>OZ020489.1:8723337-9160439 GCA_963971405.1 Psococerastis gibbosa
ATACAAACATAGGGGGAAAAGCTTTATGAGTGTGAAAATCAAACGTCTCGTGAAATATCAATAATAAAGTTTTTTTCGAGTATTTTGATGCATGACATTTGTGGCGGTCTACGATAGCTCAGAATAAATGAATATCCAATTCACTAAAGGGGCCCCTCATAAACTAGAGGGGCTTCAAAATACGCTCTTCAAGGGTTAGGTATAAAGAGTGGACTGTATATGAATAAGCCTACCGTACTCTGCTTATTCGGTGGAGGTGTAGTACAGTCAGGGCATGTAGAGTAGTGGAACGGACTCCAACTTTCACCCGAAAGGTTGTTGGTTCGAGTCCCACACTTGCTATATTTTCTGGCCATGCTTCGGAGGGCATGTAAAGCAGGCGGTCCCGGGCTTTCCTAGTTGAGTGTAATAGAGGGCTTTACAGCCTTAACTTCGCTAGGTTGGCTTAGTAATATTAGTAATAGAACAAAAAAGGTCAATATTTATTTATTTATTTATTTATTACACAATGTGGTGTAAGCCTATACAAGTGATTTTTGTCTGGCTTAATTTACCTAAGGCGGCTATTCCATCTGTCAATAACCCGTCATTTGTAATAGAACAAAAAAGTAGATTTTTATTTATTTATTTATTTTACAGTAGGTAGACCTATTATAAAATGAATGTTTTATATTTATATTTATATATGTACAGTTTACACCAGTTACCTCTACACAAAAAATAATAATAAAATATCGAAGAAAACGTGACGTGCGGTTATTTTCTGCATATTATGCTTTTCCGTTACAAACGTTACAAAACCAGTTTCAGTTTAGTGCTGTAACGTGTCTAGGTGTCTCTTTAGTGAATACTTCTCTACTGGTATCCGTGGCTTGCAAATATCCGAAGGTATCCCAGACATAATAAAACACTATATAACACTATAAGAGGGCAGGCTGAACAACTACAACTCACAATAATTAATTTTCAAATTACAGTTGAAAAGGCTTAATCAACTCAGCGTGTGCACTAATAATTATAAAGTGAAGAGTGGGAATCACGACTCTGTGAACCTACCAATATTACAGTCAAAATCGTCAAAAGACTAAAATACGGGGAGGGTACCTCTTATTTGTTAAACTTTTATTTTTGTGGACTTTACACCAAAAATATGTTACTTATTCCCAAAACTTTGCCCCTCTAGAATTTTTCACCATAGGCGTGCACGCAGTCCGCATGCATCACTGCATGAGGAGGAATACGTAGAAAATTGACACCCCAAATTTAAATAATTTTCATTTTTATTTCATTAACTCAGCAAGTTATTAAACATTTGGCTCATGTAAATAGTAGAAGACTAAAAAAGAAAAAAGAAGAAATATATTTATAATACAATACAAAATGAAATTAATTATACAACAAACCCACTAAGAAATTAACAATTTTCCTACTAAATATATATATGTATATATCATATTATCTGGTATTTATACTGTTCGGTTTTGTTTTTCTAAAAATCCCAGATTACAGCTAATTGTAGTCCCCTCTGGTTTTTATGAAAGAAGTAAGGTACAAAAAATTGAATATTTCCTATTATATGATACATGAAGTAGTCTTCGACAACTTACATGAGCCAAATCTTTAATAACTTGCTTTGTTAATTAATTAAAAAATAAAAAGTCCATAAAGACAACAAATTTTGAGGTGCTAATTTTCTACGTAGCATGTCCTCTTAATCGAAAATTTGGTCAATCACTATATACTTTCACTATAGGACATCGTATATGAGTGAAAGTAAATAACCAAACAGAAATAAAATTGAAGGCTAGAGGTCGAAGGTTTAATGGAGATACACAAGGCTTAGTAGCAGCGGCTGAAAGAAAGTGCTTTTGGGACATACAACACGGCGTAAGAGGTCCCGAAAGTGGGAATACCCCCCCCCCCTCCTTCCGCCTATATCCCCCAGTTGTAGAATACGTAAATAGGGCAAACCCTGTAAACAACCTTATACCGGCACCTCTCTACGGATTATACGATATATTTCAAAATACAGTAGTATAGTAATGTTCAGCTGGAGGGTGAGATTTGCATAATTTATGACATGGTGGCTAACAGAGGCAGCTCTAGCGACCTAGGGCGACTTTGCGCTTTCCTATTTATACCAGGGGTTCCCAAACTGTGGTCCATGGACCACCGGTGGTATCAGGTGGTCCACAGAGCAAAGGAAGAAAGAAATAAGAAAATAAAACGGCTGAGCAACCGGTAGGCATTTATTCCACTTGCCATATTTTCTTCATTCGAGCATTAAAAAATGATGAGATTTTTGTTTTAACTTATCTATTATAAATTAAGTTATAATATGGTAGCAGAAATCATTAATAAGTCCATTAAGTATATTATAACTTAATTTATAACAGATAAGTTAAGTACCTATCTAGCCGGCCGCCTTACCAAGTTGAATCCAGCGGACCAGAGCAGGTTCAAAGATGCAGATAACTTGGTAGTGTGCACAGTGCCGGTTGGGAAACTTGGTAGGACTTGTCCTGGTCACCTCCGAACTAATCGTGTGACTTCACTGTGTTTCCCAAGTGGTTCGGAATCCACTATAATCAGGAGGTCCCCTGTCCTATGGGCCCACACCGTGGCCTGGGACTGTGTCCAACTATACTACTACTACTAAGTACCTATATAGAATCTAGACTACATAATAGTCTCCTTAAAACAAAAACGCCAGTGGCGTCGACCTACTTAATAGAAAACTTCTACTTAAACTACTACCATTTGTTTCTGAAACGATCACTCATATTTATAACTATTCACTTACTACTTCCAGCTTTCCATCAGCGTGGAAGAAGGCTCTCATCCAACCCATAGCTAAAAACCAAAACCCAGCCACCGAAAATGACCTACGACCTATTAGCATATTGCCGTTTCCGTCCAAGCCACTAGAAAAAATTGTTTTGGAACAGGTTTCGAGCTATATGTTAGCTAACCCCCTACAATCAGGTTTCAAGAAAAACCACAGCACTACTTCAGCATTAATTCAAGTGGTTGACAATTTAAGTTGTGCCTATGACAGAGGTGACGTATCCTGCATTATTCTTTTAGATTACTCCAGCGCGTTCTCATGTGTAAAACATGACATCTTCCTTGCCACATTAAAATCTTTAAACTTCGCTGATAAGTCAATTTCTTGGTTTCGCTCTCTTTCGCTTTCTTGGTCTCACTTGGAAAGTAGAGAACAAGCAACGAGAATAGGCGACCAAACGTCACAGTTCTGTAACCTCCCTAACGGATTAACGCAGGGTACGATTTTGAGCCCCTGATGTTTCTCCACTTATACAGACTTATTATCTCAGTCATTGAGCAAATGTTCTTATCACGTATATGCTGACGACTTTCATATATATTCCAGTTTCAAGCCTTGTAATTGTGAACAGGCCATAGCTGATATTAATGCCGATTTAGAGAACATCTTGAAATGGTCAATAAAACACGGTCTCATGTTGAATCCGACTAAGAGTCAGGCAATGCTGATAGGCAGCCACAATACCGTAGTAAAATTACAAAATACTTTAAGGTCAACCATTATTATCAATAAACAAAAAATAACAAAAACTTAGAGTTTTAGAAAAACTTTTTATAACAACCCGAATTAGTAAAACCCAAATAATCGTTAAGAAATTAACTTTGTCTAAGAAACCCACTTGTGTTAGTATAAAACCCTGAGCGCTTTCGGCAAGAACTGCCATCTACAGAGGGAAACCCACTAGCACAGTTACACCTTCTCTGCGATTTGAGACTTGCTCAACTCGAGGAGAAGATGCAAATGTGATTAGGGAGAGGAAATCTTGGTTTATATAGGACTGGGAGCGGGGGTGGGAGGGGGCGTGGCTGGTTACCAATTCCTATTCCTAAAATCTATTAGAGGGGATGATTGTGTGAATGTTATGTCGTTTGTTAATTTTTCCCTATTGTGTAAAGCTCTAACCCAATCAGGAATACTATAATCTATACCACAAACGAAATGATGAGTTCCGTCGCATTGTTAAGGACGCAAAGGCTCTGTCTTGGAAAAATTACTGTGCGAAGCTTAATAGGTCCACGCCTGTCCGTGATATTTGGAATAGATTAAAACGCATAAATAAAAATATGAATGACCCAAACCCCGTTGTTGTACCTGGAGACTGGGTTGAGGATTTTTTAGATAATTATGCCTCTCCATCCGTTTCTTATTCAACAGAGTTCTTACTGTCGGGTGGGCCACCCCCAAATATAGGCTATGATTCATTGAGTAGACCCTTTACTCAAGCCGAGTTCAATAGTGTTCTACGGAATAAAGGGGGGTCTGCTCCCGGCCCCGACCTCATCACATACCCTATTCTATTTCACCTGCCACTCATTTTTAAGCTACATCTCCTAAAACTTTTTAACACATTTTGGAATAATGCTGACTATCCAGTTGAATGGTCTAGGGTCACGGTAATACCCATCTTAAAACCTGGGAAAAAAAGCAATATTGCGTCCTCTTACAGACCCATCTCATTAACATCCTGCGTTCTCAAGACCTTTGAGCGCCTAATAAAAAACCGAATGCAATGGTGGATAGAACACAATAACATCCTACCTGATTCCCAATGTGGCTTCCGCTCAGGTCGGTCTGTTTATGATAACATGGGCAAACTAGTGTGCGGTATTCACCGTACCCTAGAACGGCGTAAAATCACGTTAGCATTATTTCTTGATTTTAAGGGTGCCTATGATGAGGTCCCTTGGACTATGCTGATCCAGCGATTACGTACCGTGGGTTTCCCTGAACCATTTATTAGTAGACTAGTACCACTCCTTTATCGACAAGTCTCTGTGCGAGTAGGTCAACAAATGTTTGGTCCAAGACCCATGTGGAAGGGTTTGGCTCAGGGAGGAATTTTAAGCCCTAGCCTGTACGCCATCTATGTAGCAAATTTAAGCAAACTTGCCCCCGGAAACGTCCGGATTATAGAATACGCCGACGACGTGTGCGCGTATGTAGAAACTAACAGCCTAGATGAATGTGTGACAGCCCTTAGTCAGTTTGTAGCGGATCTCAAAATTTGGCTCATAACCATGGGTCTTGCGCTGTCCCTGGAGAAATCATTTGTTGTCCCCTTCACCCGGAAGAGAAACCAAAACATAGGAGACAGTGTATCGATATCTGGCTTGACTTTTTCCGTTAAAAGTGATGCAAAGTTCTTGGGTCTCACCTTAGATAAGACGCTGACGTGGAAGAAGCATATTGACTTAGTTCTTTCAAAAAGCGAAAAATATTACAATATACTTAAAATGATAACTAGTTGTCGTTGGGGCGCTCACCCCTCAACATGTCTAATGTATTACAGGCTCACTATACGGGCAATCATTGATTACGCTGGTTTTTTCTATGGCCAGGCGAGTGAAGTACATTTAGTCAAAGTTGACCGGTTGCATAACCGGTGCCTCCGTGCATGTCTCGGTCTGTTACAATCAACCCCTATTGTAGCCCTACTGTCTGAAGCCGGAGAACTACCCCTCCGATACCGCAGAGCTATTATGTCTGACAAGTTCCTTCTGAAACAAAGAGCGCGACAAAGCAGCTTGCTGCCCGAATTGGCAGAATTAACCGGTTTTGTACTAACCTCTCCCACCGGGCGAAACAGCCCCATGTTGGTTGACAGCTTTACAATGGAACATGTCGATTGGAAGTTGCTGTGGACCCACAGAAATCTTCCCCAATACTCCTTGCCGTATGATGAGTATGCAATGGAGGTGTCGGTAACCTATTTTCGGCGACAAGATAACATATCTGATAGGGAATACTGTAAAACATTTACCGAATGGTCCCAAACTAATTATAACAATTACCTGCATGTTTACACAGATGGCTCAAAAGGACAAAATACTCACCCCCACACCCTTTCCGCCACAGGCTGCGCCTTTTATGTGGCCACGACAAATTACGGTAAAGCCTTTAAGCTTCCACCTCATTGTAGCAGCTTCGCTGCAGAGGTAGAAGCGATATATAGAGCACTGGTACATTGCAAAGAAACCATGATAATTTCAGACTGTAGGAATGTCGCTATTTTCTCAGACTCTATGAGCTGCTTGCAGCTTCTCGAAAGTATGGAAAATAGAGCAAAAAACCCATTCATCGTAAAAATTCTTGTGCTTCTAGCTGATTTACGATCAAGAGGCATCAATGTTCGTTTTGTGTGGGTGAAGGCCCACGTCGGACTTAAGGGGAATGAACAGGTAGATGCACTGGCTAAAGAAGGAGCAAATACTGGCGAGTACAGTGCTATTTTGCTCCCGAAAGAGGAATTTTACAAGACCATAAAACAACACCATTTCCAGTTCTGGATAAATGACTTCAATTCCAATACTTCTGGCTCCTTCTATAGGTCTATTTTACCTCGACCGCTTAAAAACGAATGGTCTGCTAATGTGTCTGGCCCAACTCACCGCATGTATTTATCTACCATCTCACGTCTGAGGACAAACCATGGACTCCCTGAGGCATATATCTATCATACCCTACGGGGCTCATACTCTCCTCTCTGCAGCCATTGCCTGGAAAGTGAAGGCACAATGCAGCATGTTATATTGGAATGCCCTGAATTCACCATAGCTAGAAACAAATTACTAGACCGCATCTTCCCCTTAATGACAGTCCTCCCTTTTAATTATGCCCACATGATCTCTAAAAGTGACTCCTACCAGGCTATATATGACTTTCTAAGGGAAGTCCACGTTGAATTTTAACCCCACCTACCCACCATGGCTGTATGTGAACCCACAATGCCAAAAAAAAAAAAGGTCTTTTGATTTCAACATTTTCAAAAAAATTTTAAAGTGTAACTTTTCTTTATTTTGTGTAGGGCTGTCCAATTGTGAGGATCGAATGTGTGATTTTCCGAGTTAAGGTGTTTCGCGAATGTGCTGTTGGTGTTGGTGTCTCCTATACCTGTTATATGTTCTCTGACCCTAGTTTTAAAGCTTCTGCCTGTTTGGCCTATGTAAATTGCGTTACAATCGTTACAATTTAGACGATAAACTCCATTGCCTTTTTCCTTTTCTGGGTTGGTTTTGCAGTTCATGAGTTTATTGGCCAAATTGTTGCGGTTGTACGGGGCTGGTGTTTTGTCTGCTGTAGAAAAGTTGTTTCCACACAATCCAATAAAGCACTTAGAATCGCCCAGAAAGTCTGGCTTGCAGAAGAAATCAAAAAATGGTTCAAAATCAGAGACAGCATAAGCCTTTACCTTAAAGTTTTACATTCAGAATTATCTTTCAAACTTCACTTTTTAGAATGGACCACCTTCCAAGACCAAAAATACACAAAAAGTTAGTGGCATCACTTACAAAAAACGGACAACACTAAATAAAATAATAAAAGGACTGAGTCAAAACCAAAATAACAAATCCAACGGAATACATCACACATCACATCGCGACACGAAACATCAGATGCGCGGGACGAACGAGTGTTCCCGGTCTAACCCCCTTCATAGATCGATGCAGACTGCTACACTACCCATCACAACACATAAATTCTATCCTCGTACCGTCAACTTATCTGACACGATTTTCAACACAAAAGAAATGGAACTTCTCAACAAGGGCCTCAAGTATTGCCCCGATATAGGTCTAAACAAAAACACGATAACCAACTTAATGTCAGACACTGAATTTAGCCTAAAAAACCACAATAATGAAAAACACATAGCAGCAGATATTCTGAAAAACGTCAAACTTACACACAAAAACGATAACACTAAATCTATAAAAAAGAAACTAGCCCAAGATAACCTTACACTCACCAAGGCGGATAAAGGAAATTCTATTGTCATTTTACCTACCCATGATTATGTTTCTAAAGTCTTAGACCTCATTTCTGATGAATCCACATTCGTAAAACTTAAAGTAGACCCCACAAACAAATTCCAAAAAGCAACCAAAAAAAGCCATTACACAAAGCTCTAATACGATACCCCAAGATATAGCCTATAAATTTACCAACATGAACCCCGTAGCTGCTTCATTTTTTGGTCTGGTTAAACTTCATAAACCCAATCAACCTATCCACCCAGTAGTTTCGTATAACAGTGCCCCAGCCAGCAAAGTAGCTAGTTTTCTCAACAAACACATTCGCGAGCTATCAAACTTCACACCCCGCCACAGCGTCAAAAACTCATTTGAGTTGGTTTCCCGCCTTAAGCACCTTTCCTTATCCAGCAATGCCAAACTCGTCTCTTTCGATGTCAAAAATCTGTTTACTAATATTCCCGTACCCGAAGTACGTAAATTAGTTGCCCAGTCACTCTATCACAATAATACCTCGAACAGCCTTATTTCTGAGACCCTCCTCAATTCTGTTAGACACATGCACTCATCAAAACTATTTCCGTTTCGAATCCGACTACTACCAACCAGAAATAGGCCTACCTATGGGTTCTTCCCTTTCTCCCCTTCTTGCTGAAATTTTTATGGATAACTTCGAACACAAACTTCTACTCAATAAAAATCCCCTAGTTAAATGTATATCTTTTTGTCAAGGTATGTGGATGATATCTTCTGCATTTGGACAGGAAGTAACAGACAACTAGACAATTTCTTAAGTTTTATCAACACAATTCACCCGAAAATCCAATTTACCATGGAAGTAGAAGAAAACAACTCCCTGAACATCTTAGACCTCACCATCACCAAAAATAATAGTACCCTAGACTTCAAGATATTTCGTAAAGAAACCCGTAGCGATAATATAATCCCTGTTGATTCTTCTCACCCATTCCAGCACAAACACGCAGCATTCCACAGAATGATTTTTCGACTCCTTAACATCCCTACGAATGAAACCAAATATAATAATGAATTAAATACAATAAAACAAATTGCCCAAAATAACAATTTCAATCTCAACCTAATAGGCAGAATCCTACGACATCACAAAATCAAACACAACCTCAAAATAATTTACCCCCCAGAGAGCTTAAACCCGGTAACCAATAAATCATATTTCAGGATACAATACATAGAAAAAATCACAGAGAAAATAAGTAACCTCATTTCTTCTACAACAGACAAAACAACAGTCCCGTACAACCGCAACAATTTGGCCAATAAACTCATGAACTGCAAAACCAACCCAGAAAAGGAAAAAGGCAATGGAGTTTATCGTCTAAATTGTAACGATTGTAACGCAATTTACATAGGCCAAACAGGCAGAAGCTTTAAAACTAGGGTCAGAGAACATATAACAGGTATAGGAGACACCAACACCAACAGCACATTCGCGAAACACCTTAACTCGGAAAATCACAAATTCGATCCTCACAATTGGACAGCCCTACACAAAATAAAGAAAAGTTACACTTTAAAATTTTTTTGAAAATGTTGAAATCAAAAGAGCTTTACACAATAGGGAAAAATTAACAAACGACATAACATTCACACAATCATCCCCTCTAATAGATTTTAGGAATAGGAATTGGTAACCAGCCACGCCCCCTCCCACCCCCTCCTCCCCCCCTCCCAGTCCTATATAAACCAAGGTTTCCTCTCCCTAGTCACATTTGCATCTTCTCCTCGAGTTGAGCAAGTCTCAAATCGCAGATAAAGTGTAACTGTGCTAGTGGGTTTCCCTCTGTAGATGGCAGTTCTTGCCGAATGCGCTCAGGGTTTTATACTAACACAAGTGGGTTTCTTAGACAAAGTTAATTTCTTAACGATTATTTGGGTTTTACTAATTCGGGTTGTTATAAAAAGTTTTTCTAAAACTCTAAGTTTTTGTTATTTTTTGTCTATGAAAATGAAATACCACGAAGTCACGAGTAATCTAATTATTTATTATTATCAACGGTGAAGTAATACCCTTCAAACAAGATGGTGTGAAAAATCTGTTCACTTCATGTAAATAAAACCTGTAGCAAAATTTATAAATGTTTATATCCCTTAAACAGAATTAGAAACTTTTTACCAATTAATATAAAGAAAAATATTGTTTCTACGCTTATTACCCCACTATTTGATTATTGTATTGTACTGATCACTGCACTGTCTCGTCGTTTGCATCGGGCAATGAACTGTTGCATACGATTTATTTCTAATACAAAGCGCCGCGACCATATCAGCCCACAGTATAAAGTACTAAATTTCCTAACCACCGACCAAAAAACACAATACCACGCACTGATGCTAATGTATAAAGTAACCCACTCAAGCGCACCTTCCTACATCATACAAAAATATACAAAATTACAGTCACAACGCAATGGCACAACATACGAAATACCACTGGATAAGACCACAAGACACGGGCAATCTACAGTAATATACGCTATTCGCCACTGGAACCGCCTACCATTGGAGGTTAGGGCTGCTAGTTCACTCAGTAGCTTTAAGAAAATTATTAAACAATATATCTTAGATAACGCTTGAGACTCTCTCCTGTCTTATAATGGTGACGACAATGGATCCCCTTCCCCCCCTCCCTTCTTCTCTATTTAATTTTAAGCATCTATATATTAATACAGTATGTTTGTTTTTAAGGTTAGCATGAAAAGAAGACTTCATAGTCTTATTGTTCGCCTTTTGTTTTGTTTTTATTCAATAAAGTCGTTTTCAATTCAATTTAATCATTTTTTAATACACAAATGAAGAAAATATGACAAGTGGAATACACGTCATACACATCACAGTCATGGTGGTGCACAGAAAATCATAAAATAATCTAGTGGTCCACGGACAAAAAAGGTTGGGAACCCTTGTGTTAGTATAAGGCACCCATTCCATCGACCGGCTAGGGCCATTTACAAAAACAGGGACGTGGTAGCAGACATTCAAGACTTAGGCGGGGTTTCCACCGACCTCGCATTGCAGAATTGACGGAAATGTTTATTTTCCTCTATGCCATAGTTAAAATTGATCAATGATCATACAGTAAAATCACAAACAAACAAACTAAAATTAAAAAATGGCGTCATGGGATATGTTAAGTACAAACATTTTAATAGATTTCTATAAAAAGAAAAATTATAATTTCCGTCAATGTCATTTACATTCTGCAATGCGAGATCGGTGGAAACGCCACCTAAGTCTTGAATGTCTGCTACCACGTCACTGTTTTTGGAAATAGCCCTAGCCGGTCAATGGAATGGGCGCCATAGGAGAGCTTTGTGATGGTATTGTATAATTATAGTCACAATTTAAATATTGGCGCCTAACTTGTGACTGGCGACTCGTGCGCCACCTATTTAAAACTATCATCTACTTTCAAGTCCACACAAATCTCTCGCTGCACATCTGCAACCAAACGTTACCAGTACTTAATAATCTTTATAAGTTCCACCAAAATAACAAGTCTTTTACCCTTATCATATTATTTAATCCTCAACTGCTACTGCACAGCTGCTTTACATGCAAGAATCTATCTCAAGAAAGGTGACCTTCCATACCGAGCTCGGAAAAGGTTGAAAACCAACAAGTAAGAAAACAACTAAATATCAGTAAGTAAACCAACCCTAACTATCCTATATAAACATCTAAATTATACACAAGACGTTAATTTCTAATGACTGACTTAGTAGACTGTCTTCCGTAAAATTGCGTATGCAAATAAAAAATAACATTCTGGCTGAATATGAACAGGGGTTGCTGGAGATGGAAAATGAAATGAATTAATGAAATGAGAAATGACTTTATTGAAAAATAAACAAAAAGTGAACAATAAAGTTTATAAAGTCTCGTTTTCATGCTAACCCCAAAACCAAAAATAATGTATTATTGATAAGTGAAAAGTTAAATAGAGAAGGAACAAGAGAGACGAAGAGTGGGGGAGAAAGAGGGAAAACATATACGGGGGGCGGGGGGGATCCATTGTCATCACCATTCCAAGACCGGAGAGAGTCTCAAGATATATTGTTTAAATATTTTCTTAAAGCTACTGAGTGAACTAGCTGCCCTAACCTCCAATGGTAGGTGGTTCCAGTGGCGAATAGAGTATAATATAGTAGATTCAGGTTAAGATTAAATTAATCGCCATAGTAGTTCGCCTGATTCGAACTTACGCTCTAACAGTACAACGCAGGGTCTGCCGGGAAATTTATGCTCGCTCCAGATTCGAACCCTAAATGTTGCAATCACATCATAATGCATAATACTCTACAAACGTATGTGTATCGCATAGTACAACTACTCCAAGTTTCAACACAGCACGAAATCAAGCCCCCATTCACACTCTGTACAATAAGCCAATCTCACCGTCTACAAACAAACCAACATCACAGGGTACATAGCTGAGATACGAGATACAAATTAGAGACTAGACTGTCTTATTTACATGAGATAGGCGACAATCAAAATAGGGACGGTCAGGGGGTAAGAGGGGGAGCCGAGGAGGGGAAACCACGCAAAAGAGGGGGGACGGGAACGGGACGGAAGGGGACCGACACCAGCGACCATTGGGCGCGGAAGTCAGCTATTTTAGCTGTCACTGTCTCGCACTTCCCGGGTATATCTGACAATACAGACATGGACAGTGCTGACATTTCTGGTTTCGACCCAGTGAAAATAGTTGAGCTGGTTTCTTAGCAGGTGATGATGGACTTTGGCGAGAATTTGCTGTATTATTATGTAAATAATTTTAGATTTTCTGATGAAAGGAATTGTATAATAGCAATTTTACTCATGTTAATTTGAAATATATATACAATATACAGTATGTATATACAGACGAATGCTACGCATATCTTGAAGAGAACGTGTCTCTAATGACGAGATCTTGAGGCGAATGTTTGTTTGTTTCCAGCGCCTGCTTTCAGTATTTCCGCTTTAAGCAACCCTGTAAGCCTGGTGAGGGAAGTGAGTCTATTTAAGAACTTGAGGCACCCTAAGGGCAGACTCCTTCACCTCGGGGAGAAGGGGAGTTGACTGACAGGGTGGACCTCCTGATTATAGTGGATTCCGAACCATTTGGAGAACATAGTAAAGCCACACGATTAATTCGGAGGTGACCGGGACTAGCCGCACACTTATTAGACTGACTGTTATAGTCTCAACGCGTTATCATGTCCCACCATGTTCCTTGCCAACGCTGCGTACAGTACCAGGTTTGCTGCTGTTTGGAACAGGCTCTGTTCTGGTTGATTCAACATGGTATGGCCGTTGGCGAATTTATATACCAGCACTGCCTCAGGAAATGTAAAGTTTTTTTTGATGCAATGTTGGTAGACAGAGTTTGCACACATCTTGCGCCCACGGTCCCCACAGGGGAATTAATCCGGCACTGAAGGAAACCTTTTCTCTAAGCAAGCCTTGGAAGACGTGGAAGAGGGAGAAGTTGCATGCAAAGGGAAGGAGACAGCCCGTTTACATTTTGGCACAATAAATTTTTCTCCTGATGCTTGTTACCTGAAGTAAGGAAAGGAAAATGAATTCACACAAAAAGTTTTTATTAAAAAAGTTAAGTCAGCGAGAAAGCTCTTGACGTTCTTTGAGAGAGCTTCTTCATATTTCGCATAATCATAATGCTCAGATTATCTCATTCGTGAAATGTTTTAAAGTTTGGAAAGAGTGTCCTTAAGTTATTCCTTAAGTGGCTGGAGTAACGAATTTGTTAAGATTTTTGGTATTATCAGATTAAGGGAGCGTTCAAAGGGAGTGCGATAAAACGTCCACTAGGGTAACTGTCAGTGGCTAAAGAAGTATTGTTGCAACAATTTAAACATGGAAAACAAAAATCCCTTTCGGCTCTGGCCGATCAGGTGTAGGGAGATTCCACAGACCCTGCTTTTCCTCTACGCTTCCTACGCTATGTATGTAATAAAAAATAAAAAATACTTCATTATTTTCCCGACCACAACATCAACACACAAAACACTCTTGTGTTCCAAACAATGACGACTATGAACTTTTACTTATTAAATTATTTTTACTTTGACTGGACGCCATCTTGAAACCGTTGGTTTGATGTAAAAAGGGTTGATTACCATTATCATAGATAATAATGCGGGCTTTCAGTCAAATTTTAATTCATTCCTCTGCGCCCAATACTGAGATATGAATTATATAAGGTTTCAATTGGCCGCCATCTTGTAACTAAATAATGGATCTAGCTGATTAACAAACTCGATCAAGAAATTTGTATGATCAATTTTTGTACCAAGTTTCATCAAAATCGGATAATATCTACGGAAGTAAGAGTGTTTCCTAAAATCGATGTACAATATAGCTCAGGGGGTCATGAGAGGAAAAGTTGTGAAGAAAATACCCAAAATGGGTACCTCACTATCTTCACCGATAGGGAAACAGCGCTGCGTCTACATTCCCTATCCCAAAGCACTGAATTGATCGATAATCTAGAACAGGCAGACCAATACATAACAACCGCGAAATGAGGAGCTTCGTTACAAACGTGGCCAACTCCCTTTTTTCACAAAATGGTGTTTTGATCCGACCTTGCAGAAAATTTTAATGTCCACCTGCACGTTGTAAAATAAAGTGACAAAAGCAGCCAGATTGCGCACAGAAGCGCTGAGAAGTCTAGGGTTAGCTTTAAACTTAATGCGATTTTCAACAGAAAATACGCTCTCCTGAAAAATTCTACAACATGGAGTTGGCTATGTTTGTAAACAGCCTCCTCAAATAATGCCAGGGTATGCTTAGAAAATTAAAATTAATTGATTGATTTGTGATTTGTTAAGCTCCCCTCTGAAGAGATGAAAGTAGCAATAAGGAAACCACTATAGGGTTGGGTGGCCCCGAACCCACCGGAACATTATTCCTTTATACCGATTCTCAAACCTTAATATTCAAAAGCAGACAGGTATATGAGACCAGAAGGGATTACAAAGGATGGAAAGGCCATTGTAGGTATAAGACGTATTAAATTTATATTATATTAAATGGGGCAAACGATCATCCCTTCAGAGACCTACCCCTCCCCCCCCTCCTCCCGCACCCCTGGAGGGCTCCCCAACTGCAAAGACTCCCCACGTTAAAACCTTCTTTCAGAACATTTATATGAGGGCCATTTATTTTATCCCTTAATCTGACAGAAATTTCTCTAAGGTAGGTGAAGAAATTGTGGGAAGATTGTGGGGAGCAGAGAAAGGGTGGAAAACATCTGTATCTGACAGTGAATTTGAGAAAATAGGTCAGCATGCTTCTTCTTCTTCAGGCTCTACAGCCCTTGATGACAAGGACGGATCCAGCTGAAACTTTAGGGGGGGAGGGGGGGTCACAAGTTGTATGTAAAATTAAAAGGTAATTTTTTGTTTGTTGAAAAGTTGAGTTTTATTCAAAAAAAAAAATTTTATTATCATATGAATTTACGCAGTTGGAGGGGGGGGTCATGACCCCCTGACCCCTCCTGTGGATCCGCCATTGCTTGATGAGCTTTGGCCTCCTCGACAACACTCATCCAGTCAGCTCGGTTTTACGATATACGTATACAAAACGCTCCACCATGTACGGACTCAAATGTTCAATTCCGAGATTTTAACGGATTTACACGTTTTAAGGTCCCAGGAACCCAAAAAGTGTTTTTTTTTTTACGAAATTTGGGCAAATCACTCGGTTGAGTGTAAGTTTTAAAAAAAAAATCAAATCGTGGGACGATTTTTTTATTATTTGGGCCAACGTAATTGTGTGGGGTGGGACATGATAACGCGCTGAAACTACCAGTCAGTATAAGTCAAGGGCAGATCAAGCCCATTTTTTTGGGAGGGGTAGTGGTGGGTCAAAATAGAATAAACTTATTTTTTATTGATTAAATTATAACGCAATTAATTTACTTCCAACAGACTTACTAAGTTTTTTGAGGGGGGGGCCTCATGGTACAATGCTCATACAGTCTTAACCGAAATTAGAGGATATGGAAAAAACTGGGCTTGGCGGGATCGTGGGTTCGAATCCCGCCAAGCCCAGTTTTTTCCATATCCTCTAATTTCGGTTATAACGAGGTTACCTCTTCAACCAAAGTTAATTTAATGTCAGTGTTATATATACCATATAATACTACAATGTAACTCATACAGTCTTATTTGCTCGCGGCTTCCTATAGATTTCAACAAAGCTCTTAATACATTCTAAGAATTTGTTGAGTGTAATGCGGCATTAAACGCCTTACATGCACGCTCCGCCACTGCTTACGTCCTCAAAACTACTTTAATAATAATAATAATAATAATATGGAAAATATTATAATTTCCCTCTTTATCCGCCTCAACAGGCACAACTAATCCTACAGACACAGCAAATGAACACGTACATGTAATACCTAACATGCAAATTCAAATTAAATCGCGCGTTGTTTAAATCTCTGCTAACCGCGATTTTAAGCCAGCCCCCGTTAAATGCTGAATTGAGCTTACTACACAATCAAAACATTGAAAATTGGAAGCAAACATTAATGCTTAGGGAGCCGCAGCGGTTGTCGTTTTACAATTTTGGTTAAAATAACACCCCGCTGGCCTAAGTAATTTACTCTACTATTGTGTGTAATGAAATGTAAATAGATGCAATGTAATGAATATTTTAGAGAGGGCAGCTGTTTCGGCGGTCCAATTCTGAATTTAGTCACCGGTGTAGTACAGCCGCTCCTCTATGGCGATTTTTTATCTTATTAAGCCTGAGTGTTCAAAATGTTTTGTAAACAAGAAATTTTGCTGATTTTTTGACGAAACTAATTTACTGCACGTTCCACAGATACAAAGATAACAAAGTGAACAGATAAAAAACTCATAAAAAATACAAGTTATCGCAGGAAGTTTACATTTTCTGAACTGTAATATTATGAGGTTCTGTAGGGACAGTTTTGGTCACTAGGTTCGCTGACGACAAACCGATATCCATATTATTCAAAATGGCCGCCGTTTGCATGCGAAAACTAAGCTCTTAGCATCTAATTAATTCTTTTAATATTTTTTATAACATTTTTACTATGCCTGGACCTTATTTCGCTGCATATAATTTAATATATATATATTCTCCATGATTTATAGAAAAATATCACTTTAAAATAATACAAAATACAAAATGACGCCACAAATGAACCCCATTACCTTAAGAAAATGGGATAAAGAACCTTAAACCCATTTTGTAGCACAGTTGTTAATCTGTAGGGGAAACAGACAGGTTTCACAGAAAGTCCGTCTTTTTTTAAGATTTTTTCATCTGTTCCCTTTTATATCTTTGAGACTGTGGTACGTGCGATTAATTAATTTCGACCAAAAATTACGATAATTTCTTGTTTACAAAACATTTTGAGCTCTCAGGCTTAACTTGGGATTAAAAATGTAAGTACAACAACATAATTTTAGAAGGGAAAGTGCTTAGACCATAGTATACTCTAGACACACCATCTTAGAATTTCTGGGGTACCAACAACCGTTTAAATCAGCCGTTTATGAAACTGTAACTTGATTCTGTGTTACATTTTAAGATGTTTGTGTTTAATTTTAATTTTTAAAGACATACTGTATCATATGACTTAACTTTACTTTCACGTAAGTGCTATTATTTTATTTAATATATTGTACTTACTACATGACTAATATACGACTTTGCTTAGTACTTAGTGCTTTCGATCTCTGGACTCGCTTCTGTTGATGGTCTATTTATTATTATTATTATTATTATTATTATTATTATTATTATAAAATGACGTCACACACAGGCAAAAGCAGCTGCTTTTAGAGCCTTTTAGAACCTATTATTTTCATGTTCAAGTTAATTAATTTATTGGAGTGAGAGAACATATTTAACTTTGGTAAAACTTATTTAATATTCAATTATAAACCTTTTTAACGATCAGTCCGTTATTTTTTGAAAAAACAAACAAACTAGTCACTCGGGTTATCTAGCAACAAAGTTTCTATTTCTAGGTAATCTGGACTGTGACGTCATCCACTGGCAAAAGATAAACATAATGTTGGGGCCCCAACATTCTCATGCAGTGCATCTATATGCCGTGTCTAGAGTATTATATGGGCTAAGGGAAGGTGCTACTCGAAATGGTTTTGTTTTTTTTAATCCCAATTAGAACTAAACAGCATAGTAGGTAGAGCACATGACTGGCAGCCAGACGAACTACCCGTATGTTCGAGGGGATTATTTGGACTTCCATTGTCTGCTGTGTTAATAGTCATTACAGGCAGGGGCCTCATAGTCAGCCCCTTCCCCTGGCTCCACCCTAATTGTTCGATGACTATGAGGCCTCTGCCTCTAATGACTATAAAAACAGCCGGCAGTGTAAGTCTAACTAAACCTTCGTTAAATATTATAACTTTCCACAATATCGTATTATTAACCTTAATGATACCGAAACAGATCTGACCATACATTAAATGACCTCAGACTATTAACCTAAGCAGAACATCATTACTTTCAACGTGACATGACACGTGAGGATGGGCTATAACGAGAATTCTGCTGCGGCAAGCATTTTGTGATCGCCGAGCCGGAAGATCAGCCTGTTTTCCTGTTGGCTGGCTACAGAAACAGGAAAAGGACGAATCATCAGGCACGGGCAACAAAAGGGGAATATCAGACCCAAAACCATACAAAGAGCACATGGTCTGGAGGGAATTAACCCAGCTGCATAGACATAGTCGATTTACATATTCTGCGGTCCTTTTAAGCTATGAAAATGCCTATGTTGCATTCACATGGAGAACTGAGGGGAATTTCTACATCTTCTTTTTCTTCTCTAGCCGCAATCTATCGATTACTTACTTACTTTATCCAATGCCTACTTTTGGTGGTATTGCCATCTGGTGCCGCGCCTGGCAGTACAGTGATGTAATGTCATTGTTAGGGCTCTGATTACCGAATCAATTGACACGTTCGAAGGTGGGCAGCTTCCACGCGTTCGCTGAAGCAGACTGGGCATTGGTCTGAAGCAGCCAGGCCTAAACGAAACAGGCAAGCCTGCAGGTAGTAGTGGCCTGTTGAGCAGCGAAAACGGGCGACAAAAGCAGCTCTTCTATCGATTGGTTTGCAGGAAATCTTTCCATCTTCTCCTGGGCCGTTCTCTTTAGTTTCCTTATACATCTTCTTCCCTCTTAGTGCCGTGTGCGCAGCGCGAGGGGGTCCCTCCCGACCCATTTCTTGTACTCTCCCCGGTCGGAAACTAGCGCCTAGAGCTCGGCCATTGTTTTTCCTCATGCTCCGGCGGCTAGTTGTAACAGTTCTTTCCTTGAGGGTTGTCTTTGGTCTGCCGATAGGTTTTCTACCTTGTGGTCTTGCTTCCACCAACCTCTGGTGGCCCTATTTTCACCCTATTCCTTATACTAATGATATATAAATCTGAAAATTGTTCCGGATGGTGCACCTAGGGTACAATCAGGGACGTATCCAGCAGGGGGGTAGTTGTGGGTCAAAATAGGAAAAACATATGCGGGATCATCAATTAAATCAGAGCCTAATAAATTAATTTACAATAGATTTACCAAATTTAAAGGGGGAGGGAAGCAGCTACCCCCCTGCCCCCCTGTATCAGACCATGGGTACTATATACACAATACCGGTTGCTGTTTGCCAATGGCCACACCAAGTAAAATTCAACAGAGGAGAGCCTGTTAAAAACTGCTGAAAACTTGATAGTGTGCACACCGTTGGCAGGGGAACAGGGTAGGACATGATAGCGCGCTGAGACTACCAGTAAGTCTATGTCGAATCCTGGAGTCCACGATTAATTTGGTCCAGGACATTACCATGTTCTCCAAGTGGTTCGTAATCCACTCCAATTAGGAGGTCCACCCTGTTAGTCAACTCCCCTTTTTTCCTGAGGTGAAAGAGTCTGCCCTTAGGCTGGCTTAAGTTAAGAAACAGCCTCGCTACCCCGCCAGACTGACAGGGTTGCTTAAAGTAGGCGTTTGACAACACACGGAAAATTTGTCAATCCAATCAGACTACTCCACATTCAATACAAGCGAAATTCCCCAATAAATATTTCAAAGAAAGAAACGGAAACCTATAATTCGACGGAGCTCATCAGCAACCTCACTATAACCTCCAACAAGCCGCTACCAATTTCAAAACCCCCTTCAAGCGTCTTGCCCCCGTCTCCCCTGCCCCCCCCCCCCTCACCAACCTGAAATTCAAATTCAAAGTATTAAAATACCCCGAGATTGATGCTGAACGTCAAGCCCTTTCTAAAATGCCATAATTCACTATTGGTTCTACACCGACCGTCCTGCCATTTTACACTGACCCTCTCAGGTGGACGTGTACCGGGGACAATTACTTGGTTATTATTGTAAGAAGAGGGTGAGAAATTACTATTTTCATTTAGAAGGAGCCATCAAAATTGGTTGAAGATGTCATTTTTTTTACCTCAGTTACATTGAAGTTGAGTGGAATGGATTTTTTTTTCCTTTTTTTCCTTTGCGTTAGTTCACCGCCACCGACCAATCGTAATGTGATGACACAAAATGTCATTTGCAAATGCTGAATTTCTTGTTGGCGGAGATGGCTATTTACCTTAGAGATTCTCTTTTTTTCCTGTGGTCAAGAGAGCAGGGACGGATCCAGCCCATTTGGGGGTCCAAATTGAATAAACATCTGTAGTATCGATTAAATAAGAGCGTAATAAATTAAGGCTGAGTGTTCAAAATGTTTTGTAAACAAGAAATTATTGTACTTTTTGGATGAAATTAATTAATTGCTCGTTCCACAGCCACAGAGATATAAAGGGGAACAGATGAAAAATTCTTAAAAAATACGAGCTTTCTGTGAAAGCTGTCTATTTCCCTTACAGATTTACAACTGTGCTACAATATGGGTATAAGGCTCTTTATCCAATTTTCTAAAGGTAATAATATTTCAGTT
This sequence comes from Psococerastis gibbosa, assembly GCA_963971405.1. NCBI lineage: Eukaryota > Metazoa > Arthropoda > Insecta > Psocodea > Psocidae > Psococerastis > Psococerastis gibbosa. The sequence continues at coordinate 8,744,164 of OZ020489.1, forward strand.
CAGAAAATATAAACTTCCTGCGATAACTTGGATTTTTATGAGTTTTTTATCTGTTCACTTTGTTATCTTTGTATCTGTGGAATGAACAATAAACTATTTTCGTCAAAAAATCAGCAAAATTTCTTGTTTACAAAACATTTTGAACACTCAGCCTTAACTTACAACCGATTTACTAAATTGTGGGGGGGGGGGGTGGTTGCCATAGCATAGCTACCGAGGAAAGCAAGAAATTCAATTTTACCTGAAATAACTGCAAAATTCGTCCCTTCAAAGGCACGCATAGCCAGCGATATTTATATGAACGATAAGTCAAAAATCATGAACTACCTGAAACCTTCAAGCATAAGGGGACTGCTGATAGACAATACAAAACATCTTTCGATACAAGGACGTAGCCAGAGGGGGTCCAGGGGGTCCGGTTCCCCCCCCCCCCCCGGTATATTTTCGGGGTACTCTAGTCTAGATGGAGTGGAGTTTTAAATATATTGAGGTTTCCTCACCTCCGGGGACGTCAGATGCCCCCCCCCCCCGAAAAAAACTACGGCCTTGCTTCGATATGTATAGGCGACACACGATATGACACATATTCTATGTTTCGTGACTAGCAGTCATATATGTCAGCTCATCGCTGACACTTGTTGCGGCACTTACGCCTGTCTTCCCCGTTAACATATTACCGGGGCTTCATTGATCCCCTTATACTATCTGATCTTCCCCTAAACACCCACCCCCTTCCACAATATTTTACAAAACTTATAACACTGGGCTATTAATTCACTACTAATGTGCCTTCCGGTATACTTGAGTCTATCTTTCCCGCTAGCATATGGCCTTCACATCGATCCCCTTGTACTACCTGATCTTCCTTTAACCCCCCCCCCCCTTAATATTCTGTAACGCTGATCGGTACATTCTCACCTGATGTGCCTTCCGATATACTTGCTTCTATCATCTCCGTTAGCCAATTGATACCCTTGTACTATGTGATCTCCACCTATCTACGAGCAAGGCCGTAGCTACTATAGATTTGCAACGGTGGGGGGGGAGCATGCATGGGATAAGCTAGCCTAATTTTTATTCATTTAAAAACGACCTGACCTTTTGAAGGGACTGGCAAAGATTGATAGTATACGAAAATACTTTGGGGATGATGGAATTTTTCTCCACGGGGGGTGGGGGCGGGTTCCGGACCCCTGGATTCCCCCATAAATACGGCCTTGTCTACGAGTATTCTACAAAGCTATAGTGATAACGCTAGACAAGCGGCTGTTCATCAACGTAGCACGCTCCACTGGGTACTGTCAGGTGTCGTGACTGCACTTGGTTAAGTCATGCTTTCATCTGTTACACCAATTGCGCCAATGCCAAGCTTGTCTCAGCTTGTCTATTATCGCATATAGCCGGTGTAGGTTGACATCGAGGATGAATACCTGTTTGCCAGTGGCCACATTTCTGATATTATTTGTGTTGTCTCCGTATGCATTTTTGGCCATACTGAGATATCTGGGGACTAGCCCCCTCGCCCCGACTCGTGTCTGCACTTGGTTAAATCTTGCCTTCGCCTGTGTCATTGCGACAATGGTAAGTTTGTCTCAGCTTGTCCATGATCGTTTGTAACCGGTGTAGGTTGACATAGAGAACGTATATCAGTTTGCCAATGGCCAAACATTCATATACGGAAACAATACAAATATGTCATTGGACAAGGGACCTATGGGCCTGTACCCATAAAACAACCAGCTCCCTCGCCTCAGAATCTGACAACGTGTTTTTTCATAAACACACTGTTAGCTGTGGCCTGTGAGACAAGCGAAGACAATAGAACACATTAAGCTATTCAATATAATTTTTTTATAATTTATTATTCAAACGTTTTTTAATTGATGGGTATACTACATTCTTCTTGGCTCAACTTCTTCTTCTTCTGGCTCTACAGCCCTTGATGATCTTTGGCCTGCTCGACAACACTCCTCCAGTCATCTCGGTTTTGTATAACGCTCCACCATCTACGGACTGCCAACTCACGAAGGTCAGTTTCCAACTTATCCTTCCACCATTTTCAAGGAACACTTGGGCAAAAAAAAAGAGAAAACCGTTTACAAACCTCAGAAAAAAAATCAGCAAATTTCACACAACTATTAATTAAAGTAGGAAAAGGGTGGGAATTGTGTTTCGATAATGAAAAGCTCACACTCAACATGGCGAGGGGGGGGGGGCAGATAATGGGAAATGTGACCCCGCGATTTGCTGGCTACAGAGCCTGAATTCTATCAGCAGTGAGAACCTGTATTTTGTGGACAGTAGGGGAGATGCTATGTTGAAAGAGGGGAGGGGGAACTATTATGAAGGCCTGCTATATTATAATTAAAACGGGGGTTCTATCCCCCCCCCCTATATGCCTGGAAAATATTGGAATTGAAGCGCTTAGAGGTCAAGGGGTGCAAGTGACAAAATGAGGCTAAAGTTAGTATTTTAATTGAAAATACATAGGTATACCCTTTTTATTAATTCTAATATATATATATTTTATTATTAATTATTAATTCTAGTTTGGCAAGACTTAGGTAGGTGCATTCAAGTTAATAAACAGACTCACTACCCCGCCAGACTGACAGGGTTGCATAAAAGCAGAAATGCTAAAAGCAGGCGTTTGAAAAACCAAAAACAACCATTTCTACAAGATATGCTCTTCCTACCTAGTACCTACTGTATATTGTACAACATATATTGTAGATACACACACAACACAGCCATTGGCAGATTAAACAAAACGTTTTGGGAGGGGCGGATGGCAATTTGAAGCTTTGTTATTAGTAGCTAGTCAACAAAAACAAAAAAACGTAAGAACGTGGCAAATAGACACTTTTAGGACAGTGATTGACATTTTTGAGCCAATTCCTTCTTTTTCTTTTTTAAAACTAATGTGCGAAATTATTTGTGTACTCTTTGTGATAGATTTTGATAGCTTTGGATGCTTTAGGGGGGCGACTGCCCCCCCCCCGCCCCCTTTAATCCGCCACTGAACACAGCTGAAGACTTCATACAACATTCACAAGGAACCAGATTGACTGAAGAGAGCTGCCTCAGAACCCCAACTTTGAGAACTACCTTGTTTCAGCATTCACACTCTTTTCTTTTCTGTCGGTAAATGCTTACAATTTGCTCCCTCTATTAGTTAAAACAGTTTTATATTTAACTATTTACAAAACTAAAATTAAAAAACAACTTAGCCTACACCCTCAAATCTACAAAAACCGTCTTTCATATCAATCAATCAATCGTGTATTGTCATTGTATCTGCAGCTTGTAGTAAAAGGGGGCCCAGCACAGGTTCGTCCTAAAGTGTCCCCTCCTACTGATACATACGATATCTCGAAAATCATTGCAAAACTGTTTTTGAAGGAAATAAATTTATTTCTTACTTTTATTTTATCTGTATATCCTCATTTCCAATGCACTCTCCGTTCTCCCTAGCTAGGGTCAGCCGTGTCCAATGCAGGGAACCAAATAAGCGAAAGCCCTAAAAAGCTATTTCATTTCAATGACGACCACATATTGACTTGGAAACTGAAAACGAATGCGTAGCATATTGAAAGAGTAACGGTTTGGATAGATTCTTGTAATTGATTCAGCACTGAATTCGATTTACTCTGATCCAGACCATGTTGTTTTCACACATGCAGCACAATCCATTGCCTTTTATCTCATTTATCAGATTCATATTTTCATTTCCGACATATTATTCAAAATTCGTTTCTGATTCATAGATGGTCGATAAATTAGAAATTACGGTAATTTATTTTTTGCCGACGGCCATACCATGTTGAATCAACCAGAACAGAGCCCAACCGAAATTAGAGGATATGGAAAATACTGGACTAGGCGGGATTCGAACCCACGATCTACGCCTAACCGGGGCGCCGTTTCAACCGCTGGATAGTTAGGCGTAGATCGTGGGTTCGAATCCCACCAAGCCCAGTTTTTTCCATATCCTCTAATTTTGGTTATAACGAGGAGGTGACCTCTCCAACCAAAGCTAATTTGATGTCAGTGTTATAAATACCATATAATACTACAATGTATAGGACAGAGCCTGTTCCAAACTGCCGCAAACTTGGTAGTGTGCACAGCGTTGGTAGGGTAACATGGCGGGACATGATAACGCGCTGAGACTATACCAGTTAGTCTATGAGCTTTTCGAGTCCTGGTCACCTCGGATTTAATCGTGTGACTTTACTATGTTCCCCAAGTGGTTCGGAATCCACTATAATCAGGAAGTCCATCCTGTCAGTCAACTCTCCTTCTCCCCGAGATGAAGGGGTCTGCCCTTATGGTACCTCAAGTTAATAAACAGACTCACTCCCCCCGCCAGGCTGACAGGGTTGCTTAAATCAGAAATGCTGAAAGCAGGCATTGGAAAACAAACGAATAACAAACATTTTTGTCTAACACGTTACATTGTTTATCCTACTAGGCCTAATTACTTGTTGTTTATTTATTTATTATTATCCAATGCCCACTCTTGGCATCTCTGCCATTTGGTGTCGCGCAAGCCAGTATAGATCAGCGAGGAGATATTCTTCTGTGTTCACCGACGAGTCTCGAGCGTCTGCAAGCCCCGGGCATCCAAAGAGATGATCGGCCACCATTGAGGGGTGTCCACACAGGGGGCATGAGGACGAGTCGAATACGCCTATCCTATGTAGGTGTGAAGCTAGGTAGTCGTGTCCAGTGAGGGCTCTGAAGGAGGCAACAAACACGTGGCGGGGGAGGTTTTGGTTGATTGGCCCGTCCTTTACTAGCCTCTCCCACTTCTTGCCCTGTGCAGCTGTGGCATGACGAGTTTTTACTTGATTAGCACATGTGCAGTTTATTAGTGATCTCGCAGAGGAGAGTGTAGTTTTCACTTTAACCTGCTGTAGTGATGCGCCAAGTTTAGCTAGGTGGTCTGCATTCTCATTTCCAGCCACACCTATGTGACTCGGAATCCACTGAAGTGCAATTGTCCAGCCAACAGCAGCCATTTCGTCGAGTAGTCGCCTACATCGGATGGTGCGAGGACAGTCAGTTTCGTTATTGCTGGAGAGGGCGAGGATAGCAGCATGGGAGTCGACAAAGATAACTGCTTTTTTGTGACTCTCCGCTTCTTTTAACCTCTCCACTTGTTGTGGTAAAAGGTATTATTAATTTTATATTTTAGTTGATACAATTTACCATTTAATGTAAAATTGTATTGTTGAAGAACAGTAATAAATTTATTTGAATTTGAATTATTCTACCTGAATATATCTACTGAATAAATTTATTCAATTGAGGAATTCTCAAGATTTAGTTAATAGGTAGACAAATATATTGTGATCTACAATACTACCAGCAGCAGCCTGATCATGGCGATTTTAATACCGGGTTTAATGTAATACCATGTCACGTGATGGTATTAATTCAATTGTTTAAATTTCTTTAAAATAAATGAAATAAAAGTAAATTTCAAATTTTTTTAAATTGTGATGTTGGAAATTCTCAAGAACTGAACTGAATCGTAGCAAATATAAATAGCAAATATAAACACATTTCGCCCGAGAAATAAACAAGTTTTAATTTTGAATTAGCACGAAAGAATTATAAATAATTTGTCTAGATCCAAGCCAGATAAAATGAAGAAACTCACCAAAAAATATAGCCGAAGATCATGCAATTGTTTAAATAGACACATTTTGGCACTCTTGCGATGAAAAATAAAAATTCTGAAATTTGATGTTTTCATTTATTTTATACAATTGAATTAATACTATCGCGTGACATGGTATATTAACCCCGGTATTAATATCGCCATGATCGGGATGCTGTCAGTGTTGAGTTGCAATTCCTTCACTTTCATGATTAGACAACCATGCACTTTTCAACCTAATGCACATTTATAATTTTATTGAAATTAATTTCGTCACAGATTTAAAAAGCAACGGCAAAATTTATAAATTTCTCCATTCACAGTCTTTATGATATGAAAATGGCCGGATGAAAAATGTATTACTTTCCAAGCCAATCTTCCCACCTGATGACGGGTATTATTGCGTTTAAAAAAACACGATAAAGTGAATTAAACTAAAATAGACTTTACATAATATTATAGTAAATCAGTCGGGTCTTCAAAGTAGCTAAGCTTCTGAGTAATGCGTGAAAAATAAGGCGGAAATTTTATCCGACTGATAGTCATGAGCAAAAGCATCTTTAAACAAAATTATGTCAAAATTTTGTTTTTGATGGTACACCCTTCTGACTTTCGGGTGACGATATAATACCTATAGACTGTGCCCTTTACCTTAGGTATTTTACGACAACATGCATTAAGTTGTAATGGATTAAATGATTCAGACTTACCTACAGTATTATATAATGATGGAATTCTACGTGCCATGATCATGAATGAAGGATGGAACTTACCTTAAACTAAAATAAAATATTTAGTTTAGTAGTATATTTTACCTACAATACTACAATACAAAAGCGTACACACTCGCTCGGTTATGGTTAATATGTAAACTAAATTGCTTTGTATTCCCTCTGAAGCACGAAGTCGAAAAACGGTGCAATTGGGGGACTCGAACCAACCTTTCGGGAGAAAATCAGTGTCTTCATACCATTGCGTTACCATGTTACAGTATTAATGTCACCAATTTCTGCAAGAAGTCCGATGGTCTCAATGACAATACACGATTGGGATTGCCAAAACCTTTCAGAAACGGGTCTGATGGGATTTGGCAATTTTGTGAGACGGCTGTTCTGTGGCTAAACTACCGTAAGGCAAATCCAGGCAAAAATAGGACTTCAGCTACCTGAGGTAAGAAAAAAGTAACCTAAAAAGGGTCAAGTGGTTGCTGGGACAGACGGACGGACGGACTGTTTAATGTAGATGGCACAAAACAGGTTTACGTACCGGACATTGGCGAGGGTGTGTCTACGGTTCCTGAGGTAGCGGGTGTTCTGGTAGGTCTTGAGGTCCCCGATGGAACCCTGCTCGGCCTGCATCTTGGCGATGGGTGCTGCACTTCCGCATGTGCCGGCCACGCTCGTCGACGGTCCACTTGTGTCACTACTAGTACTGGTTATGCTACGCGTCCTTAATGGGAACATACACAAAGGTGTCACAGTGCAAAGGTTATGGTTCAGTTTTGGCGCCAAAATTTAAAATGGATATTGATAATTTTGAAATGAGAAAGAAAGAGCAAGATGGCCTAATTTCACTTTCAATTGTTTATTACCAACACAAAAAATAAAGCCTACCTACTTAGAACTTTTGACTGATTTAATCCAGGAATAATGAAGAATTCAGTCCAGTTCATAAAGGATTCTCGATCGGACCGAACCGATTACTAAAGAAAGGAGAACCTAACTAATGACCGAATCAAATCGAGGATCAAAGAAAGCAAGACCTATCCAAACCGATGACCAGACCAAAAATACAAAAAATACAATGAAAATACTCAAAATAGGGAAGAGGGGGGGCTGATCGGCTGATTAAGCAGTAGCAGTAATCAAGGTGACCCAACTGACATCAAGACCTCAGCCATCTATAACTCGCTTGAATGGTCCACCCTACTTTGGACAATCAAGCAATTAAAATAAAATAGAACATTGAATTCTATAATGCGAGGGCATTGACGCAGCAATTTAATTAAATTGAGCGATACATGCGAATTATAAATAAACTAAATGCAAACAAAACTGTTAAGTTAAAAAAGACGGAACTTAATTTAATTTATTTCAATTAAATCCGGACGAATCCTTTGGGTATGCGTTTATTGCTTTCTCCATTTCCCTTTTATGAAAACCTTTTTACAAAAAAGTTCCACTTGGAGGATCACTCAGGAATTTTTTTTTATAGTCGGGTTGGTAAAAAGTCAGTAGGTAAAATATTAGGTATATTGTTGTAGACAACCTTTTGTCTATACATACTGCAGGGATCAACTACGTCCGTACTCCGTGAAAAACTAAACAGGGGATGACAGGACATGTAGAGTAGTGATGCAGACTCCAACTTTCACCCGAAAGGCTGTTGGTTCGAGGCTCACACTTGCTACATTTTCAGGCCATGCTTCAGAGGGCCTATGATAGGAGGGAGGAGTAATAGAACAAAAAAGTCAATATTTGTTTATTTATTTCATTTAATATTGTATTACCAAGAGTTTCAAGTTTTTAATTAATTTTGTCGTCGTAGCCTACAAAAAGAAAGAGTAGGTAGAAAAGACGAAAATGAGTGTGTTAAGATATTTGAGAATCGGAATAGTTCAGTTGGTAGGGAACTGGAGTAAGAAACGGAACGCCGTGGTTCAAAATTTTACATAGAAGGAAAAATTGTCTGAAAGACCACCCAACCATAATAGGTACCTTAGGGCAGAGGAAAACGCGGCTGCAGGGCTAGTTGCTGACCATAAGATCCCAAACAGAGCCTTAATCAAGAGAGAGGATCGTCCACCAGTCCCTGAGTAAATTTTCTTTATAGTTTTGTTTTTTCAACACAGCTGCTTTCAGCATTTCTTCATTAAACAACCCTATCAGCCTCGTGGGGGTAGTGAGTCTGCTTATAAACTTCTGCACTCTAGAGGAAGACTCCTTCACCTCGAGGGAAAGGGGAGTTAACTGACAGGGTGGACCTCCTGATTATAGTGGATTCCGAACCACTTTGGGAACATAGTAAAGTCACACGATTCATTCGGAGGTGACAAAGACATGACACGGATTTAGACTGACTGGTAGTCTCAGCGCATTTTCATGTCCCAACATGTTCCCCTACCAACGCTGTGCACACTACCAATTTTTCTGCAGTTTAGAAAAGGCTCTAATCTGGTGGATTAAACTTGGTATGGCCGTTGCCAACCTCAATAAGTTGTTGGGCCAAGGTTTTTTTTATGGTTGACTATGGTTGACTATTTCTGAGTCTATATGTTTCTGCAGACTAGTATTTTCCGATGCACAGTAAGAATTGTCAAACTTTTCATGCAAATCGATTGAAAACCTAAATTTCCCTTGAGAGTGATACCATTTCATATAATAGGCCGAATGCGAGAAGCCGAACAAGGATAATGCCGGAGTCGGGGAATGTTGAAAGTAAAATTCAATTGAATATTCCATTATACTTCTTTTGAAAAAAAGAGAGTAAGCCACAAAACACAATAGGCGCGCAGTAATTAAATTTAAAAGTTGCTGAAAATTTTATTTAGCTTGCGATGTAACCGCAGCTTGCGCTGTTGCCAACCCATGTAAAGTTTGATTATTGCATAAAGGGAATAGAAATTACAAAAAAACTGCGAAAAGGAAAATGAGCAAAAGAATTATTATTCGAAAACGAAAATTACGAACAATTATGTTTTTTCCGTGTTTAATGGAATTCAGAATCTGTGGAAAAGGAAACCGTCTAACTGCGCAGAACATTGCCTTTGCTCAAGAGGGGGGGGGAGGAGGTCGGCGCTTCGCGGCGTTAGTTACAGTCATAATACCAGGTTAGCTGGCAGAGTAGCCCTTCGGGGTTAAAGCTCACCTATTATAAATACGTTTCATTTCATTCATTTTCATTTCACAGAAAAAACTATAGTATCGTCCCATCGACTTTACAAGTGGGAGAAATATCGGGCCGTGAAACCCGGCGGGCCGACATCGACTTCCACATTCCCCGAACCCGAAGACATGGCGCTGACAATTTCATTCCAATAAAGGGAAGATTGCTGTTCAACCAGTTACCGGACCACATTAAGAGATTGCGCTCGGAGGCTTGGGAGTTCAGGCGAATATTACACACTTACCTGGTGAAGGGTGTGTTTTATTCGCTTGATGAGTTTCTGGGGAATGCGTAAATTAATTTGCCCGATTGTTCTTACAATGGGTCAATTTTATTTCGTTTTGTAAATTTTTATTTTTTATATTGTTGATGTTAGTTATCTAAGTTAAATGTTACATTTTAAGCGTTTTTAGTTTAGTTATACTTGTATTGTATTACTGTATCCAATATAAGTCATTCATTCATCTATTAATTCAGTGCTTTGGGATAGGAAAACTCGAAAATGAAATCTGTTGTTGTTGTTTCCAACGCCTGCTCTTAGCATTTCTGCTATAAGCAACCCTGTCACCCTGGGGGTGGGAGTGAGTCTGTTTGTTAACTTGAGGCACCCTAAGGGCAGACTCCTTCACCTCGGGGTGAAAGGGAGTTGACTGACAGGGTGGACCTCCTGATTATAGTGGATTCCGAACCACTTGGGAAACATGGTAAAGTCACACGATTAGATCGCAGGTGACCAGGACTCGACACGCACGTAGACTGACTGGTATAGTCTCAGCGTGTTATCATGTCCCACCATGTTCCCCTGCCAACGCTGTGCTCACTAAGAAGTTTGCCGCAGTTTGAAACATGCTCTGCTCTCATGGATTCAACATGGTAAGGACGTTGGCCTAAACCTAAAATAACCATGGGAAAATGATTTACTAAGGGAGCATTACAGTACCTAGCTTAATTTATTAATTAGAAGGCTTGTACGGTTTCACCCTTACCGGTTTTATTATTATATATATATTTGATGGATACGCTGTCTCGAAGGGACAGAATACAACGCGCTATGTGATGACATGCAATGCATTAGTGGGTTATGGATTTATTTTCCTAAAATGTTTTAGCTGTGATGTGACAATGCAAGGCCGTTGAATTTAATAAAACACGCTTATGGATTTTATCGAAAAGCTGTTTTGTAGCCAGTATTATGGCAATTTATGCACAGCACTTTTAAGAATGGAGAGACAAAACAACCCACCCTGCCGTGGATTAGTAAAAAAACACATAAATCAAAACCCCGACCTGCCCTAAAGTATCCACCCCCCCCCCCAGTGCCCCTCAGTAATGTTGGAATTATGACCTCCCGTCAGCACTGGGGAAACTTTCATGTTTTCTTCCCACCTTTTGTGTCCCCCAAAATTAGCGCGGTAATTGCATCTGCATTGCAAAATAACCCACCCCGTCCCCTTGGGCTTGCGGCTAACTTGACCTTTTCTTTTATTTAAAAAAAAAAAATGGAATGATTGTCCGTTGCAAAAGAAGATAGATTTATGGAGCGGGTGAAAACTAATGACTGGAGAACTGACACGCTAACTCGTGATAACACTAACACGCTGAGAAAATTTTTCATCAGGAATCAACAGGAAAGGTTGCGATAAGGCTGTCCTTACTTCTTAGAAAAAGGAATATAGCGTGGCACGAAAACTGAATGAAAGTTTATTCTGAAGATTGGTAAGGTATCCACTTTCTGAACCTAGCAGCGTATCAAATCAAATTCAAATCTAATCAAATTTATTAAATTAAAACAACAACATTTACTTAACTTGCAATAGTACAAATGGAAGGGGGCTCAAAGGACAAGTCCCTTTACAAATATAAAAGTAAAAGTAAAATTAGTGTCAAAACAAATAAAAAATTGGGAATTAAGTAGGCCTAACAATTAAAAGTTAATAAAAATAATTGTGCAGACAGATAACTAATATAATATAAATTTAATACATACTAGAATGCTTAGTTGCTTATGGTGCCCCTTTATGTACCGTTACGCCTTACAACTGAGGAGGGCGTCATGCCCCCCCCCTGGCTTAAAATTTCTATCACCAACACTGTACCTAAACTGAATAGGAATTAAGGGGCTGACTTTCTCTTATCAATAATGAGGCAGAATATCCAATACCGTTCATGTCAATTATTGAACTTCTACGTCTTTGGAAACATGTAAACTTCCCCTTTGAATCTTCAATAACTTATTCGAAAACTATGGGTTTTGGCATTTTGATTCTTTCTTCGTCTTCCCTTCACCTGTTCTCTCCCATTCATATACTAATTTCGCAACGTTATCAAGTGTAATATTGCACAGTTGGCGTTCCTTTTTGTTGTTTAATCGTGTCAGCTTAGATGTAACGTATCGTATGGTCTCAAATTACGAAAAATAGCTGAATGCTGCTTTCACGATTACACAAGAAATGTTGACATTTGTTTTATGAAAACTAAGATCCGAGAAGGCGGTGGCACAACTAGCTATGCGTCTAGAACATAAGAACAGTACATTTATTGTTAAAAGCGCTCACCCTACGGCGGGGTTTCCACATACAGTACGTCAATCGTCAATGAGAAATATGAAATTGAAGGACATTTAAATTTTTCATTGATAGCGGTGTTTCCACATGTTTTTTCAACTATTGACACTTTTCTTCTATTGAAGCGTATGCGCCAAATTTTTGAAATTTGTTTGCATTTGTTTTCTGAAATTTTGTTTGTATTTGTTTTCTTCGTACACTTATTATTTTTAATAAAACCTAATAATAGTAGTAGATCCGAAGTAAGATCGACCTTCACCGATCTGTTTAATGGATGAAAACTGTTTTATAAACAATTAAAATTTTTGTACTTAACATATTCCATGACGCCGTTTTAGTTTGTTATTGTTTGCAGCGCCTGATTTTACTCTATGATCATTGATCAATTTTAATGTTGAAAATCTTGATGAGCAGGAATAAGTCAAGACTATTCTGAACACTTACGTTCTGGGGTAGAACCCCGAAGTCGGAGGAACTCAGTGTAGAGTCAATGGCATAAGGATGCAGAAGGCAACGGAAAACCACTGCACTACAATTCCCTAGTATAGTCATCATGACTACGTGAGTTAGGCGCTTATTCCACATACGTCAATAGTCAATAGTAAATATGGTATTGACGGAAATTTCAATTTTTTATTGATACACGCCATTCCACTTGTTTTTTAAACTATTGATCACTTTTCTTCTATTGACACGTATGCGCCAAATGTTTGAAATTTGTTTGCATTTGTTTTTTGAAATTTTGTTTGTATTTGTTTTCTTCGTACACTTATTATTTTTAATAAAACCTAATAATAGTAGGAGATCCGAAGTAAGATCGACCTTCACCGATCTGTTTAATGGATGAAAACTGTTTTAGAAACAATCTATTAAAATGTTTGTACTTAAAATAAAATAAATGGACCCTATTTAATTTTTAAAAAAAACCTGGGTACGACCTTTACTGAAAGCAATAAGTACGTACCTAGGTTTAGTAGTCATTTCTAGTCAGTGTTGTGTTGTGTTAAAATAAGAAAAAGAAAATTATATTCTATTCTTACGGTACGCTCACAGGCAGGAAGCTGTAGACTTTTTCTCGGCAATAAAATCAAACGGAAACGACCAAACTTTCCACATTGCATATCAACCAAGCGTCAGGATGGAAAAGTCCGATTCAAAAAAAAATCTGTACCATAGACTATTGGTAGAGAAATATAAGAATAAAGGATCTGCTGATAAGAGTAGATCATTTAAATAAAGATTAAATGAAGACCACACGGGAATATCGTTCAGGTTAGTTCCGAAAAAAACTAATTTGAAGATTAGAGACTCAGTGCAACCAAACTAATACACTCAGCGACTTGATAAATTCAGCAATAACTAATACACTTATGGTCTATAAACCGGCTATAGTTAGTTACGTTGGCGTACAAATTGGGAGTAAATAGGACAAAATCAAATCTTTTGATGTGGATAAAATTATAATTTATTCAGATTTAAAAAAGTGGCGCCAAAACAAGAAACAATAACATCCGCACTCACCTGACTTTCTTCTTCCTTCGACCCTTGATCAGATGTATATTGGATATGCTAAACGTAGGAGACGGCGAGCTTTGTAACTGCCGCGTCGATCCACCGGACCCACGATGATCTCTACGGCCCGAATTCTTCGAGAATAAAGTCGAACTCGAGCTGGTGTCGTCGCGATCCTCACCGTTTTCCTCGATCTCCTCGATATCGTGCAGCTGGGAGGGGGCTAGACCCAAAAGAACGGGGGGTTCGGTCTGGGTTAACGCTAATTCTTCTATCACTACATCCTCCTCCTCTTCGGGGGCCGCCACGGCCTTTAGACGGTCGTCTTCGGCATTATCCCTGCCTTCGCGGCAGGGAACACACTTGCAAAGATTGCCCCCCACTACGCTGGAGACTCCCGCGCGCGCCTTTTTTCAAAAACACAAACTTTACTTCATTGTTGTATTTTTTTGGCGCAGGGTGTCGGAGGATGGGGTGGTTCCAGGGGGGTGGTGGAAAGGGGGGGTGCAGAGGGGAAGTTTTGCCGTCTGGCTGTTAGTTAAAACATGGCGGTGGCGCAAGCGTTGTTGCCAAATTTACATCACTGCACTGTTTCATATTATTGTTTGTTGATTGGATTAGTTTTGTTACATTAATGTCACTGAAACGAAAATTGGAACAGTAGTGAAAGGTTCATATCTGGCAGGCATTAAAACATAAGATTATTTAGTTAAATTATTTTAAATGACTGGATATACTTCTTCAAAGTAGCTGAGCTTCTCAGTAACAATTTATGGTCTCAGTGGCGATGACTTGGAAATCCCTAAGCTGTACATCCTCGCGGTGAAGATGCGTGTTGTGGCCACTGAACAATTAGGGGACCTAGTTTGAGCCGAGATAAGCGAAAAACACGGTCTTTTCTGTTCAGGGCACTCTTTTGTTGGGGAACTGGGCCCAAAGTTGGAGGAACAAAACGAAGAGTAAAACGGCCTAGGATCCAGAAGACAACGGGAAACCACTGCATTACAATTCATCATGACTACAATTGCCATGATTGCCGCCAAAGAACCTACCCAGATACCAGTCAGTTGCGGAATTAGGTTAAATACGGGTCATGACTACCTTCAGAAACATCTCCACCGTATAGGTGTAGCAGCGGAGCCTTTCTGCCCTTTATGCGACACCCGGGAAGAGATGGACGGAAATCATCTTAAGACGTGCCAGGCTTTTGTCAGTAGCAGAGGTTCACCAGATTATGTGTTGTATTGGGCTGCAAGAAAGCTGATGGCGAAAGCCTAGTGCTATGGTGTAATTAAAAAAAAAAAACAATTGCCATGATGATCGCCAATCTTCAATAGAAGAGACATAAGAAGAAGAAGAAGAAGCGAGTTACGTTTTCAGTTACTTACTTCATTAAATTAAATTTTTTTACTATACATTACATTACTGGGCACATTATGCACTGCGCGCAGATTCCGTAACATGACGTAATACAATTCATTAAATTAGCACTGGGGTTGATACGGTGTAAGCTAGGGGTAGATTAGTTGAAGCTTAACTATATTCTGAAGCAAAGTCTAAATCTTTGGAATCCATTTATTCGCACTACAACTGACTCGGCACTCCTTTGCGTATTCCCATTTCTACGATTCTTCTTATAACTCTTATGGAGTTAGAAAAACAGATTAATATAATAAGAAAAGCGATATGGAACAGAGAGTAAATTGATTTGCAAATCTCATTATAACATAACAGGCAAGGGCACAATGAAGTTTTCCAGTGGGAGCCCCTTATTGCCTAGGCTAACTAAAACAGGATAAATAATTTGTAAAAAGGTTTTTCCCGCCCAAAACGTAAGAGGGATCATGCAAGGCAATAGATAGAATGGAGTTTTAAATATATTGAGGTTACCTCACCTCCGGTGACGTCAGAAATTTTTTTTGACTACTGCCTTGGGTAAACAAAAAACAAAAATTTAGAGTTTTAGAAAAACTTGTTACAACTAAAACCCAAATTAGTAAAACCCAAATAATCGTTAAAAAATTAACTTTGTCTAAGAAACCCACTGTGTTTTTGTTTAAAAATTTTTTTGTTTATTAAAATGAAATACCTACCACGAAGTCACGAGTAATCTAATTTTTTTCTACTGCCTTGGGGTCATGCTATAGAAATACTATCAAGTAAGAAAAAAATGCTTCAAACTATTTCTGTGGAATCTCAAATAGTATTAAGGAAATAAGAAAAGATTCGTGGTAGCAGATAAACGGTAAAACGTGCCGTGAGACCCTTGGAGTGCTGCAATCGCCTGAGGAAAAAAAGGATAGGCAATCACCCCCCCCCCTCAATCAATTTCCGTTTGTATTGTAAGTGTAGCTTAATGTAACTTCAAATAAGAATAAACAAAAACAGCCGAGGCAGCAGATAACATTAGAAGGAGCCGTAAAACGTTTTGCCACGCAAAGGCGTGGCGGGATTGCAAGGGCTGCAATAACCCATGGGTAAAAAAGGATTTGCAATAACAATTTCAAGCAATTTCCCTTTGTATTGTAAGTGCAACTTATGTTGCCTTATGTTAAGTTAGGTAAAATAAGGTTAAATATAAATAAAACAGCCGCGGCAGCAGATGAGCATAAGAAAGAGCCGTAAAACCTATTGCCGCGCTACGTTCTAGCACGATTGCCAGTGCTTGTATTAGCACATGTATAATAATGATACGCAATAATCACATCAAGCAATTTTCCCCCCAGTAACTGCGCAGCCGACCTAATCTTATGTAATGTCAAATAAGAAAAAAAAGAAATTAGAAAATAACCGTGGCAGCAGATGACCATTAGAAGGTGCCTTAAACCCTATTCCCGCGCAAAATCGTGTCACTATTTTGAGTGTTACAGTATTCAGTGTTCAGTATATTCAGTATATAGTGTTTTAAGGCGCCCATTCCACCGACCGACTAGGAGTATTTACAAAAACGGTGACGTGGTAGCAGACATTCAAGACTTAGGCGTGGTTTCCATCGACCTCGCATTGCAGAATGCAAATGACATTGACGGAAATTAGAATTTTTCTTTTTATAGAAATCTATTAAAATGTTTGACGCCATTTTTTAATTTTAGTTTGTTTGTTTGTGATTTTACTGTATGATCATTGATCAATTTTAACTATGGCATAGAGGAAAATAAACATTTCCGTCAATTCTGCAATGCGAGGTCGGTGGAAACCCCGCCTAAGTCTTGAATGTCGGCTACCACGTCACCATTTTTGTAAATAGCCCTAGCCGGTCGGTGGAATGGGCGCCTTAGTAATGTCAAAAAGGAAAATAAAGAGGAGAAAAAAGCCGTGGGCGTGGCAGCAGATTAACATTAGAAGGTGCCGTAAAACCTTTACCGCGCAATGTCGTGGCACGTTTCAGGAACCTTCCCATTGCATTTAGCTGCAGGCATTTCACCCGACGATAATGGAGGCCGACAAATGGACGAATAAACCTTTTATACAGTAATTTCTAAATTTCCCCCTTAGCTCTTTGTTTCCGGAGAAGCGAAAGTTTTCTGCAATTTGCCAGCTAAATTGTTATTTGCAAGTTAAATGTTTAATTTTATGCTCTGGTTACACGGTTGAGGTTGTGATTAGTAAAAGAAACATAATTCATGTATTAATGTAGATTGCACTTTTATAGACTTTCTGTAAGGGTGCAGCACTTCCAAAACGGCAGCGGGTGGTTCGTTTCGCTATACGTCCATCCCACCGGTATATTATTTCTCCAGACCTTCTCCAGTGCATGGTCGAAATTTTTTATTCCGAGATTTCAACGGATTTACACGTTCTGAGGTCCCAGGAACCCAAAAAACTGGTTTTTACGAAATGTCTGTTTGTCGCTCTGTATGTTCATCGATTTCCGGGCAAACTACTCGGTCGATTTGTATGAAATTTGGCATGTAGGTTGACAAAAATCATACCTCGGATAATGTTTTTATATTTTGAGCTAACGCAATTTGGGGGGAGGGGGGGTTTATTCACCAAAAACTCCAAAAAACGTCTAAAAAAATTATTTCTCAAAAACGGGTCGAACGATTTCTTTTAAATTCACATATATTGTAGTCGTTATTAATGTTGACAAAATGCGGGGGGTCGCTTGCCACTTGATAGTTTGCTTCTGGGGGCAAAAAAATGAAAATAACTAAATTTTAATGGAAAATGACTAAAAATTAATTTTTCTGCGTAACCTTTCTATCGATGATTTCCGCCTTCAGGCATGTCTTAGATGATAAATTGAGTGACGAAACCAGACAGGTTGCTTTCCCAAAAACCTATTGGGTTTTGTACAAAAAATTATTTTTTGAAAAATTATAGAAAATTCACGCTCAAATGAATTGCGTGCCCGGCCATTATTACTGTGTGGTAATGTGTTGGTGGTCTAACCTATCTAGAATTTACCTCACCTCCAGTGACGTCAGGTGGACAACCCCCCTCCCCCAACGAGATATCCGAAATTTAACCGTAGGAAATTTATTTACTATGAAATTACTCATTTTCTCCATCTAGGCCTATACTAATTGATAAATTGGAAAGCATGTTCGAGTAAACTCGGACCGGTTCTTCAGAATTGTTGGATCAAAGGCGTGTTCTGACTCGAATCTGTGCTTGGTTAAGTCATGTTTTCGTCTGTTACATTGCGTCAGTCAGTCAATGGTAAGTTTGTCTGAGTTTGTCCATTATTGCTTGTAGCCGGTGTAGGTTGACATCGAGGACGTGTACCAGTTTGCCAATGACCAAAAATTTCATAAGGAAACATTTTAAATAATACCCAAATCCATGGGGTCGTTGGCATAGGATAAGAAACGCACGGACAATTCCGCCCGTCGCGATATTCTGGCGTCTTTTCCATTGTCGTTTTCTCGACGCGTTTCTCGTCGTTTTCTCGACGATTTCGCCAGCTAACGTAAAGCCGCCCGCAAAAATTTACACGGGTTTCCCTTAGAGACGCCCGGAACACTCGTCAACGCCTCAAAGCTTTCGGAAGTGCGTTCAGAAATTAACTTTTCTAGGCACCAGCCTATCACCAGCCTATTTGTTCCCATGATAAGTTTCTCAGCGGCCCACGTTGCGTGGAACGTTCGTGTGTACCGGGCCTAAGCAGACCTTATATTCAAAAAATAGTCCTTATTGACATTATTAGTATAGTTTGAAAGGGAGCAGAGTTAATGTCCAGTAAAGGCGTTTGTCAGGGTACCTAGGCCGTAAGCTTAGTTTAATTCCAATGTTCTCCAGTCGTATCGGGGGGGGGGGCGGGTTTAGAACCCTCTGGTCTTGCCGCAAAAGCTACCCCAGGTATACAGTATGTGTAAGCCGAAGCTGTCAACCCCCGACCCCTCACACACTCAATCAACGCAAAGCAAACATAGGTGGACCCCACAAGTGACAACTACACATGATAGGGACGCACCCCTGAGCTTTCAGCTAACCCAAACCCAAACTCAGCACTCTGGGCCATCAGAAAATTTGAATATTCAACAGCGACAATAAAAATTGCATAACTTTTTAATGCATTTTCGAAATCCAGCAATTTTTCTTTGCGTTTCATACATGAACTTTCTACTCTTCTTGGATCGATTTGACATTAATAATTGAGTTGCTTTCAAATTGTCAGATGCTCTTTGAATTGTTTCGGACTGTTAGACAGAAGCATCAGACCGTTTGACAGGTTGAAGACTGTGGGATTGTGTGTATTAGGGGGGGGGGGGGATAAAGGTGGCATGGAGGGGGGGGGGGAATTGGGGCATGTCGAGGGAGGATCAAGGGTTAAATACAATAGGAGCTCATCTGCTTTCTGCTAATGATTTACTATGAAAGATTTATGTTGAAGCGTTCAATTTATAATCTCTACGTTAGAGTTTATCGTAAGAAGACTGTTGTTATAATTTATTTTTGACGATGATAAAGTTGCTTTTTAGCAAGGACATGGGATACGCGAGGCCGAAAGCAGAGCCGCGCTTTCCGGGGTGGCCTGCAGTGACATCTTTACCGTACTGTGCACATTCTACATGTCTTCAAAGTAGCTGAGCTTCTGAGTAATAAATAAATAAATAAATAAGGACTTCTTTTGTTCTATTACTAAGCCAACCTAGCGGAGTTAGGGCTATAAAGCCCTCTCGTACACTCAACTAGAAAGGCCCGGGACCGCCTGCTTTACATGCCCTCCGAAGCATGGCCAGAAAATGTAGGTAATGTGGGACTCGAACCAACAACATTTCGGGTGAAAGTCAGAGTCCCTACCACTAATCTACATGTCCTGCCTTATGGTCTCAGAGGCGAAAATGCTTCTTCTTCTTCTTCTTCAGCCAACGCCCGTCCTTGGCTGGCTTAGACGCTGTGCCGCATTGCAGAGTTGGGCCAATCTCTCCTGTGACGTAGTTCGGTTTTCTACCTCAATGCCAGTGCAGCTGAATAGTGTTGCGTTTTCTCCCCGGCTTAGGGTTCTTTAGGAGGCTGTAGGATCGAGGAATGAATGTTGTGAAATAATTACAACAAGAATTAATTAACAGAAATTATATTCTTGATAGAATTATGAAACCCTAAGATATAGAAAAATAGAGCACCTGTAGTAGCGTGGCCAATAAGCGTCTCCAATAAATAAAAAGTAAGCGATCACCTCATGGCTCAATCCTAAATCGTCACATTGTCTGGGCTGAGGAGGGAGCGGAGTCCGAACACCCCCTTCCGGGTGGGGTTTAGCCCATCATCGTCGAAATCAAATCCATGCCACCACAACTCCTGCCAGCCATCATCCTTATGACTTCTTCCTTCTTTAAAATCTCATTTCTTTTTTTTCTTTTTTTAAAATCCAAATCGGGTTATAAGAAATTCTCGGCCATCCTTTCTCGTAACATTTTCTAACAAGCCACCGCAAATTCAACCGGCCGCCAACCTCTCGTCAAAAACTTTTTTAAAGTAATAATAATAATAATAAAAGTATTTTTATTAATAAATAGAAATAAATAATAATAGATACTTTATGATTTTGTGATTTTAAAAGATCTGGCGATAATTAAATTGTGAATAATAATAAAAGATAGAAAAAATTAATTTATTTTAAACCGATGATGTTTATTTGGAGGTTGGTTAATTGAACAAAACAAATATGGCGGATTTACAAATAAATAAATAAATTGAAAAAATTTAATAAATAATAATAAGAAGATATGTAATCGTAATATTAAGATTTAGTATATCCAGTAAACTGGATACACATATAAAAAGGTAGGGTTGCACGCTACAACAGTACAGAGTACAGAAGGGAGTTCCAGAACGTAAAACGTCGATACTAAGCATCTCGCGATAGCATTAGGATCGCCCTCAAAAGGTCATAGCGGACCACCCTCCGTAAAAAAATTACACATTGGGGAGTTCACACACACTCATAAATCAAACACTCGAAAACAAACTCCCACCCAATTATTGATCAATCCACTAACTATACCAAAAACCAAACTCAGAACAGAAGGTATCCAAACATGGTCTTTTCAACCTCATTCTCCAATGCAAATCGACATGGAAGGATAGAAAGCTCACCCCCCATTAACGATTCACGAATCATTTTCCAAAATTTAATACGTCCAGGAGTACTCAAAACTCAAACAACCAGGACATTCCTATTCAACGTCGTACTAAACTCACTAACTATTAATCACCTCCGGGACGACAACTAAAACAAGCAAAAAAATATGTAGGGTACACCCCCTCTTTCTTTCATATACTATTTTAAGTACACAACAATACACAGTCGAACCCACGATATTATAGTCTAGGTCAACACAGATTTCAAGTGAGACACATG
Organism: Psococerastis gibbosa; assembly: GCA_963971405.1. Lineage (NCBI taxonomy): Eukaryota > Metazoa > Arthropoda > Insecta > Psocodea > Psocidae > Psococerastis > Psococerastis gibbosa. The sequence continues at coordinate 8,765,603 of OZ020489.1, forward strand.
CCAACGTCCAGCCAAAGTACCATTCATGCGTTGCAGTTCATACTGCGTTGGCGAAAGCACTGTTTTTATAATGAATGGTCCCTCCCATCGTGGATAAAATTTGGCTGTTTTCTTATCAATAGCACTAGATTGGTGAAAATCTTCCTTAAACACTAGTTCTCCCGGTTGATAGGTCACATCTTTCCTTCGCAAATTATAACGTGCCGCCTGTCGTTGTTTAGCCCTCCTTACGGTGGATCGTACCCGTTGATAGAGAGCGTCAAGATTAGTGGTCAAAGTGCCATTATAGGTGACAGGATCAAATGGCATTAAATCAGAATTATCAGTAGTTGCAGCCAACTCATAAAAGGAGCGCAGTTCTCTGCCATAGACTAGCTTGGATGGAGAAAAACCCGTTGCTTCACTTACCGACGTTCTAAGAGCAAACAGAACAAATGGTAAATGTAAATGCCAAAGCTGGTGATTATCCTTAGCGTAAATAGCCAGCGCGGTCTTGATTGTCTGATTATATCTTTCAGTTGGGTTACTTTGTGGATAATAACGCGGACAGAAATGTATTTTGATATGGTGGTCTTCACAGAATTGTTTAAATCGCCTACTAGTAAATTGTGATCCATTATCCACCAGTATGATCTCCGGTACTCCATGATGCATGATAACATGATTGAACAGGGCGTCTTCGACAGTCTTCGAAGTCGCAGATTTCAATGGGACTCCTATACTCCACTTTGTGCACGAGTCAATGAAGACACAGATATAACGATGGCCACCGCGACTGCGGGGTAATGGTCCCACTAAGTCGCAAGTCAGAAGTCGAAATGGTTTGAGTGATGGCGGGTGCACCTGCATGTGCCCATGAGGCGTGGTATTGCGTGGTTTATGGCGTTGACAATCCAGACATCGGCGAACGGCGAGGCGCACATCTCGGGCCATTCTTGGCCAGTAATGGTTCTCAGCGATGCGACGGAGAGTGCGATTGATTCCGAGATGGCCAGACGGTAATGACGAGTGATGCTGCTTAATCAGCTCCTCTCGAAACTCGGATGGTACAAGTAACTTAAGATCATCGGTTTTGGTAAGTCGATCTCGAACGGATTTGAAAATGGATGTGGGAGTAAGATGAAACTGCGGGAAATGAGTAGGATTCTGTTCTATCTTCTTACGTAAGGCGAGGTACCATGGATCCGTAATGGTACTAAAGTCGGGTAAAGGCGCAGTAATTCCCGTCAAGGCGGAAATGACGGTGGAAGGCTGCATTCGTGACAAGCAGTCAGGAACAACATGAGTGGAACCCTTCTTATGGAGGATCTCCATGTCGAACTGGTTTAGAGTAACTAACCAACGGGCCAGACGTCCGCTCGGGTTAGGAATGTTTCGGATCCATTTCAAAGCCAGGTGATCCGTCACACAGGTGAATCGCGTTCCCCAGATGTAGAAAGACCAGGTAGTGACCGCATGTAGTACCGCCAACAACTCCTTTTCTGTCGTACTGTAATTACGCTGGCTACTGGATAACGTTTTCGATGTATATGCGACGGCGTAGGGCACTCCGTCTTCTTCTTGGATCAGCACAGCTCCAACTGCAATGTCCGAAGAATCACAGTGAATCTGAAATGGTTTAGAGAAGTCAGGACAGCGCAAGACAGGATAAGACGTAAGGCAATCCTTCAACTTCTGAAAGGCAGATTCCCGTTGCTCAGTCCATTCAAAACGGGTATCTTTATGTAGCAGCTGGTTCAACGGGGCGGCAGTCTCGGAAAAACTCGGAATGAAACGCCTAAACCATCCCACCATTCCTAGGTAGGCGCGGACGGCCTTTACAGACGTTGGTCTTGGATAATTTCTGATCGCGACGACCTTGTCTTCGGAGACTTGTAGTATGCCTCCTCCCACACGATATCCGAGGTAGATGAGCTCAGATCGGACGAACGTGGACTTTGTCCAATTTACCTTTAAGTTGGCTTGACGGAGGAGTCGGAAAACTATTTCTAAATGTTTCTTATGTAGTTCCGCGGTACGGGAAAATATTAAAACATCATCTAGGTATACGATTGTAAACTCTTGAGCTTCGCGAAGTACTCGCTGCATCAGACTCTGGAATGTCGCGGGCATCGTACTAAGCCCGAAAGGTGCATAGGCATGTTCAAAAAGACCCATATTGGGTACTATAAAAGCTGTTAAAGGTCTGGTGTCATCCGCTACGCGGATTTGATGATAGCCCGACAGGAGGTCAAGCGAAGATACAAAATACGCATCTTTCAGACGGTCCAGAGACTCATGAATCCGGGGTAAAGGAAAAGCATTGGATTTACACAAGGCGTTTACACGTTTGTAGTCGACGCAGACTCTTATCTCGCCGTTTTTCTTGCGGACCGGAACTACAGGCGACGCCCATTCAGACTCTGACGGAACAATGACGCCGTCTGCTAGTAATTTCTTAATCTGCTGATGCACAATCTCCAGGACCGGTGGTGACATCGGGTAGTAGCGCTGTTTGACCGGCACCGTATTCAACTCCTTCAGGTACATTCGATGCTCTACGAGGTCACACTTGCCACTCGAAGTGAGGAACTGCTGTTTCCATTTGCAAAGTAAGTCATTGAAGTCGGCTCTGTCAACGGGTGTTAAGTCCTGGTGGCAGAATTCCTCCATTTCATTAATATTTGGGTCTTCAATGGTCACATCCTTGACGTCCACCTCATCCACACAGTGTAGAGAAAAAGCGTCAGCACGAATGATAGTAGGGGCTGCACCATCTTGAAGAGTTACTCGATGTTGTCCGAAGTCAATGACGGTTCGGAGGGCTTGCAGTGTGTTCATCCCCACAATTAGAGGATGAGAGAGACGCTTCACAAGGTAACAATCTCCTGCCCAATTTGCGGGTCCCGCGTCCGTTTCTACAATGAGGTTGATCTTGACACACCCGACTACTTCGGCTTCTTCCCCATTGGCAACAGTCGCGCTTGCCGACACCGCGCGGATGTGATGTCCCCTTTTTTGTAATTCATGCCAATACTCACTTAAGATGACAGAGTGAGTCGATCCGGGGTCAATAAGTCCAATAACTGGAATCCCACCCATGTCTACTTTAATGTAGTACCGTTTCTGGGGGTCCGGCGCGTTCGCACAAGAAGACAAATCAATCTGCACCGATGGCTGATTGTTCACTGTTGTTGGTGAGGTTGTTCGGTTGCGGGGGTCGTGGTCACCTGCCTCGCCACGCCCCCTTGGCTGTTTAACTTCGGTGGCCGGCATGTACAAAGGCTGGATAGGACTCCCGTCTTGCCACAGTGATAACAAAATGGACGAGAAGTGGTTTGGCAGTCTCGTTCCCGATGTCCAAACAGGCGGCAACCCCTACACTTGTAAGTGGTCATATTGGCAGGAGAAACCAGCGCCAGGAGTTGTGGTCTTGAACCTCCAAAGTCACCGTAGAGCGGGTTGCATAGCATAGCGTTGGTCGGTGGAACGTAGGACGCTTGTTGTTCCAGTTGGTGCTCCGCCGCGACGCAAGTTATTTCAAAGGATTTTATTGAGGTATATACCGTAAGTTGGGAACCTACAAGACTAGCCAGTCGAGGGGGTAGGTGAGCCATGAGTAACGGTACAAGTTCGACTTCTTTGAGTGGAGTTGCGAGGTCGTCGTTCAGTGCCTTCATGGCCGCGATGTAGTGGGCCACCTTTTCGTGTTCTCCCATCGTTCTAGTATATAGTAAGACCTTCAACTTGAGTTGATGGTCTGCCGGCAGGTAAACGTTCTTCAGCGCCATTTCCAGTTCGGTCCATAGTGCATACTTATTTCCGGCGTACCACCGAGCGGCTGGCCCGTCAAATAGCGTAGGTATGGCGCGGAGTTTTTCGTCTTCTGTTAGTGGGTGAAGGGCAAGGCAATCTTTCAATTTGTTAAAAAAAAGTGGTAGACTCCCGTCGGCACCGGTGAACGTGAGGTTGCGTCGTCGTGCCTCTTTTAAAAACATTTCTAGTTGTGGCCTAGAGCTTCTCCCTGGAAGAACCTGTCGCAGGAAATCGCGTTGCAACTCTAAATTGACTTTGAAGATTCGATTCAGTACTCTCTCCATCCGTATCTCCTCTCCTTGATCGTGGGAAAGCTCTTCCTCAGGCTCCAAGTCTGTTGGTCGAGTCTCGGGTAATGGTGAACTTACCAATTGCAAATTTGCAAATTTATCAATGTCGCCTAGGCAAGCTGGATGATCATTCACGTAGCTTTTCATATATTGTCGTTGCTCTTCCAGATCAGCCGCCGGTAACTCACATCCGACTTCCGTGGCTAATGACTCGAGCTTCTCTCCATCACAGTTGGTTAGATACTGTGTTAATGTTAATGGTACCACTAAGTAAGGAGGCCGTACAATGGTAACGTCTGCCATATCCTCAAACTGGTTTGCCGACTCCGGTGTCGCTAAGAAGTGGCTTTTTAATTCCTTTTTCAGGGTCTCCTTCGTGCCTTCTATCGGTAATCCTAACTGTTCAGCGATCTCTTCTAGCCGGGCCTTACTGGTGGCACTCAAAAACTGTATTAGGGTTCGTGGCATTATCTTTCGCACTTTTCACTATATATATTTATATAAATATATATTTTTTTTCCACAACAATGTCTATCGTACTATTAAATAGTCTTACGTGAAGTAATTCACACGATAATTGTTATTAATACACTTGTATTATTTATAATTATCATAAAAAGGGAAGTAGGTGTTCCTAAACACCCCCTCCTCAAACCCAAGACGAATGCGACTAAAGAAAACTAACTGGTATATATTATACCACTTTTGGTAACCAATATAGGCCTACCTGCTTATTATTAATATAATGAATTAATACTTCCTTATCATTCATTCCATACATACAATACTACGACCAAGAGTGTGTGAACTACCCCAATGCTGATAACTGAGCCAATTTGCACAAAACAAGTCAAATATATTCCGTGTCAAACAGAAAGGACAAACTCCTATCAATGGTTTACCATAATTAAAGTAAAATGACGATAATTTTTATATAGGCCCAATATTAAATAAATAGTTATAGATTGAATTACATAAAACCGATGTTGACTCCTCTGGATCCGTCCGTCCTCAACCCTGACGAATTGACGAAACTGTAATTATAACCACAACAGCACAAAGATTATCCGTAACCTAAGCCCTGTTGACAATCAAAACATTTTATTATCACTATTTTTTTCTTAGCGAACATCTTTCAAAAATATAAATGCCATGATTAAGAATTTTAAAAAGTATCATTTACTGTTTGTTATTATCTTTTCGAAAACTATCATTTCCAAAATTATTAATATCACTTGTCAACAACTAATTCAAAACTACTGTTGTTTATATCTTTTCAAAACTATTGTTCTAGCCTAGAAATATCACTTTTGTCAACAATCCATTTAAAAATAAGATTATCATGTTCGTAACAATTTCACAACAATCATTCCAACCATTCTACAACCTCGGGCCCCAACGTTGGTGTGAGCCACTTTGTTGCGTTTTCTCCCCGGCTTAGGGTTCTTTAGGAGGCTGTAGGATCGAGGAATGAATGTTGTGAAATAATTACAACAAGAATTAATTAACAGAAATTATATTCTTGATAGAATTATGAAACCCTAAGATATAGAAAAATAGAGCACCTGTAGTAGCGTGGCCAATAAGCGTCTCCAATAAATAAAAAGTAAGCGATCACCTCATGGCTCAATCCTAAATCGTCACATTGTCTGGGCTGAGGAGGGAGCGGAGTCCGAACACCCCCTTCCGGGTGGGGTTTAGCCCATCATCGTCGAAATCAAATCCATGCCACCACAACTCCTGCCAGCCATCATCCTTATGACTTCTTCCTTCTTTAAAATCTCATTTCTTTTTTTTCTTTTTTTAAAATCCAAATCGGGTTATAAGAAATTCTCGGCCATCCTTTCTCGTAACATTTTCTAACAAGCCACCGCAAATTCAACCGGCCGCCAACCTCTCGTCAAAAACTTTTTTAAAGTAATAATAATAATAATAAAAGTATTTTTATTAATAAATAGAAATAAATAATAATAGATACTTTATGATTTTGTGATTTTAAAAGATCTGGCGATAATTAAATTGTGAATAATAATAAAAGATAGAAAAAATTAATTTATTTTAAACCGATGATGTTTATTTGGAGGTTGGTTAATTGAACAAAACAAATATGGCGGATTTACAAATAAATAAATAAATTGAAAAAATTTAATAAATAATAATAAGAAGATATGTAATCGTAATATTAAGATTTAGTATATCCAGTAAACTGGATACACATATAAAAAGGTAGGGTTGCACGCTACAATAGGTGATCGGTATTCCCCTCCCCTTGAAAGTAAAGGGGGCATTCAGGTGACTCAGAGATACCAATTCTGTGAAGGTGGCTCCGGAGGTAGTAGAGGCGAACATGCCAAAAAACCTTATCTGTATGTGGTGAAGTTGGAAGCGCGTAATGGCGACTGAGCAGATAGGGGATCTAGTTTGAGCCGGGATAAGCGAAAACACAGACTTTTCTGTGTAGGACACTCTTTGTCCTGTGGAAAGAGCACGACTTCTCTTTTCAGAGCAGCAGTCTCTAATAAATAAATAAATAAATATCGACTTTATTTTTACCTGGTCCAAAATCCAAATAATTGCCAAGTTGATCACCAATATTCGATAGAAGAGGCATTTAAAGAAGAAGAAGAAGAAGAAGAAGACGGAAAAAGGTTTTGAGGAACAAGTAGTAGTGACACTTTTGCAGGGGCATAATATGCCACATGGCAGATAGATGGATAGAGAAAAAATAGATGGACACCGATTACAAGCTGTGCCCACTCAAGCCGATCCGTGGGAGGGTGGCAGCGTTGCACAGCAATCTATTATAAATATTCAGTTACATAACAGTTCCTATGTAACATGTAAAAAAAAAAATAAGCAGACTATTGTCCTTGTTATACACAACTATGGTCAGGTACAGGTTACACTTACAAGTTTCTTTAGTCGTAAAACATAAAATACAAAGAAAAGAGCTGAAGAGAGCTGTTGCTCGTCGTGTCAATTTTCAAAAAATTCGTTGGCGGGAAAGAATGTCCCATGTCTCCTATACAGAACTCTACATCAAACAAAAACTGGAACGGTTCCCACGCGCGAAAAAACAGCTGCGGGGTCTTTTCGAAATAGTCACAGAATTTTATCGCACCATCAAAGTCAATATTAGACATGATACGTGCTTAAAAAACAGAGATATACAGAAACCGTTGACCACAGAGCACAGTAAATAACACGTTTTCAAGACCACAGACTCAAATAGATGGGAGGAGAAGGAAGGGTTAATGGACAACTCATGTCGAAGCTAGTATGGGACATGTCGCGTATAAGTTATAGAGGAAATATATATTTTTATGTAGTTTTGCTTTTAATATGTATAGCCTATTTATTTTTGGAATTTTCACAGCGTAGGTCGAAAGAACGTTGAATGACCATGACAAATCTATCTGAAAGCGGTTTTTTTCTTATTATTATTTTGGGGTATGATTTTTATGTATAAAGTTAAAGCCTTGTGACCTTTGACTCGTATCTGTACTTGGTTAAGCCTGTTTCTTTGCGTCAATGGTAAGCTTCTCAGCTTGTCCATTATTGCTTGTAGCCGGTGTAGGTTGACAAAGAGGACGTATACCAGTTTGGCAGTTTGCCAATGGCCAAAAATGCATACGGAAACCAGACAAATAATGTCAGACATCCATGGGGTCGTTGGCATTGACCAGTGTAGGTCGAAAGAACATGAATGAAGATGATAAATGTTCCTAAGAGTGTTTTTATTTATTCTTCTTATGCTGTGGTATGATTTTTGTGCATATACTTACAGCCTTATGGCCTATGGTGCCCCTGCTGCGAATTACTTCTTTCTTAATTTAGGAGAAGAAGCAATATTAATAATCGGAAAGGGGCACAAAAAGCCGCACAATAGACTTATGGGCATACACAAACCCCTGCCCCAAAAACCAGAAGAAATAAAAAATAAAAACTGCAGCAGGAGAAGCAGTAGTAATATGCAGAAGGGGGCAAAAAGGCCGCACAATAGACTTATGTGCATACGCAAAACCTTACCCCCAAAATCAGAAGAAATAAAAAATAAAAACTGCAGTAGGAGAAGAACTAAGAAGCAGTATTAATAATCAGAAAGGGGCACAAAAAGCCGCACAATAGACTTATGTGCATACACAAAACCTTGCGCCCCAAAAATCAGAAGAAATAAAAAATAAAAACTGCATCAGGAGGAGCAGCAGTATTAATAATCAGAAGGGGGCACAAATAGCCGCACAATAGACTTACAAAAAAAAATAGGCATACAAAAAAACTTGCCCTAAAAATCAAAAGAAATAAAAAATAAAAACTGCATCAGGAGGAGCAGCAGTATTAATAATCAGAAGGGGGGGGGGGACAAATCACAAAAGGTCGCACAATAGACTTACTGTATGTGCATATAAAAAAAATTTCTTCAAAAATAGAAATAAAAAATAAAAACTGCAGCAGAATTAAGGCACATATCAAAAAGCCAATGGCTGTTGCACGGATTATGTCGCGTGATGGGAGGACTTATTGGTTTTAAATTACAGTAAGTCAACAAAAAGGGAATACGTTCGCGCTGCTTCGATGGCTCCCCAACAAACCCGGAAATTAAGCTGTTAATACGTGTTTCCGGTCTGTATTTACAGAAAAACCATGTTGCTTTTTCTCTTGAAAAGTTTTGTTATGTAGTATATTCCCCGGAATGCGGGAACCATTGTTATTACATCGAGTTGTTAATGCTTCGATGCATACGTGGAAAGACTTCACTTGGAATTCACAAAGGAATGGTTTTCCATATAGAATACTTCCTGGGGTAGGTAGAATCCTAGGTATTTTATGTAAATTACATCATGGAAAATATTTTCTTTCTCTTTTTGCTGTCCTATAGTTTTTTTCATAGAGGATGTTTTGATTTCAACCAACACACTAGGACACTAGATCCTAGGATCCCCAAAAATCTGGGTTTACAAAATGATTCAGGATTTCTTTCGGGAAACGAACTGAATGCCCAATTTTTATGAGCTGCTTCTGTGTGCTATAGATTAGAAAGAAAGAAAGAAAGAAAGAAAGAAAGAAAGAAAATTGTCTTCATTTTCCATATGAGCTTACAACTAACCCATAATTGTTAAATTAAATATTACACAATGTTTTACCATATAAAAAAGGTACAAACTGAATTTAAAAAAAGGTAAAATGTAACTAAAACTAAAAAACTAAAACAACAAAAATACCATTTCAGAAGTAAACCAGCTAGGCAAGTAGTCAGTTTTTTTGGGAAAGCTTGTATTTTTTAAACATTTCTCATCTGGCAATTTTCATATCTGCGGCTGTGGATCGAGGAACTAGTTAATTTCGACCTTCTCGTAATTTATCATTATAACAAATTCCACTACGTCGCTTCTCCCTTTGATTCAGGGATAAAACCTTTAAATCCAATTTTCAAACAAAATACTAATACATTTCAATTGAGAAGCCTTTTCATCGATGCTTCAGCTAATGTACTAGGTACCCGACCACGATATGATAACATTTAAACACTTATTAAACTCGAATAAACTCGGTGTTCCGCTAATGCAAGTGTTCGAATAAACAAGTTGTTTCAAATGCCATTCTATCGTGGTCGGGTAGAACATGTTTCAATAAGAAGTCCTGGCTTTGTAGCGGTAGAAACAATATTCACTCCATTGAAAGGAAACACAGACAAAATAAAGTGAAAGGTTGGAACCAAAAAGAGCCTTTAAAGGGTAACACAGGAAATTGAAAATCGCTTCAAGAATTCTTTTAAAGGAAGTCAGCTTTCTGTGCGAGACCCAATCAAAATTGGACCGCAGGGAATTATTTCAAGATGTCTGATCATTGTTTACTTTTCTCCCCCCCCCCTAAATGTAATAAGGGCTTATTGAAAGTCTATATAGAACTTCCATTATCTCAGCGGCATACCATTATATACGGCTCACCTAATTCTCAGTCACATCCATTCATCTACAGGGAGAAAGTAATTGATTTGAAAAATTGGGATGGAATGGGTTTCGAACGCCTTGATGGGGTGGTATGTTGACCAATAGACCAAACCCGCCTCCGTCAAGACCTTTCCAGTAATAAAATTTATTTTTGAATCCGGTTTCACCCAACCTATGTGGGCAGCAGAGGGACCAAAATATATCGGAAACTGTAAATATAATCAGTGAAATGAGGACATGTAGAGTAGAGGTCCGACTTTCACCCCAAAGGTTGTTGGTTACGAGTTCCACGCTTGTTATTTCTTCTGGCCATGCTTCGGAGGGCATGTAATGCAGGCGACCTTCCTAGTTGAGTGTTTATAGCTTTACAGCCCTAACTCGTCTAGGATGGCTTAGTAATGGAACAAAAAGTTAATATTAACTAAAATGTAAAATGTATGGCTCAGTGTTTTGCTTTCCTTGTCATTATTTCGATCTGTAATGTTTTTACCTCTAATTATGCCTATTTCCCGTTTATTTTCACAAATATTTCCTCCCTGTCGCAATAATATGAATAAGTCTTAGTCTGTAAAATCTAAACATTACTGCTGTTAAAATTCGCAAAATCGCACTTTTTCCCTCCTATTTTTTTGATAATTCCCCCCCCCCCCCATCATTTTTGGTAATAGCAGTATGACTTTGTTTCTAAAATTACATTCAAATTTTTTAGACCGTCATTATTATTAATCGTATTTAATATACAATGTTTTAGTGGTGTATTTCCAAACCGAAACCTTAATTGGTGCCCCTGGGTATAACGTAGAGGTAGCTTCTCGCATAGGTTCATTTTTTTACCTCTGCACTATGTACAAAACATTATTGTCATCCAGAAACAAATTATTAGTTCTACGAATCATTATTCTAGGATGTATTTTACACAACAAAACTAGAGCTTTAGCTTATTTATAACTTCATGCATTGCCAAGGAAAGGACCTGAGCAGTAGCACAAAAGCAATTCGGAATAAGAAATGCAAGCTTCCAGTGTTTCTGAGCAGCCAATTATGTTCAGGAAATTGGGACGTGGGGGGCGGGGGGAGTCTTTTACAGTTGTACGAATCTATCTTGTCAAATCGCTCACAAACGCCGCTGTCATGGCAACGCAGGCTTTGAAACCAGAAACGAGGCCCCACATCTTATAAATTACCCATTTCCTCTGCGAAAACAACCAGTTTTCTAATTATATTCTTTCATTAATCATTTCTCCCTCAGAAACGGTTTTTATACGCATTAAACAAAGGCTTTGATATTTAAATGAGAAAGAATTGGCAGTTAGACTTTTTTTCAGACTTTTTTTCAGGACCCCAGAGACTTTGAGAGACAACGGGGAGAGGGGCCGGGGACTTTATGGGTTTAAAACAGGAAATATCGACCGTTGAGCCATAAACGAGATCTTCTCTCACTAGCAAACTAACAATGATCGGTCACAGTTACTGTGCAAGCGACTACATCCACTGCTGCAACTATGAGATTTTAAAAAGTATATTCGTCTACATTCATATTTACATGCCGTCTATAAGTCACGAACAACGATCGGCCTCAGTTATTGATTGATATATGCCATTATATCTTCAGCTGCTGCTATGAGAATATAAAAAGTGGATGAAATGTTCTTCTACAGTCTACAGTTTGTGGCCGCCGCTAACTATCAAACTTTATTTGTAAAAAGTAATTGTAGATGATGGTGCAGTAGAATGAATGGATGAATGAAGATAATCGGCCGTGGTCGTTCTCACAGCGTACTTCCAAACAGACAAGACGTCTTCAGTGGAACTGCGTAGACTTCTAAGGTTATATCTTGGAGGTTCAGCAGCAACTGCAGTGAACTGCTGTTGAGATATTTTAAGTATTATGGGTATAATTACAAAGACTTTCACAGCCAGGGTTACCTGATGAAGCAGTAGAATCCGAGATCATGGGCCGTGGTCGTGGCCGAGATACAATCTTGCAAGTCTACAACTTAAACTATAAGCCTTCTTAATGTTTGTATTTAATTAAAAAGATTAATATGGTATGTTATATGGTAATAGGGGTGACTATTTACTGTATATAGGTATACTATATTAATACTGTGCTATATTTTGAACTGTAAAAATGACTCATCATACATTTTTTCTAACGCCTTCTTCAGCATTTCTGCTTTAAGCAACTCTGTCAGCTTGGCGGGGGGAGTGAGTCTGTTTATTAATTTGAGGCACCCTAAGGGCAGACTCCTTCACCTCGGGGAGAAAGGGAGTTGACTGGCTGGGTGGACCTCCTGATTATAGTGGATTCCGAACCACTAGGGGAACATAGTAAATTCACACAATTAATTCGGAGGTGATCAGAACTCGCCACGCACGTAGACTGGCTGGTATAGTCTCAGCACGTTATCATGTCCCACTATGTTCCCCCGCCAACGCTGTTCACACTACCAACTTTGCCGCAGTTTGAAACACGCTCTGCTCTCTCGTTGGCAACTCATCATATATATATGGGGCGAAATAAACTGATGCTAGGCTACCATGTACTATCACTCGATGAGCTAACCCATTGGAAGATCATCTCAGGTACCTTTGTGCTCTGGTTAACAGACAGACAGAGAAAGGAGCAGAGAGATGGAAGAAATAATCTCTGTGGGCATTATTGAATATTGATTGATTGATATTCCTAGATAGAGGTAGAATGAGCTAAAAGGTATTAAAGTCTCAACCTGAAAAGGCGGACGGATGACATGGGTACCTGCCAACGAAGTCTATAGGATTACTGTTTTGTAATGGAAGGATTTGCCAAAATGTGCGTCAGAGCAGTTACAGAGAATTCCGAAAAATACTAGTCGTGATGGTACAAGCACGACTGATCTGGATGCAGCAGTAATGGCGCTGGCGGTAGGTACTGGCAAAATTGAACTAGGCTATGTTCTATGTTTTATGTTTGAACCCAGAAATACAGCCCAAAAACCGTGGACTCACCCCTGGAGTAATAATAATAGTTTAATTCCCAAAATAAATTCAGTTACATAAGTTTATATTGTACATAAAGTTTTTTGGTTATTTTTGATAAAAATTGACTGGAAAACGTTTTTTTTTTTAAATTAAGAATTTCGGGCCAAACTTGCAGAAGTGACGTGGATGGTGGACGTCGCGGCTGTCACGGACGTCACGTTGAAAATAATTTCGTCAAAGCATATATGTGGACATGTAAATATTTTTGACTTAAAGCAGAAAGAAGTGTCTGTTTTCTGAAGAAATGAGTTAAACAAAGCCAGGAATGTACTACAGGTACCCTGTACCTGTACCCTGTAAAACACCGAAAAATCAGTAATTTTCGAGTTATCGAACAAATTTTGACTGTTCAGTGTTCTTGCACAATGCTTAGATCTATACAACCGGTTAACACTCAACTAGGACATATTTTCCAGGAACTCTGCACATTTCCCACATTTTACCGTTAATCCGCCCCTATCTCAATAACGGTGCAGTTTTCAGCATCTCAAAATATGAGTTATTTTTGAAATTTGAATTTTAGAATGGGAAATAGCCTTACAAGTTTGTCGCCATTCAACTCGAACACTCTGACTAGTCTCCGATGCTCTTACACTATATGTGTAATGAATACAGATGCATGAAGTATTCTGGAAGTGTACAGCCCGTAGGAAAGTGGCAGCCCGAAATTTAATACTTTTTATTTTTTATTTGATTAACTAAGCATGTTATTAAAGATTTGACTCATCAAAGTTGTAGAAGACTACTTCATGCATAATATAATAAGGTATTTTTAGTTTATTGAAGTTTTTTATAATCTTTTCTTTCTTTCTTCCTTTTCCTTGTTCAGTATCCCCTGGATAAGGAGCATATATTACAAAAATACAATACATAATATACCATCCCGCATCCCCAAGCTAGCGCTTATTTGGGACGAAAGACTCATACAGTGCTGCTAAACAAGGCTTAATCATTTATTTTTGTTATTTATTTATAATGTTTATTTTATTTTTATTTTTATTTTATTTTAACTTGTTATTTTAATGTAAGTTTTTATAATAATAATAATAATAATAATAATAATAATAATACGCGTATTTAAAAAAAAAAAAAACATTTCACATTCTTCTAATAACCGGTGCCACAAAGCCAATAAAGGCGCGTTGGGATATCCACACAATTCACTTCATTATGTTAGTTTTTTAATCGATTATACATGAAAAGTTATTGTTTATAAAATATTTGCATGTTTCTGAAAAAACTACAATTTCGAAATTAAAAATATCTTATAATTTGATGCATGAAGTAGTCTTCTACAACATTGATTAGCCAAATCTTTGATAACATGCTTAGTTAATGAAATAAGAAATAAAAAGTATTAAATTTCGGGCTGCCAATTTCCTGTACATTCATAAACAATTTTCAAAAATAAAATATAAAAGCCAGAGCCGATGACAGCAAATTTGAATGAGGCCTGTCTGTACGCCGACAGCGCTTTGAATACATTGACAGTAAATTTACGATGACATCCGGTAACTATATGCTGTAAAACAAAACTTGTCAAATGAGAAGAGAATCTTCATATTCTGTCAAAATAATCTTATTTGAGACAGACACACTCCACAGGGAACTTACTCACGAAAATTCTTCAGAGCCTAATGAAAGCTCTTGGCCTTATCTCGGGTAAGCTTCATGTTGAAAATCTTGATGAGCAGGAATAAGTCAACACTATTCTGAACACTTACGTTCTGGGGTAGAACCCCGAACACGGAGGAACTCAGTGTAGAGTCAATGGCATAAGGATACAGAAGGCAACGGGAAAGCCTTGCATTAAAATTCTCTTGTACAGTCATCATGACTACGTGAGTTAGGCGCTTATTCCACATACGTCAAGAGTCAATAGTAAATATGGTATTGACGGAAATTTCAATTTTTCATTGATAAACTACATTCCACATGTTTTTTCAACTATTGATCACTTTTCTTTAATTGACACGTATGCGCCAAATTTTTGAAATTTGTTTGCATTTGTTTTTTGAAATTTTGTTTGTATTTGTTTTCTTCGTACACTTATTGTTTTTAATAAAACCTAATAATAGTAGGAGATCCGAAGTAAGATCGACCTTCACCGATCTGTTTAATGGATGAAAACTGTTTTATAAACAATCTATTAAAATGTTTGTACTTAACATATTCCATGACGCCATTTTAGTTTGTTATTGTTTGCAGGGCGTGATTTTACTCTACAATCATTGATCACATTTAACAATGGCATAGAGTAAAATTGAAATGTCTGTCAATACCATATTTACTATTGACGTATGTGGAATAAGCGCCTTATTAAAAAAAAAACTAAATAGTGGTCTCTTTGCAGTCAGGCGCCTTAGCCCTGTGGGTTCTCGGAAGATTACTTTTCAGGCTTACCACTCACTTGTAAGGAGACATATAAATTACGGCATTGACCTGGGAAGGGACCTCCGTAGGAAATATGGACGCTGTACTCAGTCTCCAAAAGAGCGGAGTCCGATACTTGCTAAAACTGGGACCTTGTGACAGTTGTCGCTTTCACTTAGGCGCCCATTCCACCGACAGGCTAGGGCTATTTACAAAAACGGTGACGTGGTAGCAGATATTCAAGACTTAGGTGGCGTTTCCACCGACCTCGCATTGCAGAATGCAAATAATGACATTGACGGAAATTAGAATTTTTCTTTTTACAGAAATATATTAAAATGTTTGTACTTAACATATCCCATGACGCCATTTTTTAATTTTAGTTTGTTTGTTTGTGATTTTACTGTATGATCATTGATCAATTTTAACTATGGCATAGAGGAAAATAAACATTTCCGTCAATTCTGCAATGCGAGGTCGCTGGAAACCCCACCTAAGTGTTGAATGTCTGCTACCACGTCACTGTTTTTGTAAATAGCCCTAGCCGCTCGGTGGAACGGGCGCCTAAATAACATTAAAAATCATGACTGCCCCAAGTCGTTACAGATGAATTTTACATATCTTAAAGCCTGAGGTGTGGGGAAATTTAAACAAAATGGGAACACCTACACCTACAACAACCCTTCGCCCTACGATTCCTTCGTAATGGATTTTCAGCAATGAAGAGCCCTTTTTCTCCAAAAACACCCTTTTTGATGGCTTAAGACGTAGGAATTCGATCTTCGCTAGAAGTGGCATCTAAAATAGAAGAACAATAACTGAAGATACTTGCTGGTGTATGGAGTGTCTACTAAAGGCTTTCAAAAAAGAAAAGAAAATAAAAATGAAGAAAATTGAACATAAAATTTTAATAAACTATGACGTCAGTCTTCTGCATCTTTTGTAGCATCAAGAAGCCAACAACTTATACCAAGTCTCTAAATTTCCTAGAGGAAATTGACATTGTGATTTTTTCGATTGATTGCATAAAGTTCCCAGGCCCGCTGCATCCGAGTGCACAGAGCGCAGTCGGGGTTTTCAAGCGAGACATGACGTCATCAAGTTATGACGTCACTAACAGTCTGGTTCTGCCTCCGAAATAATATTGCCTTTATATTGAGGAATACTGCGGCACATAAGCTCAAATTTATTATACAGGATTTTAAGCTTTCGTCATTTTGCTAAATTTATTCCCGTGCTTTGATTTACCAAGAATTAAAAACAAAAGAGTCTTAAGGTACGTTGTCCCTGAACTATTTAACAGTATTCCAAAAAAAAATGTCTCACGCACAAGAAAGTTTCAGAATGTAAAAAATACTAAAATAATTTTTTCTCTTCTAAAATGTAGCAGTATACTTGATTCTTGTTTTTTTTTTCTTTGATAGCTCTATAGAAGCATTTTCTTGGGACCCATGATGTCAAATTGAATTGTATATTTTTTTCTCTCAAATATATGCACCGTGTCGACAGAGTGGGCGGTAGGGGAAAAAACATTAATTTGCCAAATTAAGGAATTGTTGCGAAGTTTTTGAACACTGCTTGAAGCGCACGGAATCGTAGATTTCCTAAAGGTATGTTTAGAAAATTTTAGAAACTCTAATAATAACTATAAAAACTATTATATTTATACTAAAAAGCATTAAATAGTCTTCATCATTTAAAAAATGGCATTAACTTAAATGCATTAAATGTTCTAAAATAAATTAAACCGCCCGCTGAACGTCTTTCTAAAACATTAACTTGCCAAATTAAGGAATTGTTGCGAAGTTTTTGAACACTGCTTGAAGCGCACGGAATCGTGGATTTCCTAAAGGTATGTTTAGAAAATTTTAGAAACTCTAATAATAACTATAAAAACTATTATATTTATACTAAAAAGCATTAAATAGTCTTCATCATTTAAAAAATGGCATTAACTTAAATGCATTAAATGTTCTAAAATAAATTAAACCGCCCGCTGAACGTCTTTCTAAAACATTAACTTGCCAAATTAAGGAATTGTTGCGAAGTTTTTGAACACTGCTTGAAGCGCACGGAATCGTAGATATCCTAAAGGTATGTTTAGAAAATTTTAGAAACTCTAATAATAACTATAAAAACTATTATATTTATACTAAAAAGCATTAAATAGTCTTCATCATTTAAAAAATGGCATTAACTTAAATGCATTAAATGTTCTAAAATAAATTAAACCGCCCGCTGAACGTTTTCTAAAACATTAACTTGCCAAATTAAGGAATTGTTGCGAGTTTTTGAACACTGCTTGAAGCGCACGGAATCGTGGATTTCCTAAAGGTATGTTTAGAAAATTTTAGAAACTCTAATAATAACTATAAAAACTATTATATTTATACTAAAAAGCATTAAATAGTCTTCATCATTTAAAAAATGGCATTAACTTAAATGCATTAAATGTTCTAAAATAAATTAAACCGCCCGCTGAACGTCTTTCTAAAACATTAACTTGCCAAATTAAGGAATTGTTGCGAAGTTTTTCAACACTGCTTGAAGCGCACGGAATCGTAGATTTCCTAAAGGTATGTTTAGAAAATTTTAGAAACTCTAATAATAACTATAAAAACTATTATATTTATACTAAAAAGCATTAAATAGTCTTCATCATTTAAAAAATGGCATTAACTTAAATGCATTAAATGTTCTAAAATAAATTGAACCGCCCGCTGAACGTCTTTCTAAAACATTAACTTGCCAAATTAAGGAATTGTTGCGAAGTTTTTGAACACTGCTTGAAGCGCACGGAATCGTAGATTTCCTAAAGGTATGTTTAGAAAATTTTAGAAACTCTAATAATAACTATAAAAACTATTATATTTATACTAAAAAGCATTAAATAGTCTTCATCATTTAAAAAATGGCATTAACTTAAATGCATTAAATGTTCTAAAATAAATTGAACCGCCCGCTGAACGTCTTTCTAAAACATTAACTTGCCAAATTAAGGAATTGTTGCGAAGTTTTTGAACACTGCTTGAAGCGCGCGGAATCGTAGATTTCCTAAAGGTATGTTTAGAAAATTTTCGAAACTCTAATAATAACTATAAAAACTATTATATTTATACTAAAAAGCATTAAATAGTCTTCATCATTTAAAAAATGGCATTAACTTAAATGCATTAAATGTTCTAAAATAAATTGAACCGCCCGCTGAACGTCTTTCTAAAACATTAACTTGCCAAATTAAGGAATTGTTGCGAAGTTTTTGAACACTGCTTGAAGCGCGCGGAATCGTGGATTAGGTAATTGTATGTTGAGAAAATTATAGAACCTCCAATAATAACTTAGTATAAAAACTACAGTATTAAAATGTTAAATTTAATTTAGTTTATTTAAATTTAATTTTAAATAAAATAAATAAATAATGACTTTTTGTTGTTTCTATTACTAAGTCAACCTAGCAGAGTTAGGGCTATAAAGCCCTCTCTTACACTCAACTAGGAATATTCTATACCGGTACTTCAGCCATTAGTGGTACAATTTATCATTTTATAGGTATATACTTGTATTGTTGCCATGTTTAATTATGTTTATGTTTATATAAAAAATCATGTTTAATTTATACCATGATCGTCTAGGGTATTTTGCCAAGTAAAACATGGGACAACAAATATTCCGCTCAATACAGTTAATAACGTTTCTCTGGGCAATTTCAATCTATATTCAATCTGAAAATTCATTCATAGGAGAATAGCATGAATCCTTCCATGTAGAAGATAATAGAGTTTCTCTTAATTAAAACGTCGTGCTGGGTGTATAATATTGTACGGCAGAACGGTTAGGATTCACGAATTACATCACAACGGCATTAAAATTATTATTTTCGATTCTCGTGGTGCCTCAAAAAACTCATTGAAACTAATTGACAACATTCATGTTCAGGAATCAATGGCAGGCCTCGACCTAATTGGGCTAAATTGCTAATAACTGCTATATTTATCGTATCTGAAAAAGTGCACTTCATCACTTTTCATTTTCGCCAACGGCCTTACCAAGTTAAATCCACGAGAGCAGAACATGTTTCAAACTGCGGCAAACTTGGTAATGTGTACAGCGTTGGCAGGGGAACATGGTGGGACATCATAACGCGCTGAGACTATACCAGTCTACGTGTTGAGTCCTTGTCACCTCCGAATTAATCATGTGACTTTACTATGTTCCCAAGAGGTTCGGAATCCACTATAATTAGGAGATCCACCCTATCAGTCAACTCCCTTTCTCCCCGAGATGAAGGACTCGGGCCTTAGGGTGCCTCAAGTTAATAAACAGACTCACTCCCCCCGCCAGGCTGACAGGGTTGCTTAAAGCAGAAATGCTGAAAGCAGGCGTTAAAAAAAATCATTTTAATTCACGAAGAAATAAAAGTTTATTTATTATTTATTCGTCGCCTTCGGTGGTAGCGTGAATGCACTTGCTATCAAAATCTAGAGTAACAATTTTGCTTTCAACTAATTTCTCAAAATTAGCAACACGATCAATATTGCTTGGAGGCCTAAGATTAGACTTATAGTCAAAAACGGATAATGTCCGGCTGTCTCTACTCTCTAAACTCTCTGACGTCACAACTTTCACCAAAAGAACAAAGTTCCTGACAGCTGCTGTCTATTGTTTCGAACAAGAAAGCGTGGAGAGGTGCTAGTGGTTGCATTGCCAATTAAACCAATATTTTGACAACGAAGTGCACTGTATAAACAAGCTCAATTCGAAGACTTAGCAGAATGCTTTCTTCTGGCATTTGTTGAATTCAGCATTCAACTTTTCCACTCCATACATGAAAGGATGGTTTATAAACAGAGGAATAGATAGTTTTTCTAAGTGTCTACTGCTGACACACAGATGTCGTATATACATTACTACCACGTCCAAGTGAAGGTTTTTGACTTCTAGCCATACTGTTTAAGGAATAGCCCTTATTCTTTTAGATTAAAAACAGACCCGTAACCAGGGGGGTGGGCTGGGGTAAACAAAATGTAAACAAACTATTGTAAGAAAGAAAGAAAAGTAGGAAGAAAATTGTCTTTATTTTCAAAATGGGCGAATTACTCTTACAATTAACTTTTTCTGGTAAAATTACGAATTTAAAAAAAATTTAAAAAAAAAGAAGTAAAATATTAAAAAATTAAAACTAACAGACCATTTACACAAAATTCACACACCATATATACCCATAAAATATTAAAATTCTATTCTAAAATTGTTTTGCTTACATTTTTAATCCCGGAATAATGGGTTAATAATGTAAACTAAAAAAATTATAATAGCACTTTGCATTCTAAAATTATCTAAGTAAGTAAGGAAACGTGCATTGAAACATAAAACAATTTATTGATAAGCAATAATTTTAAGGTCGCCCAGGTAAACCTAAGTATAACAAATTTCATTATTTTTAACCCCAGGTTAAAAATGTCAAGATAATTTTAGAATGCAAAGTGCTACGGTACTTTAACATTGTGTTAACTGTGGATAGGAACAAGCTGTCTCCAGGGGTCACATTTACTGAAAGAGAAATTTTTGGAAGTTAGTAGGAACAGCCCCAAGGTAGGAACGGTATTGTGGTTTTTTTTGTCTATTGGTATTTTTATTTATTTTGGGCTAGCTTAATTTTGGGGGATGTTACCCCCAAAAATTAAAAAAAATAGGTAAAATTATTTCTAAAAAAACGCGGCATTTCCCTACATACGGTACTATAGGATCGCAGCCTTCCCCAAAATAAAATCCTGGTTGCGGGCCTGGGTTGTTGTATGGTACAATATTATATTTGCCTATCGATTATAGACTGTACAACTGCCCTATCAATCAATCCAGTACTTTAGGATAGGGAAACTAGAGGCAGCCGAAATTTTCCCAGGACAATTTTTTACCATGGAATTACTGTACTCATAATTATTTATTACGGTACCAAAACTAATTTATAAATAGGAAAGAATGTACGGGTTCACTTATACCAGTTCTTTCATTAATAAATAAAAGTAATAATAAATATTGACTTTTTTGTTCTATTACTAAACCAACCTAACGGTGTTAGGGCAATAAAACCCTCTCTTACACTCAATTAGGAAATCCCGGGACCGCCTGCTTTACATGCCCTCCGAAGTATGGCCAAAGGGTGGCCACGCCCCTTAATGTTGATTTATATTTTCTCATCTCTATTAAACATTTTTTTACTAAGGTCACTGAATTACCCCGCTGTGTGTGCGCCAAGCTGCTGAATTATTAAACATAGGCAGTTGCTTACGCTCCACCCGAGTTAAGTGGCCATTTTTATTTCCATTATGCAGGCGCGCCATCCCATGAATTATTCATAGGGGGGATTCCATTGATTATCTTTGGAATTACCGTAATTACTGAATAGCACCGGTATAGTCCAGAACTGGACAATAGTTCTATACAAGAGAGATGGGTAATGAGTTTCCCGCCAAAAATATGTATTTTTAAATTTCTGAGACCACCCACCACATCAACTGTGACTATTGAAATTAGGATATTTGCCACGGGTAAGTGAGAGGTCTACTTGGGGACATATAGTGTAGTGATACAAACCGTCAGAACATGTAGAGTAGTGGTACAGACTGTCGGAACATGTAGAGTGGTGGTACAGACTGTCAGGACATGTAGAGTAGTGGCACAGACTGTCTGGACCTGTAGAGTAGTGGTAAGGACTCCAGGTTTCACCCGAAAGGATGTTGGTTCGATTCCCACACTTACTACGTTTTCTGGCCATTCTTCGGAGGGCATGTAAAGCAGGCGGCCCTGGGCTTTTCTAGTTGAGTGTAAGAGAGGGCTTTATGGACCTAACTCCACTAGGTTGGCTTAGTAATGGAACAAAAAGGGAATCTTAATATTGAATCAGTCAGTACAGACTATCAGGACATGTAGAGTAGTGGCACAGACTGACAGAACATGTAGAGTAGTGGCACAGACTGTCAGGACATGTAGAGTAGTGGTACAGACTCCAGGTTTCACCCGAAAGGATGTTGGTTCGATTTCCACACTTACTACGTTTTCTGACCATTCTTCGGAGGGCATGTAAAGCAGGCGGCCCTGGGCTTTCCTAGTTGAGTGTAAGAGAGGGCTTTATAAACCCTGCTAGGTTGGCTTAGTAGTAGAACAAAAGTCAATATTTATTTATTTATTATGAAAAGACGTAGGAGATGGCCCTGGGATTAAAAAAAAAAAATGGCGGGCTCAAACGTCCCATCTCTACTCATTACTCGACTTAGAAGTTAAAAGGGAAAGATTTTCCTTAGATATTGGATCAAACTTGAATTTAAGCGAAGCGGCAAGGCAAGGGAAGCGGCTGTCGGACATTGTGCTTATGCACAATACCCTACATTTGTTTTTGGAGGTTGGCGGAAGCAAGACGACAAGATAGAAAACCCATCGACAGACTCACGGCAACCCTCGTGGAAAGAATTTAACAACTCGCCGGAGCAAGAGGAAAAGCAATCGCCGAGCTCAAGACGTTAGCGTCCGACCGGGTCAAGTATAAGAAATGGGTCTAAGGCGACCTCCTCCACGCAGGACTAATAGGGAAGAAGAAGACGATCATGGTGATTTGTAAAAAAGAAACCAATTCAAGGTACATGTACAGGCGAAGGAGTTCCATAAATGATTAATTTGTGCTAGTACCGCTAACTATATATCACAGTGTAGAGGAACTTTTCTTATAATCACTTTATCCTGAATAATACGAAGTTCAACGATCGAGTTTTCCTGTTGAAATTAATTTCTGTTGGTTGACCTTAAGTAGTCATTTTTATTTCCATTATACGGAGGCGCTAGCGCATGAATAATTTATATAGGGGTATAAATTGATTATCAGCCGAATTACGAACAATGCAATGGGACTTGTGTTTTTTTTTGGTTTTATTGTATTCGGAAATAGTATTGAAGTATAGGAAATATGCTGGCAAAGTCACAAAAACTTTTGTACAGTGGTTCAATATTTTTCAATATTTTTTATTTCATTGCGCTTTTAGTAGCAAAAAAAGATCCACGTACTCTCCTTATCGCAGAGACAATGGTATTTACTGCAATATATTTAATAAAAACAAAAGTGGTTCCCAAACTGTGGTCCACAGGCATATATCAGGTGGTCCACGGACCAAACTAAGAAATAAGAAAATGAAACAGCTGAGTTATTGGAAATTACAGTAAGTCTTGGCACTGAACTGTAAAATCCAACCTATACCAGTCCTCAACATTTAATCAAACATTAGCACGTAGCCTAATTGTACGCACAAGCTACCTACTCGATCTTGGTCCTAGAATTTGACGATTATCCTGTCACAGCCATGTGGTCCACGGAAAATCATCAAATAATCTAGTGGTTCACGGACAAAATTTTGGGGACCCCTGCTTTATCCAATAAAGTGAGCTCACCGATCTGTTCGGTTAGATAGCTGTGTAGCAACCTGTCTAGCAATACGAATCTTGGATTTAGCCGACACTGTACTTTTCGGGCTTGTGATTCAGCGGTTAGGCGCCCATTCCATTGACCGGCTAGGGCTATTTCCAAAAACAGTGACGTGGTAGCAGACATTCAAGACTTAGGTTGCGTTTCCACCGATCTCGCATTGCAGAATGCAAATGACATTGACGGAAATTAGAATTTTTCTTTTTATAGAAATCTATTAAAATGTTTGTACTTAACATATCCCATGACGCCATTTTTTAATTTTAGTTTGTTTGTTTGTGATTTTACTGTATGATTATTGATCAATTATAATTATGGCATAGAGGAAAATAAACATTTCCGTCAATTCTGCAATGCGAGGTCGGTGGAAACGCCACCTAAGTCTTGAATGTCTGCTACCACGTCACCGTTTTTGGAAATAGCCCTAGCCGGTCAATGGAATGGGCGCCTTTAGACGATGCTCCGGATAGGCGTACATCGTGGGTTCGAATCTCGCCATATCCAGGTTTTTCTAAACCCTCTAATTTCGGTTGAGACAAGACTTGTTTATTCACAATTTGAGAGTACAGGCTGCAGTCAGGGCTATTGAGCTCAACCTGTTTCGACTTGACGATCGCTTGAAAAGTATCTGTGAAGAATACTTGAAGGCACCCCCACCTACTAATACATGGGGGTGCCGTGCAGCATTTTTACAGAGATATTCCAAAGGATGATCAGAGAATAGCTATGGTAACGTTACACACAGTATTGAGTATAGTCAGGGCGAGTAGAGTACTGACTCTCACCCCTGAAGAACTTTTTACGGACCTAGGCCTACTGAAAGTGGCTCATTGGTCCCTTACATTAGTTGTATTATTTCCGTATGAATTTTCGGCCATTGGCAAACTGGTATACGTTCTCGATGTCAACCTACACCGGCCACAAGCGATAATGGACAAGCTGAGACAAGCCTACCATTAACACAATGAAGCAGGTGAAGGCTTGACTTAACCAAGTACAGATATGAGTCAGGGTCGACGATCAGATACATTCCATTCATTGAATTGTTTGTATGCAATGAACTTTTAAATATATATATATATATAATGGGGTATAATTCATTTTAATATAGACCAAGTTAATTAATAACATTTCATATTTATGGCAAAATCTTATGGTAGGTAATTTGGTGAATTATATAATAAATATATATATAAATATAATAAATAATATAATATAATAATAATAATATAAAAATTAAATATAAATATATTAATATATAAATATATTGGTTCAACAGCTCTTTATACCTAAAGGGCCGGTAATACCTTACTATTTGAATCAAAGTGTAACCCCAGGCGGTTTCCTTGTGGAGGCGGGCTTACTTTATGATTCCCTTCCTTTGAGAGATTGGATACCCTTCACTTTCTGAAATTGCCAGAATTTCCTGGTACTTAACTACCTGAACGCTTCTCTTCAAACGACGGCTTGCTTAGTGTAATAATTGCAGATCATGTACTTCAGTTAGCATATTGTATTTTCAGAATTAAGTTATTGACAAATTGTGCTTTGAAACTGAAATATGCCAATTTTTACAGGTTATTTTCCTTTGCAATTCCCTTTCTTTGAGAGATTGTATACCCTTTAAGTTCTGAAATTGCCAGAATTTCCCCTAAACCACCTGAAGGTTTCCTTACAGTTGGCATGCTTAATGTATCATGTATACTGTACGCATACTTCAGTAATCTTCAGAATTCAGTTGTTCCCAGATTATTCATTGAAACTTAAGTAGGCTATTTATTTTAGGTTACTTTTCTTATAATTCGCTTCTTTTGAGAGACTATATAGGCATATACCTTTTACTTTCAGATGAATTACCAGAATTTCACTATTACTGCTTGAATAATTCTCCACAAATATCGCCATAACACGTCTCCTATGTAGTAGTAGTAGTAGTGTTCGTCGGGTTAATAACGACTTAGGCCTCATATTTGGGCCCATAGAGCGACTCCGATTTGACTGTCCTATGCCAGCCCATAGGACAGTGTACCTCCTGATTATAGTGGATTCCGAACCACTTGGGAAACACAGTGAAGTCACACGATTAGTTCGGAGGTGACCAGGACAAGTCCTACCATGTTTCCCTATCGGCACTGTGCACACGACCAAGTTATCTGCAGCTTTGATCATTACTCTGGTCCACTGGATTCAACTTGGTATGGCGGCCGGCTAACACGTACCGTACTACAATAATTACGTAAAGTACTGACAAATTTCGGTTTGAAACTGAATTAGACTTATTGCTTTCAAATTTATACGTAGTATAAGGAAAGCTTTGTGATGGTCGAAATTTTCGATTACCAGATTTCAACGGATTTAAATTTTTGAGGTCCCAGGAACCAAAAAAAGAAATGCTACGAACTTCCCTAACTTGCTTAGAGACCATCTCTTAGAGAAAGCTTTCTATACACTGTCACCGAGGCACTAACACAATGACACAGACAGATTTAACTGATTTTGACGATATTTTGACAATTTTACGTTCTTGTTGATTATTTGTTGTACATGTTGATTATTTGATTGCATAATTTAACAGAATAATATATTTATTTATTTTACTTTTTGATATTGCCAGAAATTCAGCTGAATGACTCTCAACAAACATCGGCATACTGTATAAGTCCGCCCCCAGTTGTTCAATGACTGTGAGGCCCTGCATGACTATTAACATTGCGGGCAATGTAAGTCAAACTCCCCCTTTAATTGTTAAATAAAGCAAGTACTGTAATACAAACTATGTTACTGACAAATAATTGCCCTTTGAAACTGACTAATTGTTTACAGGCTATTATTCTTTATGATTCGCTTCCTTTGAGAGATTTAATACTTTTCTCTTTCTGAAATTGCCTGAAATTCCCTATTACTTCTCTACAAACATCGGCATACTGTAGTATAATGGCAGATCCCACAATACTAATTAAATTACTGAGAAACTGATTTGAAACAGAAACAAGCTAATTATTTGCAGGCTATTTTTCTCTATGATTCGGTTCCTTTGAAAGATTGCATACCCTACTTTCTGACATTGCCGGAAATTCCCTCAAAATGGCAGAACGCTTTTCTAAAAACATCGCTACACTGTACCTATAGTGTAATTGCAAGATCACGTACTACGACTAAAGTTACTGACAAATTGTGTTCTGAAACGGAAATAAGCTAATAATGGTTTTCATGTTATTTTTCTTTCCTTTGAGAGATTGGATGCCTTTTACTTTCTGAAATTGAACAAAATTTCCTATAAACGCCTGAACCCTTCCCTGCAAATATCGGTTTGCTTTAGTGTGATCAACCTGTACTGTATGCAGTGGCGGACACAGCTATTTGTTTTGGGGGGGAGGGTCATCCCTCAAAATGCCGCCTCGAGTATGCACTAAGAATAAAAATAATACGGTATTTTGAATTAAGTAACTGATTTAGTTTTTCCGAACAATTCTGGTTGGTACATACAGAACGACACGAAACCATTTAAAGAAGAATTACAATAACACTTTCCATACTTCATTTAAAAAAAATTAATTCGTCATTTTGGCGCTTTTTTTAAATTTTGGAGGGGGTCATGACCCCCGTGCCCCCCCCTCTGTTGTTCCGCCACTGGCTGTATGATTGGCTTCATTTAAGTGATGGGATACCCTTCGCAGAAATTTTTATAACTGCCCCAGAGCTTCCCTACGAACCTTTGGTGAAATGACAGTACCTAAATACAGTATACGATACCTTACAGTACCTCAGCTGTGCATACTGCTGTATACAGGGTTTATATCGTCCAAGATATTTTATGAGATAAATTGTTTTTCACGAATCGTATTGCCGTATCGCTCACTCTGAAATCGCCACTATCCCCTGGTCTTTACCTGCAGGCCTAGCCTTTTGGGGGTTTACCCCCAAATTTGAGTTAGCCCAAAATAGAAAACATCGTGCCGAGATATAATTTTTATGAACCTCTTCTTGTCATGTGCCCTGAAATCCATGGACTAGCCTGTCCACAAATCAATGCACAGACAAACAGACTGACAATTCGAAAAAAATCCCTCTTTTTGTTCCCGGTACCTCAAAACGTGTAAATCCACTGAAATCTCAAAATCGAACATTTCGACTATCACCAGCTTACCTAATACTAATGTATAAACAGGAAATCAAGAATTATCGCCAAACAATTTGACACATCCCCCCCCCCCCTATTCACTGCATACCCACGAGACGTGCTCTAGAATAACTTTTGGGCATAAAACGGGGATTTAACGATCAGTAAAAGAGAGAATGACTTGTCTTGTTTATTGCAGGAGGAACAATTCAAAAAAGGAGGGGGGGGGGAGGAATCGGTAAGTCGTTAGAGGAAGGATGCTTTAGGGGGAAATAGGGGGTAAAGGCGGGGGCAGAACTCTCTGCTTCTCTTCAAAGATTTCCTTTACCCCTCTTGCCTTTATCGGACCACTACGCTATTGATTCAATCATAAACCGTAAATGAAATGGAGGGAAACATGGTGGGTGAAGTGGAGCTTTGAGAATTTTCCATCCATACCTATACTTTATGATAGCTGACATTTCGGGAAGTGGCGTGAAAAATTGCTTTTTTGCGTTTTGAAAGGGGGTTTTGTGAAAATTATTATTTTTCGTATTAATTGGAAAATTGGAATGGGTAAAATTTGTTGGTATATACACGTATATATTTCCTTAATACTTCTTCAAATATGAATACAGAATAATGGATGGCTACATAAGCCGAGTCACTTCTGACGGAAACTAACATATAGTAATTAGGCCGCATGTGATGAGGAACGAAAAGTATCGCCTTTTGGATTCAATTGGACACAATTGAAGGGAAGATAGAACGAGAGGTCTCCCAGCAGAAGAAGAACATAATTTTTTTTAGTCATTTTTCATGAAAATTGAGTCTTTTTATTTTTTTACCCCCAGAACTAAACTAACAAGGGACAAGCAACCTATTGCGGTTTTTTAACATTAATAACGACTAAAATAATATATGTGAAGTTACATCTTAGTACCCGTTTTTTTGGTTGGAATTTATTGAGGCAGAAACCCCCCCTAAATTGAGTTAGCTGAAACTACAAAAAATTATTCCGAGGTATGAGTTTTGTGAACCGACATTCCAAATTTAAACCAAATCCATTGAGTAGTTTAACCACAAATCAACGAACAGGACAGACATATATTGCGTGAAAACCGTTTTTTTTGGTTCCTGAGACCTCAAAACGTGTAAATCTATTGAAATCTCCAAATCGAAAATTTCGACCATCACAAAGCTTTCTTTAACTACGTATAAATAGGAAAGCAAAAAACATAGGTCATTTGCCAATTTATATTGTTTATGCGCAATATACCAAAGCCGAGTAAGCCTATCTGCTCAAGATGTTGGCTGTTAAACTTTCTGGGCAGGTAATTCCATTGATCCTATTTCCCAGGTAGCGAAGCCTTCGAGAAGAGATTAGCAACGAACAAAGTTCCTACCCGTGTGTAGAATTCACTCTAAGTCTACAATAAACTCTCTAGCTAGAGTGTAGTGGGGCAGTCTAAAAGAAAGTTTAGCAAGTTTTGGAAAAATACAAAAAAATACTTAAATAAATAAATATTGACTTCTTTTTTTTGTTCCATGGTGGTTATTTTCTTTATAATTTATATACCGTATATATACTTATATTTAATAATTTGTTCTTCGGTGGTTATTTTCTTTATAATTTACTACGTAAGTTATGAAATGAAATGAAATGAAAAAACGACTTTATTGCAAACAAAAGGTGAACAATAAGACTATAAAGTCTTGTTTTCATGCTAACCTTAAAAACTAAAAAAAAAAACATTGTAGACTATTATAAATTAATTAAAATTAAATAGAGAAGAAGGAAACAGAGTAGTAGTGAAAAAAAGAAGAATAAAAGGTATAGGGGGGGGGGGGAGGAATCCATTGTCATCACCATTACAGGACCGGAGAGAGTCTGAGCGTTATCTAAGATATAGTGTTTAATTATTTTCTTAAAGCT
This sequence comes from Psococerastis gibbosa, assembly GCA_963971405.1. Classification (NCBI taxonomy): domain Eukaryota; kingdom Metazoa; phylum Arthropoda; class Insecta; order Psocodea; family Psocidae; genus Psococerastis; species Psococerastis gibbosa. The sequence continues at coordinate 8,795,538 of OZ020489.1, forward strand.
ACTGAGTGAACTAGCTGCCCTGATCTCCAATGGTAGGCGGTTCCAGTGGCGAATCCAGTATAATACCGTAGATTGCCCATGTCTTGTGGTCTTATATTATAATAATTTTCTCAATGGAAATTGTCGAGGACGGCTTCATACACAATATCATAGGGTTATTTTAATTTTTGGGGAATAATTATTTCATGAACTGAGGACTAAAATTTCGCGTATTGTAAAGTTCATGGACAAATAGCTTCGGAGGGCATGTAAAGCAGGCGGTCCCGGGGTCATCCAAGTTGAGTGTAAGAGAGGGCTCTACAGCCCTAACTCCGCTAGGTTGGCTTAGTAATAGAACAACAAAAAGTCAAGATTTATTTATTTACGCAAAAATAAAAATACCCTATAATATTTTATGAATCAGTAGAATATAGGCCATGGTTGATCTGAAAGCGTACTTCCAAAGGTTTCGTCAACATCTGCGGTCGACATCTTCAGTGGCACAGCGTAGACTCCTTAGATTGTAATCTCTACCACGGCTTATAATCCCGTATTCTACTGCTCCATCAGGTAACTCCGGCCGTGAGAGTATTTGTTATTATACCCCCTATAATATTGTGTACCGGTAAACGAAGTAGACCTCTACAACTTCAATGGACCAAATTTTATAGCATACGTGGTAAAAAAAAAATTAAAAATAGGAACTGGCTAATTTTTTTTGTGAACTGAGGGGTGATCAATATCTACGTTCCATATACCTATTTTTCTTCTTCTTCCTTTTCCGTATTACATAGTGCCGCGTGCGCAGCAGCTTATACTCGACGCTAATTTTAATAACTTATACGGCACATAAAATTAAAAATACTGCCTAATTTTTATCTTGATCAATATCTACGTTCAATATACCTACTACTAATTGTCCAAAATATATAATTTATAATATTCAACAACAACCCTCCCCTCTTCAAAAATATTGGCACGCTCAATGGAATTATTTTCGGAACCACCCTGCTTGGGCAACTCTAGCCAACCGCTCATAACAGCGAAATGCTGAGACCTCAGGGGAAACGTCAAAAATAAAATTTTCCATTGTATATGCATACTGAACCCCCGTCATGAGATGAAGCTTTGCCAAATTAATACATAGCTGATGCATAGGAGGCTGGGAAATGGGGAAATCGACCTTAGCTACGTCAGCAATGCCGGTGGAAAACGCTATCTAGAGTACCACAAACCACGTTAAAAATGAATTAATCTCCATGTTTTACATTTTTTTCAGCTACTTATCGCTAAAGTGAAATAGCTATATTTTTTCCGCGTCTGTTTGAATAATTTTGACGCTAAGAAAGCCTTAATTTTACGAGAAAACCTGAAAATTAATATACCGGCAAGTGTTCTTGCGATAGGGGTGAAAATCGCAGGGGAGAATGCCCCAGGGAGCTCACAACATATGAACGTCATACATTGACAGCTGAACGTTTCAGTGAGCACTCGACAGGTAATGCAAGATTTATAAAACTTGATATGGATTTCTGGTCTTGCAAAGTCTCTTAGGCGCTTATTCCACCGACTGCAAATGACATTGAGGGAAATGTTTGTTTTACTCCATGCCATAGTTAAAATTGATCAATGATCATAGAGTAAAATCACAAACAAACTAAAATTAAAAAATGGCGTCATGGGATTAATTACAAACATTTTAATAGATTTCTATAAAAAGAAAAACAAACATTTCCGTCAATGTCATTTGCATTCTACAATGCGAGGTCGATGGAAACCCCACCTAAATCTTGAATGTCTGTTACCACGTCACCGTATTTGTATTTAGCCCTAGCCGGTTGGCGGAATATGCGCCTTAGCTGACTCTTAGCTCTACATATTTCTTAAGTTAGCGTCCATTTAGTAAATTATATTATATTGTATTTTTAGAATATAAGATTTTAAATTAATTCTGTTCCTAAGTGTATTCTTGTAATTTGTTTATGACGACGCCAAAAACCGTATAAAATATTACACATTTTGTGTAATATTTTATCAAGTCAACTTTTATTATAATGTGTTCGAAATATAACAAAGTTACAAAGGAGGCTATTTTATATACTGTATGTACCCATATATGTTCCTACTGGACGGTTAAAAATGAATGTTTAAATATTGTCTATTGTCTCCCGTTTCAAAAGTCCTTGGATCGAGTCCACTAATTGTATTTTTTTTTTATATGGTTCCAGTAAACACCTGACAGTTATCGTGTATGGCAGAATAGGACCTGCAGCCCGATCCTGGCAATTTAGGATTATTATAATACCGGGGTTTAAATTTCAATTGTTTTTAACAAATGTGTGCGAAATGCGCGGGAAATTCAATTTGATAAATTAATATTTTTTGTGAGTTTACATTTTTTTTTCTCCCTTAGATGTAAGACACATTAATTAAAATTATTCTTAGATTTCAAAATTCAACAATACCTGTTCATTTTAATGTTTATTAGTATTTCCTTCAATTATTAAACCATTCTCTTGTATTATAATAATTTATTAATTTTTTTTATATTTTAGCACCTTCACGTGACACCCTACTACTGCGGTATTAAAAAATAAACCCGGTATTATAATAATCCCAAATTGCCAAGATCAATACAATACAATATATATTTCCTTAAATTTATACAATACATGTAAAGTATAAGATAAAATCGTCCAAAATCAGGTAGTTCTGTCATTGTCATTGCGCTAGTGCCTCAGTGACAGTGTAGAAAGCTTTCTATAAGTGATGGTTTCTAAGCAATTTAGGGAAGTTAGAAGCATTTCTCGCTGCTTTCAGTTCATCGGGAGTTTTCGAAGGTAGTCGAAACCTTGCAGTATAGGATCCAGTCGCTCACACTTGGCTGTGCGTGGCGCTGGCCTTGCAAGGTCTCCCCGTTGCCTCGTGTTGTAGGTGTGAGTGTCCCCGTTTTGTTCAAATGTCCCCCACACCTCAGGCTTTAAGATATGTAAGATGCAGCTAAATATGTGCAGACTTGGGGCTGTCATGATTTTTAATGATTTGAAGTGAGAGCGACAACTGTCACGGGGTCCCACTTTTAGCATGTATCGCACTCCCCTCTTTTGCTGCAGGTCGATTTAAGAGGGGACTTTCGAACGTTTCGTCAACGTGTTGTGCTGACAATTGTCCTCGATTGCAAAATAATGATTCACTCTGGACAGCTAGATCTAAAGGCAATACACGTGCGTACCAGTGTACCTATGGCCTGCTGACATCAATTTTGCGTCATTATTAGCCAATCAGAGCGCTAGTTACATGTCTTTTAGACTACTGATGGGTAGACTCACTGAAGTGATAAAAGACTTGTAACGGCGACTTAGAGAGCAAATCCGAGGTATCTCCAAACCAGAAGATTGAAAAGAAGCGAGAGAGAGCGGCTGCAAGATACTATTAGTGTACATTTATATTATAATATATAATATATTAAACATTTAGTATTAAAGAAAACCATTTTGAACAGCACTTTCTATTCTAAAATTAACTACATTTCAGTTTTAATCCCAGGTCAAGATTAAAAATAATCACCATAGCAGGAGCGCTGTCGTATTTCGAATTTATGTAAACTGTAAGGTAAGGGAAAAAGGTTACGTTTGTGTATAAACAAACAAACTCACCTACAACAGCGCCCACTTTCAGATAAAAATAATAGTTTATGGCTAATTACTCAGTTCACCAACAAAACATGTCAATAACTCATACGATACAAACTTTTCTTTGAAACTATTGCACATCCATCAGTTTTGTCCAGGAAATAATTTACGAGTTAAGGCATTTATCATTATTAAGTTACGACAGTCTGTGTAAACAACACGGTCGCTGAATTCAATCTATCTACAGGTCAGCTAGCTAAGCAATGAACGGAGTAGTTAATTTTTTTTTTTAACTTTTGGTTAGAAGAAAGTATCGTATTTTATGGGGGTATTTCAAAGGATATATGCTATATACATATACTCGTATAATGCCAAATTATAAATGGGCGTGTTTTGGAACGCTGAGTTAGAACCCTACATTCAAGAGAGGCGAGGATTTGTAGCACTTATACAGGACTAAGGGCAAAAGAAAAAGTCTTAACCGAAATTGTAGAATTTCGAGAAAAAAAAGGGACGAGGTTCAAGCCCACGATCGACGTTATCCGGAGCGTCGTCTTAACCGCTGAAAGTCGGGAAGTCCAGCGGTTAAGACGACGCTCTGGCCGGATAGGCGTGGGTTCGAATTCCACCAAATCCAAATTTTCTAAATTCTACTTAACCTAAGTTATATTAGTTTAATATGAGTTTAATGTCAGTATTATTTACCATACAATACTGCAACATGGACGAATCCAACTCATTGTGAGGGGGGGGGGGATAGTTGAAGAAACATATGTAGTATTGATTTAATAAGAGCGTAATAAATTAACTTACAATAGATTTACTAAATATTTGGGCAGCTACCCCCCCCCCCCCAGAATCCGTTTATGTACTGCAATATATAAGCTAGACAGTCTTTCTCATACATCAACCTACTTCAGGAACTGGGCAGGGATGTTCTAACAGTGGTGATTCTGGTTCTTGATTAGAACTACCGAAAGTGGTAGAAATGTGGGCAAACTGTTTTAGACGGTCCTAATAGCAGTTTTGCCCTGCCAAATAGGACTAAATGGTTAAAACCAATGTACATGGCTGTACATCCCCAATAGCTAAAAATTAATTTAAAAAGAACCGGTCCGAGTTCACTCGAACATGCTTTCCAATTTATCAAAATTATTCGATAGAGAAAATTAGTAATTTTACGGCAAATATTTTTCCTATGGTTAAATTTCCGATATCTCGGGGGGGGGGGGGGGGGTTGTCCACCTGACGTCACTGGAAGTGAGGTAAATTCTCGATAGGTCAAACAAACACATTAATTACCACACAGCAATAATGGCAGGGCATGCAATGCATTTGAGCGCGAATTTTCTATCATTTTTTTCAAAAAATAATTTTTTGGGCAAAACCAAATATTTTTTTTGGGAAAGCAACCTATCCGGTTTCGTTACTCAATTTAACACCTAAAACATGCTTGAAGGTAGAAATCATCGATAGAAAGGTTTCGCATTTTTTAGTCATTTTTTCATTAAAATTTAGTTATTTTAATTTTTTTACCCCCAGAAGCAAACTATCAAGGGGCAAGCGACCCCCCGCATTTTGTCAACATTAATAACGACTACAATCTACGAGAATTTAAAAGAAATCGTTGGAGCTGTTTTTGAGAAATAATTTTTTTAGACGTTTTTTTGGAGTTTTTTGAAAATAAAACCCCCCCAAATTGAGTTAGCCCAAAAAAAAAATGGTCCCGAGGTATGATTTTTGTGAACCTACATGCCAAATTTCACTCAAATCCACTGAGTAGTTTGCCCGGAAATCGACGAACAGACAGACAGACCGACAGACAGACATTTTGTAAAAACCACTTTTTTGGGTTCCTGGGACCTCAAATCCGTTGAAATCTCGGAATCGGAAATTTCGACCATCACAAAGCTTTCCTTATACTACGTATAAATTGGAAAGCAATAAAATGACATACTTAGGTGCTTCCAATTTTTTTTACTTTTCTCCTGTAACCTCGGACAAAGTTCAATATATGGAGAAAAAACATTAATACAGTATTAAAATCATCTGCTTATGCTACTAAGAGCAATCTTTTGGGCAGTAACACTGCAAAATATAATTTTAATTAATAAATAATTAAATACTAGTGTAATAAACCATTATAGAGTACCCACTCCTGCCCAGGGAAAAAGAATGAGATCTCTGTGCAGTAGGTACTGTAGTATAAAAATAATGGCTAATAATTAGTCTACTTTGTAATGAAGTATTCTTATTTCATTTACTATTTTCCCTATTTTAATCATTTTTTGCTTTCCAATTTATACGTAGTATAAGGAAAGCTTTGTGATGGTCTAAATTTCCGATTCCGAGATTTCAACGGATTTACACGTTTTGAGGTCCCAGGAACCCAAAAAAGTGGTTTTTACGAAATGTCTGTCTGTCGCTCTGTCTGTCTGTCTGTCTGTGCGTTGATTTCCGGGCAAACTACTCGGCCGATTTTGATGAAATTCGGCATGTAGGTTCACAAAAATCATACCTCGGGACCGTTCTTTTTATTTGGGGCTAACTCAATTTGAGGGGGTTTTATTCTCTAAAAACTCCAAAAAACGTTTAAAAAAATTATTTCCTAAAAACGGCTCCAACTATTTCTTTTAAATTCACACATATTGCAGTTGTTATTAATGTTGATAAAAGGCGGGGAGTCACTTGCCCCTTGATAGTTTCCTTCTGGGGGTAAAAAAATAAAAATAACTAAATTTTAATGAAAAATGACTTAAAAATAATTTTTCTGCGAAACCTTTCTATCCATGATTTCTACCTTCAGCCATGTTTTAGGTGTTAAATTGAGTAACGAGACCGGACAGGTTGCTTTCCCAGAAAAGTATTTGGTTTTGTACAAAATATTTTTTTTTTTTTAAAAATGATAGAAAATTCACGTTGAAATGCATTACGTGCCCTGCCGGTATTGCTGTGTGGTAATGTGTTGGTCTGACCTATCTAGAATTTACCTCACCTCCAGTGACGTCAGGTGGACAACTTCCCCCCCCCCCCCCCCCGAGATATCGGAAATTTACCCATAGGAAAATTATTAACCATAAAATTACTCATTTTCCCTATATACTAATTTTGATAAATTGGAAAGCATGTTCGAGTATACTCGGACCGGTTCTTTAAAATTTAAGTGGAAATTTGCTAAATATCTCTGGCAGACCTGATTCATTAAGACGTCTGCCATATTTTTTATATGAGTAATGGGAATATAGTCTGTCGCAATGTGTCTTCATTTCTTAGTTTTCTCTTATTCTTTTATAATTATAACAGCAATAATGAATGAATTGCATTTTTCTTCAAGTATACAAAAGAAATGAAGAACATTTTTCTCTTTCATTTCATTTGTGTGTTTGAAAAAAAATTCTATTATTACAATAGTAATTATAGTTGAAAGGGGCGCTCAAAGGATATCCTGTGCTGGGCCCCCGTTAAAAAAAGAACATGCTATTGTAAATAAATAAATAAATAAATTATTCAGTTAGATCCCTGCCTTGCCAGGTTGGTAAAGTATTCTAGGCTATCGCTACGTTGCGTGACCACTGTATACCTATTAAAGACAGAAAAAATAAGCAAATAAAAAGAAAAATTAAACTACACCTAATATGCCATGGCACAATATACTATTTCAAGCATGAGCGGTAAAGTGAAAAAAACTTAGCGGGAAAATTCAAGGGAACATTTTTGGAGGCTCACGGGATTACGAATATGGGGAATACGTGGGCCCCTGAAGAGACTTCTATATTTCCCCATAATACAAAAGAAAACTGGGGGAAAATGTAAAATGTAAGAAGGAAAACATTGTACCGTACATTGTTGCTTAGTGAATTTATTGTGATGTTCCTATTAGCAAGGTATACTATATACAGTATATTATATACGATGTTTCAAGAATTGGAGATCATTTAAAAACTTCTCTGCTTCGTTTCATACTAAATTACGTACAGTCGGCTCAGCCCTTTTGTGAAATTCTCAGATTAGTCAATATATATACTGTATATATATATGAGACAAATTTATAAATAATAAAAATAACTTATTTAACAAAAAAATAGGTAATAAAAAATAAGCTACAATAAATGGGCCTAACTTTGTTAGCAGAAGGGCGCCAATTTCGGCCATGACTCCCATCCAAAAAATAGCTGGATCCACTACGGGAACGAATGATAAACGGATTACAGTGGAACTAAAACAGGGGCTACTGGAGCTTCAAGAGCAGCATGAACTTAGGTGAACGTATAACTAGAGGAGCACAATGTGACAGAGGCGGATTCACGGAGGGTTCACGGGGTGATGACCGCTTTAAAGCACCCTGAAGGGCAAAATGAGACAAATTTAGAAAAAATAAAAATAACCTAATTAACAAAAAATAGGTAATAAAAAATATGCTACCGTTAACCGGTTTAACTTTGTTAGCAAAAGGACGCCAATTTCGGCCATGACTCCCATCAAAGAAATTTCTGGATCCACTACGGGAACGAATGATACCCGGATGTGGAGCTAAAACTGGGGCGGCAGTCCTGCTACAACAGCAGCCTGAACAGTTCAGGAGTTAGTTACTAAGGTGAACGTACAACTAGAGGGGCATGTGAATCCAATGTAGGGTTTCTCTCGTGCCTTCGTGGAAACGAAACATAATGTGTAGAGTAGTAAAATTAATTTTATTATTATTATTATTATTATTATTTTAATTTTATTTTAATTTTACTACTCTACACATTGTGTCATGTGAAACCTCAGGTTACAGAAAGGAGGCAAAACGGGTTACAACAAGGCAAGGCTGCAGCGGGGCTAAAAAACCTGACCGGTTTCGAAACACCGAACGAAAACACAGTAACGAGATAAGTAGCTCTAATGATAATAATCTTTACAAATTTGAGAACGTCTGCTTGTAATAATGGTGAGAGGCTGAGAGTGCTTATTTCGAGGCATTATTAGCTGCCAGAGTCAATTAATAATGTTGGGCGGACCGAATTTGAAAGCGGCTTTCAGCAGTGCTGTACAAATGCTTCGCTACAGCTCATGCATCATTTACTACTACGTATCTTCTACTTTGCTTGGGAAATTGTTGGATTGAGAAACAGTGCATTTTTCTTCATTTCTTTCCATGAGGTGCAATTTTTTTAACTTATGGGAAAGTAGTAGTAAATTTGACAAAGTCCTAGGTGAGGGGTCCACAGGACACGAATATACTGTATATTTCTTCACTCAAATATCATTACTTCAGAAAAAACACGAGAGAGTGCATTAAACCGATTTTATAGAATATTGTTAGTAAGTCAGTAGTACACAGCTTGCAGAAAGCTTGCAGTTTGTAGATCGGGAAATAAATTAATTTCGTGTCACAAATACACAATCACTCCTAGTTTTCAAAATAGTGTGAAAGTTATCACTGAACGTGGTTTCTGAGTAGTGGAAAAAATCTGAGTTGTCATAGACTCATAAATCTAGTACATTACTAGTAGAATAAATCCGGTAAATAATTTATGCATGCTTTGGCGAGTGTGGCAATGCAATAGGATTAAAAGGGTAATACATTTCAAATTAAAATTACATGTTGATGAGTTATCAGCAATTTGTTTTAATAATTCTTAACCAATGGCTTAATTTGTACCAGATAATTCTTCATGTTGTGCAATTCACATATACAGTACAGCGGTGTTAGACCCAATTTATTTGATATTCATTAGACAATTAAATTAGATTTCTCACTCAAAATGTTTCATCAGAAACTCTGGGCTGGGGTTAGAGGCCAAGGGAGCCAAGTGCCAAAAACTTTTTTCGTTCAAACTGAAGATAAAGTTGGAGCTTTTTCATAAATTTGAATTAGATCCTCCATTTGAAACCCCGGGTGTAGTCAAGTCAGTAGAAAACTGTACTGGCAAGGCAACTAGACGGCGGATTGCTTAAATTGCTTGTCTTATAGGAGATCCCCCATTTCAAATTCTAACCCCGGGTGTAGTCAAGTCATTAGAAAACTGTACTGGCAATACAACAACCAGACGGCGGAATGCCTAAATTAATGGTCTCATGTGAGATCCACCCTTTGAAATTCAAACTCCGGGTGTAGTCAAGACAGACTCACATCTCTAGCACTGTACATGCTAACATGCAGTATTTAGTACGGTATGTGGTTGTATCATTTCATAATGAGCAACTCCTAAACGCTGTCATTTGTGTACTAATTCCATTTCAAACTTGTAAACAAAGCAACGTGGGGCCAGCTGCAATGTTTCTCCTCTCTGTTTAACTACTCCAACGTTTCAAAAAAGTTTCCAGCTTTATAACACGTTAATCACTCTCCAGTTCCCGCGTTTTAGCGCCTCGGGCTGCTCAATTTTTCAATCCAACTGAAGCAAGTTCCAGGAGTATTGTTTGAGTTTATGAACAGTGATTTTTGTTTGGTATTTACCCTAGGGTCATTTTGTTGGGAAAGGGCAACCCTTTGCTTTAGTTTGGAGGTCTGTAACCCCCTGACCTGCCTTGTTTATTTCACAAATGGAGTCAGAGCTGAGTCAGCGCAGATTTAATTAAAACACGTAATGTATTGTTACGAGCAACGCAAACATAATAGCACTGCCGGCAATAGTCCAGTTGCTAGATAAAAGGACTGCGAAATTTCGAGGTTCAAAATCCAAAAGAAAGGCAACGTTTTCTACCGTACCTGAGGCCACCTAGCCATAATGCCGGGTAACTTTCCTTCAGCGGTAGGGGAAACACAGTTACCGGACATATGGCTGACCACAACATCCCAATTTCAGTAGTGGTCAAGATAGAGGAAGCTCTACCAGTCCTCAGACCTAGACGATATTGAGCTGACGTGCAGTAACCTTATTGGACTTCAAAAAGGGCGACGGGTTTGCCTGCAGGTACTGTAAATATACCGTAGGTAGCAGAGGCGTAATGTTTTAGAATGATGGTGGGGGGGGGGCAATAATAATTAGACCTAATGACGTCATCAGGCAGGATAAAGAAAAATTAAAAATATAAGAGCAAAATAGTAGGTTTTTACGCATTTTAATAGTAGTAAAGTATAGCTGTAGATTTTACAAAGTTAACAAAGGAATGCTTATATTCATATTGCTGCAAAGGGGCCCGTGGGTCTCAATGAGACTGCATGAACCACGCCTTACAATGCTAGGGGCTAGGGGAGGGGCAAGGTGGACCGTGCCCCCCCCCCCCAACTTTAAAGGTAGGTAGTCTGTAATCTGGTTCTTTTTTAAATGCCTCTTCTATCGAAGACTGGCGATCATCATGGCAATTTGGATCTTAGAGACTGCTGATCTGAATAGGGAGGTCGTGCTCTTGCCAAACCACTGCGTCAGGTTTTTCAACCAGCATGTTCTTCTTCTGCCGCGAGTCTCCAGTCCATCTATTTTCCTTTGGATTATTACATGCAGAAGGAGATAATTTTCGTTTCTCGTTACCGAAGTATGTTAGTTTCCGTTTCATATGTGGAAGTCACTAGAGGTTAGAGGTAATTTTTTTAAGGACTTTTTAAGGCCCATAGGTCTCTTGTCCAATGCCAACGACCCCATGGAATTCGGACATTGTTTTAATCGTTTTGAATTATTATTATAATTGTTATGAATTTTCGGCCATTTGCAAACTGGTATACGCTCTCGATGTTAACCTACACCGACCACAAGCGATAATGAACAAGCTGGGAGAAGCCTACCATTAACGCAATGAAACAGGTGAAGGCATGACTTAACCAAGTCCAGCAGCCTGATCGAGGCGATTATAATAACGGGGTTAAATAAATAATTACCCTAGGATTATAACTGTAAACAAACAAATTTTGAATAGCACTTTCCATTATAAAATTATCTTGTTTACATTTTTAATACCAGGGGATGAAATAAATACCGGTATTATAATCGCCTCGATCAGGCTGCAGATACGAGTCATGGAAGTAACTAACTCCAGTTAGCCACAGTTTCCGAAATCTTTCCGCCGTTTTTTCAACAAATTAATTGTTGCATGGCTGTGGTAGAAAGATGCACATTTAATATATCATAAGCTCAGGAAACTTTCTTCTAATTGATGTGTTATTTAGGGCAGCCGTTCGATTTATATTGGATGAGATATTAGATTCTTCATTTTAAAAAAGTTTTCCCCTACTATTGTCAGTTTGTCCCTGTACGTTCTGTGCAATTTATCGCACTGAATTCGAACGCAGCCTCATTCTATTTACGGAAATGAAACAGTGTTACATACAGTAAGTACTTGTAATAGAACTGCAAAGTGACGTTTGTGACAGATGAATTGCAATGAGGATGTCATTGAGACTTACGACTACTCAATTACGTCTTAAACTCAAGTCACTCACTTAAGGTCTTATTAGAGGAGGACGCAAACTAGCTTGCTGGAGCTTGGATATTCATCTTATGTTTAATCACTGGACTTTAGTTAAGAGACTATAGCAGAGGGAAAAGCCTTATAAGTGTAGAACTCTCAAGAAACATCAGCAGCCCGATCAATACCGGGTTTAATTTAATACCATGTCACGTGATGGTATTAATACAATTGTTTAAAATAAATGAATAGTAAATTTCAGAATTTTTTAAATTGTGATATTGGCAATTCTGAAGAACTGAACTGACGCGACGCTGCTGTAGCAAATATAAATAGCAAATATAATCCCATATAGCCCTAGAAATAAACAAGTTTAAATTTTGAATTAAGAATTATAAATAATTTTTCTAAATCTAAGGCAGAAAAAATTATGAAACTACTAAAAATATAGCCGAAAATCACCAAATTTGAATTTTCCGCGCTTAGCACTCTTGCGACGATTACCAACATCAAAAATTAAAAAATTCTGAAAATTACTGTTCATTTATTTTGGCAGCTATCCCACGTCTTGTCCGTTTTTCTTCATTTGTGCATTAAAAATTGATGAGATTTTTTTTAAAGGAGACTATTATGTAGATACTTAACTTATCTGTTATAAATTAAGTTATAATAGATAAGTTAGGTATCTCGTTAAAGTCTCCTTAAAACAAAAATCTCATCAATGTTTAATGTAGAATCAAATAGAATCAATCAAATGTATTTAATTCTATCTCAAAGTACAGGATACAAATCAACAATTCCCAACCCCAAATGTTCCTAAGAATGTGGTTGGGGAGGGAACATACCATACTAGACTAAATTCAATAACAATAACTTGTGTGCCTCAAATGGACAGCTATACTATTGCAAAAAAGGAGAAGATTTATTAATAGAAATAGGTAAATAGTTAATAAAAAGATTACATGATTACATGCTGATATTTGGATTTGAGTGATTTGATTAGTATCGGAAGAAGAACATTGCTGCTTTGTATTGGGGTGAGTGGGAGGTGAGAGCTTTAGTAAAGAATGGAAGCCTGATCTGAGGATTTCTTGTAGAGTAGTTATGTAACGACGATGTACTATGTCCTATGTACTATGTCCTATGTACTATGTCCGATGTACTATGTCTTATGTACTATGTCCGTAATAGTTGACTGTTTCCACTTTCCCACGGATAAGTGAGCGGCCTAATTCAAGCAACAAGCTTGACTGGTTTCTAGGTCATGCTTTTCGAAAATATTCATAGAAAGTTACAAGGTGACCGGTGATGATATCTGATGATTGATTATCTCTAAACTCAAAATAAACAAGTTAATTATCTACATTCCAAACGCACATGCGCCTAAGTTTTTATTCTATTAGTAACCTGCTTGGGTTTATCGAAAATTGTAATGAGGGAAAATATTAATTTCAGTTATATCTTCCACAAAAAATAACTTTGTCAAGCATTATTAAAAAATAATAAGTAATGTTAATTTTTTTTTAGTTATACTTGACAAAATTATTTTATTTTGTTTATTATTTACGAATATACTAATATTCAAGTATGTTTATACTTTTAACTTTTAAAATTTTACATGACTGCAGGAAGGGGAAGACAGATTAGATTAGTGTATTGAAATAAAAAAAACATTGTTTAATGATGACATAACTTTCATACATCCTTCCCCACTCCTCGACCTGGCTGCAACTGTTCCCCTCCTCCTCCCATGGTTTAGAGCTTAATGTCAGGTAGAAACTTATTAGTCTGATGATGGTGTAACACCGAAAAAGCTGTAACTAATTTTTAATTTTTTAACTTTTAACAATATATATGTTTATGTGGAAATTGTGCAAATTTGTTTGATTTCAATACTTTACACATAATGTTTTGTTTCCACGAAGTCACGAGAGAAACCCTATATTGGATATGTTTATACAATTTAAAAAATACTTATAATATTCAAATAGGCTACTTGAAATCAAATCCAATAAAATTTATTTTGTTTATGAAGAAATGAAGGCATACCCAGTGTCCGTTATTTTTTTAGGCAGTCAGCAGTGAGCAGTCGCGTTTTTTCCCAACCGGAGAAGGATAGCGCCCACTGCCCATTAGGGTATGCAAACCCACGATTGGCGGAATTTTTTTTTCCTTTAGGCGCATATTCCACCAACGTCAATACTACATTTACTATCACTATTGACGTTGGTGGAATAAGCGCCTTAACTTCTTGTTTCAAACATCAACCTTCCGTTTCTCAGTCCAGTCCAGTTATAATGAACAATAGGGTATATCTGTACTTAGTTAAGTCATGCATTAGCCTGTTACATTGCCTCAGCCTGTCTATGGTAGCCGGTGTAGGTTGACATCGAGGACGTATACCAGTTTGCCAATGGCCAAAAATGCATACAGAAACAATATAAATAATGTCAGAAATTCATGGGGTTGTTGGCATTGGACAAGGGACCAATGGGCCACTTTTAGTAGGCCTAGGTTCATAAAACGTCCTTCAGGACATTATTATTATTATTATAAAAAATGACATTAATTAGCCATAAAAAGGAATGAATAATGAATGGATGGATGGTCAATTTGTTAGGGTGAAAATATGTCATGTAAAGCATGTTGCCGGTTATGTTAGGTGATTATCATACAGTATGTATAAGAGTGATGGTAGTGCAATATATCACAGTCCATAACGAGCTATTCTGCAGGGACCTCCGGCGTCAGTAACGCCAATTTATGCATGGCCACAGGAGATATTGACACTGCAGCTACAGCATTGAAGGGTGAAACCTACCCGATTTTACACTTAAGGAGAATCCTTCCAAATTCTCGAAAACAACATGGTGTCGGTAGGGAATCCACGGGGATATTATAAATAGGTAAATTCATAGTACAAGAAATAATTGCATACAACTCAACTCTTCAGCAAAAAAATTACCTTTTAAACTTATATGTATAACTTGTGACCCCCCCCCTAAATTTTTCCCTGGATCTGCCCTTGCATGGTGTGAGGGCTAATTCATTAATTTATCATTCTATGGTCCATATTTTGGCAAAACCACTCTTTGATGACCTTATGGAAGATATAGACTTTGATAATAATTTTTTTTTTTTAATTTGCGCTAGGAATTTGTGGATGTTTACCGATTATTTGTGCTCTGTTGTGTAAGTAGTGGGGGGGGGGGGGTTAAATGCTGAATAAGAGGCCGGTGGCTCTTAGGAACTGGATGATGTCATCATTCATCTGTAGCTGTTGTGTTGTTTACTAACGCTTCAGAGAGGGAGGAGGGAGCTCGTAAGACTTAGGTGCCCATTCCATATACGTCAATCGTCAATTAAAAATTGAAAAATGACGTCAAATGACGTAAATTGACGTGGTAGCAGAATTTTTAGTATGTCTTTAATGTCTGCTAAAACGTCATTTTTCAATTTTTCATTGATGATTGACGCATGTGGAATGGGTGCCTAAGGTTCGTTGGACCGAGTAGATGGGGCAAACGAGAAGAAGGTGAGCTACTGTGAGAGCCACTCCGAACCTTGTGCATAGGGGTGGCGCCTCATTCCTCATTAGGTGTTTGTGAGTCAAGTTTGTAGGATAATGAACAATGCATTTTACTTGTATGACCTAGTGTTGGAATTCTAGGGCGCCCCTACCGTCTGGTTTCGGCCCTGCGTGAACGATTGTATAGTATAAAACGGGGAAATCAATACCGACATTGCAACAATTTTTTAACTACCTACAATATATGTGAATTTAAAGAAAATCGTTGGAGTCGTTCTCAAGAAAAAATGTTTTAGCCGTTGTTTTTTTTAGTTTTTTGAGGATGAAACCCCCTAAAATTGGAACAAAAAACTTTGTCCCGATGTATTCGTTTTGTGAATCTACATGCCAAATTTCATTAAAATCCACCGGGTAGTTTGCCAACAAATCGAGGAACCGACAGACAGGCATTTCGTTAAAACCACTTTTTTGGGTTTCTGGGACCTCAAAACGTGTAAATCCATTGAAATCCCGAAATCGAAAATTTCGACCATCACAAAGCTATCCTTCTACGTATAAATAAGAAAGCAATAATAATAATAATGGAAAAACCTTTAAAAAAAATTATAAAACGTAGCATGTCCCCATTGTAAAATTAACCCAATAAGGGAGCGCTCACCCTTAGGAACTGCTATCAGCCCAACTTTTCGAGTTTCCTCGCGTTTCTTTTTGGGGGATAAAAACTTTGAAGTTTGAAGGAGAGAGTTTTCGTTCCGGAAATGTGAATAACGAGCGGCTTCATTGCTTTTTTCTCACAAACTACCGGGATTTTCTCTCGCATGGAATTAGCAGTGATATTGGAAAAGTAATCTGACGTATGCACGTGCCTTAAGAGGAAATGGAGTACTACGCGTTTTTTGTACAAAGTCGATTTTCACCGAAAAGATCGATTGTAGAGCCGTCAAAATAGCCGTTAAATAAGAAGAAATGCTCCTCTACATTTCCATATACAGTAGAACGCCGATTATCCGAACGCCGATTAACCGAATCGCCAATTATCCGAATCGGTCTTAAGCATAATATTAAGCTTGAGAATGCTCTCTTCACGTGGTTTCTGCATCAACGATCTATTGGACAACCGATCTCAGGACCGATTTTATGTGAAAAGGCGCGAATGAGCGTTATTGTAGAACTGTGTTTGTTAATAAAGTATATTCTATGCGTGACAGTTCGTTTTTCTTTAGTACCAGTCTATTTCCGATTATCGGAATTTTCGATTTTGCGAATCGACACCAGTCCCAATTACTTCGGATAATCGGTCCGAAGCATAATATTAAGCTTGAGAATGCTCTCTTCACGTGGTTTCTGCATCAACGATCTATTGGACAACCGATCTCAGGACCGATATTATGTGAAAAGGCGCGAATGAGCGTTATTGCAGAACTGTGCTTGTTAAATACATTTGTTAATAAAGTTTATTCTATGCGTGACAGTTCGTTTTTATTTAGTACCAGTCTATTTCCGATTATCGGAATTTTCGATTTTCCGAATCGACACCAGTCCCAATTACTTCCGATAATCGGTCCGAAGCATAATATTAAGCTTGAGAATGCTCTCTTCACGTGGTTTCTGCATCAACGATCTATTGGACAACCGATCTCAGGACCGATTTTATGTGAAAAGGCGCGAATGAGCGTTATTGTAGAACTGTGTTTGTTAATAAAGTATATTCTATGCGTGACAGTTCGTTTTTCTTTAGTACCAGTCTATTTCCGATTATCGGAATTTTCGATTTTGCGAATCGACACCAGTCCCAATTACTTCGGATAATCGGTCCGAAGCATAATATTAAGCTTGAGAATGCTCTCTTCACGTGGTTTCTGCATCAACGATCTATTGGACAACCGATCTCAGGACCGATATTATGTGAAAAGGCGCGAATGAGCGTTATTGCAGAACTGTGCTTGTTAAATACATTTGTTAATAAAGTTTATTCTATGCGTGACAGTTCGTTTTTATTTAGTACCAGTCTATTTCCGATTATCGGAATTTTCGATTTTCCGAATCGACACCAGTCCCAATTACTTCCGATAATCGGTCCGAAGCATAATATTAAGCTTGAGAATGCTCTCTTCACGTGGTTTCTGCATCAACGATCTATTGGACAACCGATCTCAGGACCGATATTATCTGAAAAGGCGCGAATGAGCGTTATTGCAGAACTGTGCTTGTTAAATACATTTGTTAATAAAGTTTATTCTATGCGTGACAGTTCGTTTTTATTTAGTACCAGTCTATTTCCGATTATCGGAATTTTCGATTTTCCGAATCGACACCAGTCCCAATTACTTCGGATAATCGGCGTTCTACTGTATATTACATGTGGCCTTCACTTACTGTAATTGGCCTCAGTTCTTTTACTCCTTCCTCAAGACTGCCACCCCAAAAGGCTACCAGATTTTTTGAAAACCTATGTTAATGCATTCAGGGGTTCTCAAGAAAAATTTTCGGTGGCTCCCTAAAAATATTTTCAACGTAGAATTGGTTCCCCATATACTGTGGGGGGAGGGGGGGGGGGTTGAATGCATGTATTTTTTACACCAGAAGGTGATTTTTGCTATGAACAAAAAAACAAAGTTATAAGTATCAAAAACGTACGACGTCAAAATTTCACTTGATAGGAACTCAAAGTTTGACATTATTTTCAACTTATTTTTTCATAAAAGCAATAACTCATTTTTTCGCATGGCTCACCCATGGCCCCCATAGAAGAGGTCTATGGCTCCCCGCTCACCATTTGAGAACCCCTGTATTAGTCGACTTTTGTACAAATCAAATCCCAGCATTATGGCCAACCTGTGTTAGTGAGACATACATAATATCGCGTCAAAGTCAAGTGCCACACCAAATTGCTACTTGACTATTTTAAGGCATTTATAGATTTCTCTACAAATCAAATCCCAGAATTATGAATAAATAACGTCACACAGCACTGGCAAAAGCGAAAAAACAGCTGCTTTTAGAGGCGCCAACCTATTATTTTCAAGTTTTGTTTAGTTAATTAATTAATTGAAGTGAGAGAACATTCTTTAACTTTGGTAAAACTTATTAAATATTCAAATATTCAATTAGTTATTTTTTCAAAAAACAGACTAGTCACTAGTTACCTAGCAATCTCATTTGTTAGGTAACTGATAAAAAATAAAACTTTTGCCAGCGGGTGACGTCATTTATGTTGGTGCCCCAACTTTCTCATGCAGTGCATCTAGAATGCCGTGTCTAGAGTATTAGGTCTAAAAGTATTATATAGTCTAAGAGTAGTACATGCTAGTAGTTCTAAGGCGCTCATTCCACCGACCGGCTAGGGCTATTTACAAAAACGGTGACGTGGTAGCAGACATTCAAGACTTAGGCGGAGTTTCCACCGACCTCGCATTGCAGAATTGACGGAAATGTTTATTTTCCTCGATGCCATAGTTAAAATTGATCAATGATCATACAGTAAAATCACAAACAAACAAACTAAATTGAAAAAAATGGCGTCATGGGATATGTTTAGTACAAACATTTTAATAGATTTCAATAAAAAGAAAAATTCTAATTTCCGTCAATGTCATTTGCATTCTGCAATGCGAGGTCGGTGGAGACGCCACCTAAGTCTTGAATGTCTGCTACCACGTCACCGTTTTTGTAAATAGCCCTAGCCGGTCGGTGGAATGGGCACCTAAGTGTAAAATAGCCGTTTACAACATTTAAATATTAAATCATTAATAAATTGTGTCAATTACATAAGAATACTACATAGTATGTACATTTCCTTTCCCAACGTATCTAATTTATTGGATGTACGATACATATAATTTACAAGCGACTTTTAATAATAAATTTTGATATGAGAATCATCAAATATTCACATTTTTTCTCATTTCATCTTGGGCGCTTCAAAGCCCCCTCCCCCTCCCCGCAGTCTCTATCGGAATACTCATCTTTCCATCTTTTCTTGGAGCTGCAAGCAATAAAAATCGCCGAAGCATTATTTTTACCTTCGAGCGTTTTTAACGCGCTTTTAACGAGCCACTCCATGTTCGATAAGAACGATACCTCATAGGCCTTGAACTAGCTTTAGCGTATTTCACTGACATAGTGGGTAATACCAAATAGATCTAACTTATTCAGTAAAGGTACACCTTAGAGCGCTTTTACAATGTATTTAAAAATCAAAATCAATTTTAGTGCGCTTCTCAGCGAAAACGAGCCGCTTCATGTGCAATAAGAACGATAGTGCAGAACATAGGTTGAGTAATGGTTCGGGGAATGAAGCATAGCGAAAAAGGCCACGTGGTACTATTCTTTTTGGAAGTTGTGGTCAGTAACAAGTCCTGCAGCTGCATTTTTCTCTACCCTACTCTACACATTACATGTGGGGAAGCCTTTTTTTCGCGTCTCGACTTTCTAGTTCATAGTCAAGTTCACTAACAATTGCTGACTCTAACTCGGGCTAAATGACACGTAGAGTAATAGTAAGAAATCTGACGTTCATATGAGAGGAAGTTGGTTTGAGTCTCACACGGAACGGCGGAATTTTAGAGGCATGAGCCTCAAATAAATTAGGGTGGAGCACATAGTCAGGGGAAGTCACGACCTCTCCTCCATAAGTCCTACTCAGGACTTGGCCTGATGGTGGGAGCAACACCCACTTCCGAAACATCACCCCCTCCCCTGACAATGGGTTCCGCCCTATTACTTCGATGACTATGAGGCCCATGCCTATTTAAATTTGACAAAGGGTTAGTTGGACTTACAATGTCTGCTGTCTTAATAGTCTAATGACTATTCACACAGCAGGCAACTAACCCTGCTGTGTAATTACCATAACCACTGATCAAGACAAAAAAAAAACACAAATAAATAAATAACTTCCTGTAAGGTATAAGACGGATAATAATGATTCCATGCTCATTACTGCAAGACAACAGCTGAAGAAGCTTAGTTTATACTAGTTGGCATAGACTTCCCGACATTTCCCTCACTAATAAACTCCCCCCCCCCCTCCTGCTTCTCTTCCACCCCCTCCTTCGCCCAACGTTATGACGTCAGAGAACCCCCTCCCCACTCCAAGGCCATAATTCTACCGACCGAACCCGGCAGACTGTCCTAGTCTTTTTTATTACCCCTTCATTACACAGAAAAAAAGTTGATAAAAAAACTGAGGAAATGTGTTTTTAAAAGCTATGATGTAGCCGGTAGTCTGCAAATTTTCGCAAAAAACCCCTGTGGATTTGAAGGAAAAAACATTAGAAATTTATTACCTGGGAGACCTCTTAGCGTTATCATAGCTTGCTCTTTGTTTCTTTTCTTAGTACATGTATTCGAGGAGAGATATAATTTTTAATAATAATTATGCAAGATAAAAATAAAATTAAGCTTAATAAATAAATAAATAAATATTTCTTTTAAATTATACAATCAAGTAATACAGCTTACAGTTTACAGCTAGAGGCGTTTTGGTCTTGGCCCACCACAATAATTCCAAATACTGTATATGCCACTGCTATTTTATGACACAAATAGTTATGTTTTCTTCTTAATTTCCCTACGGCCGGATATAAGCCTACTTGAAACTAGAAGTTTGATTATAGCAATGATCAATGACCTTCATCATCAGCACTACAGCCAAGTACAACTGGGCTATAGATAAATTCTAAAAAAAAGGCCAAAACTTCCATTAAACCGTAAAGAACAAGCAAAAAGAGCTAATTCCCAGTGGTCTCTTTGGAAACAAGCTTCCGCCTTCCGTTATTTTAACAGCGTGCATCCGCTGCTTTATAAATATTATCAGAAAAAAACGCCAGAAGGCTGTCAGTTGCACTGTTTTTTTTATTGAAAAATAAAATAAAAAAGGAAATATCGATTTTTAGTCAATTCGGTATTGACTTGAACGCAGGTGCGGTCTTCGGGGCTTGTTTTATTTATTTGTTATATAGAGGAAGAAAAATTCATCTCGTTCTAGACCAGTGATTCCCAACCAGTGGTCAGCGAGACCCTGGCAAATGGTCCGCGAGACTTAAGTGACTTAAGAGCTGCCATTAAGAGTGTACAGCCCGTAGGAAATTGACAACCCGAAATTTAATACTTTTTGTTTTTTATTTAATTAACTAAGCATGTTATTAAAGATTGGGCTCATCAAAGTTGTAGAAGACTACTTCATGCATCATATTATAAGTTATTTTTAATTTTCGAAATTGTAGTTTTTTCATAAACATGCTAATATTTTATAAACAATAACTTTTCACGTATTATCGGTTTTACTAGTATAAAAAAACTACAATATTGAAAACTAAAAATACCTTATTATATGATGCATGAAGTAGTCTTCTACAACTTTGATGGGCCAAATCATTAATAACATGCTTAGTTAATTAAATAAAAAATAAAAGTATTAAATTTCGGGCTGCCACTTTCCTACGGGCTGTACGCTCTTAACAAGAACATTAAGCCGGGAATACAACAACTAGTAAAAAACATGCATGCCCAAGTTTCACATTAACTTGGTCGTATATTAAAATCGTTCCGTAAGCTAAATATACGAGTGATATTCTTTGAAATAGGAAAAACATATATAGGATCGATTAAATCAGCTTGCAAGTTTCTTGTTCTGGTTGGAACCTCCTCATTGGTAACATGGGCTTGCCAAGGTATTCCTAGCATGCGACGATAGTACCACATCTCAAATACTTCGAGTTTTTTTTAAGGTATTTCTCACTTGTACACCATGTTTAACATCCGTACAGTGCAATGCTCCAAACCAAAGGCTTCAACATTCGTTTCCTTAGTCCAAGGCTTATGTTGTTCGACACAAAAATTTTAGATTTTTTGTTGGAAGCCACTTACTCTCTATATTCGATCTCTTGGTACGACCTGCCGTCGGAGGTAACTTTGCTTCCTAGGTATATGAAAGTTGTAATAATTTTGTTAATGGGAGTGCCAATTAATTGTATAAAATGTGTTTTATTATGTACATCAATCAATCAATCAATCAAAAGCTGTATATTTTTACAAGTTTTTTTTTACAATAATAGGGGTGACCTACCGCAGTACTTACCGCAGTACTTACCGCAGTACTTACCATCATCATCACAGAGGCAAGAAACTGTGGCTTGTATTATATTGTACTTGCGATATCGTGTGTGTACGGTATTCGCATGCTTATGTAGGTCCTACTTTAGGCTGTCATATACCCACGGTGTAATTTGCATACAATAGCAATTTAGTCCGATTAGCTCAATATGCAAACAGAACTACCATTATCTAAAATTAGTACTTCTCTCAGGGCAACTTCGATCGTGCGAGAAAAATCTTTCCGATCGATTATTTAGCAAAGGGTTAGTTGGAATTACATTGCCTGCTGTGTTCAAGGGCGGATCCAGCCGAAAATTTAGGGGGGGTCACAAGTTTTTTTTTGTTGAAAAGTTGAGTTTTATTCAATTTTTTTTTACTAGGTATCTTATGAATTTACTCATTTAGGGGAGGGGTCATGAATTTCGCCCAGTTTTGGACGCGCTTGGACACGAAAAAGTAAAGTAAGTGACGAAACGTAAAAATACGCTTCCAGATAGACCACGGCTCATTAATCTTTGGATTTTATTCTCTATACACGCGCGTACAGCGTATTTGCCGTATAGCTTTTGATTAGTAAAATACAGCATTGAATACGATGTGACAAGGCCGTCTCGGCCGAGCGCTCCCGGTAATGCCCGTCCCATGCCAAGACGAACACCGGGCCTCGTTGTCAGCACTGTTATGATTGGTTCTGACCGCACAAAGCTCGCCTCTCATTGGTTAATGAGCGACTTTGCTTTTTAAGTAACACTTTCCCTTTATAACGACCCTTTTATAATTTCAGAATGAACGGCTGTTTTCGCAATAAATCGTTCTTTAATCTTTTTTTATGAGAGCGAAGCATGCGGAAGAGACATCTTCTCTATCAGATTTGATGTTACTTTCTTTTGGCGGCTTCTGACTTTTTTTTATATAATTGTGTTTCATAATTTTTAATAACAGGAAAAAATAGTACTATATTATGAAATATATTTAGCTTTGATGAGTGTCTTTTCGTAAAATGACAGTGGGACAACAATAAGAACTTCCACGCTTTATCTTAAATAAAATAAATAAATAAATAATCACTTATTTGCAAAAAGACCTAAAAGTCAAATAAAACTAAAAATATACAAAAATAAAAACAGAAAATACATAAGCTAACTATGGCGATTATTTTTAATCCTAACCTGGGATTAAAAATGTAAGCAAGATAATTTTACAATGGAAAGTAATATTCAAAATTGTTATGCTTACATTTTCAACCCCAGGAATAAGTTAATGCTAAACGGCATACCAGGCCCGCAGGCCATTAGCTTAGTGAGCCCATTTCAAATATTTATCTACAACCTAATTTTGAGTGATTTTGATAGAGCTTTCCCAACGCAACCTGACTAGGCAGATTTTGAAAGACAGATCTGCTGCTTCAAAATTTTTACACCTTATGTCCTCTATATTTTTGATTAGCTAATACGAAAATTTTGAATTATATTTTATTTTTGTCTCAAAATTCAGGACAAAACCCTATGTGAACAGGGCTGAAATATAACATGTTTCCGAACTAATTCCATCATCTGCCCCATCGGGTACTTTAGAAATTGTTCAACTTAATCTCATTTTAATCGGATTTGAAAGAAACTCAGACGCTTTCACATCAAACCGAAAAGCAATAATGAAAGAAGCCCGAAGAGCTGCAGTAAAATACAAAATTTTATTTCTTCCCTTTAAGGTTCTGTATAGGTATGGTGTAGAATACAAATCCTCACATTCTTTTCACTTAAATGTAGAATTTGAATTAACACTGATTTAATACCTATTTTAGGTATAGGTATCTTTGTACATACCATGCCATTCATGTTCAGGAATAGAAGTTCATTTATTGACATGTACCACTTTCTGATAGAAAGTGGTACATGTCAATTAGAAAGTTTCTAACACAGAACGGCGACAATTAATTTCATTTGACAATTAGACGAGTGGTGTGGTAGTACCAGCAAGGAAGGAGTTCAAGAACTGTGGCCAGCTGGTGTTAGTGAAAGCCACACTTCCTACATTTTCTGGCCATGCTTCAGAGGGCATGTAAAGCAGGCGGTCCCGGGCCTTCCTAGTTGAGTGTAAGAGAGGGCTTAATAGCCCTAGCTGCGCTAGGTTGGCTTCGTAATAGAACAAAAAATCGCTATTTATTTATTTATTTACATGTCACTTTCACTTTCCCTTTTTTCCTTGACCAGTAACCCCGGACAAGGTGCATATATTGAGAAAAAAACAATCTGTTATTAAGTATAATTATCACACTCAAGCTTCCGGTTATCGAACGATCATAGTGCAGTGGCACTGTAAGATATAAATTTGATTAATAATTAATAATAATAAACCATTATAGAGTACTCACTCTAGCCTTCTGGCAATGAATGACATTCTGCTGAACTCTGAAGGATGATATTGTTATATACAGTATATAATAAAATTTATATATATAATAAAAAAATCTATTTATGAAATTATATGTATAATAAAATGGCTAATAGTCTGTATTTGAAATTAAGTATTTTTTATATCTTTTTTCATTTTGTTCAATTCTTTTAGTTTAAGTGGCAATTTTTTAAATATCTCTGGTAAAACTGATTCATTGAGGCATCTGCCGTACTTGTTATGTGTTATAGGAATATTCTGTCGCAATGTGTCTTCATTTCTCAGTTGCCTCTTATTCTATGTGTTTCCAACAATTTTGCTTAAATACTTAAAATATTTATTCTTTATTATAAGATATTTGTACAGTTTTCCTATTTGTAGTATGTCGAGAAAGCTGTATTTTTCGTCTACATTTTAAAATTTTTTGTTTAATTTATTAGATAGCATGTCTTTGTGTCATAATAATAATAACAAACCTTTATTTTCATTATATAAATGATATGGGAGACCAAAGTCCACCCATTCATAACATATAAGAAATAGCGTTACAATTACAATACCTAGTCATAGAGGGTCTCTGTCAATAAATAAATTTTCCAAATTCGTCCGGGAATGGCTGATGAGACGAGAAGATTTGGAATACTTACTTGAAATAGTGGGCTAGACTGTTATGTGCTTACGAGAGATTTGTTATTAATACGTAAGTTTAGCTTAATAGTTTGCGTATCTATTTTTTTTGTTTTATTTTTAGTTTTATGGTAGGGAAAATTGTTATAGGTCTACTAACTAGTGTGGCCTTTCAATTATTGTGTTTAAATTGTTTTTTTTCTATATTCAATACACATTCACTCATTCATTCAGTTACAAGTTCAGTTACATAGCCTAACAGAACAGATCATCAGATTACCGTTAATTAAAATTAAAGAAGCCACTCATTTGAGATGGCGGCTACCATTATTTCGTCAATTGTATCAAAAACTATAAAAACTATAAATTCATTATGTGTGGATTTAAATTGTTTGTAGATCTGTTCTATGACGGCTTGGGGTAGTAATTGAAATGTAGAGGAGCATTTTTGCTAATGTAACGGATATTTTTGACCGCTCTACAATCGATATATCCTGTGAAAATGGACTTGCACAAAAGACGGGTTAAACAACAATTTACTTGTAAGAGGACACGCTACGTAGAAAATTTGTACCCCATAAATTTTTCGTACCTTAGTTCATTCATAAGAAACAAGTTGGGACTAAAATTTCACAAAAAATGGAATTTTTGGAAAATCTACAAAACCGAAAAGTAAACAATCGATATATCCTGTGGAAATGGACTTGCACAAAAGACGGGTTCAACAACAATTTACTTGTAAGAGGACACGCTACGTAGAAAATTTGCACCCCATAAATTTTTGGTACCTTAGTTCTTTCATAAAAGACAAGTTGGGACTAAAATTTCACAAAAAATGGAATTTTTGGAAAATCTACAAAACCGAAAAGTAAACAATCGATATATCCTGTGAAAATGGACTTGCACAAAAGACGGGTTCAACAACAATTTACTTGTACTTACTTTACTTGTAAGAGGACACGCTACGTAGAAAATTTGCACCCCAAAATTTATTGTTTTTATTGACTTTTTATTTTCTATTTAATTAACAAAATTAAAGATTTGGCTCATGTATTTTGTAGACTACTTCATGCATCATATAATAGGAAATATTAAATCTTTCGTACCTTAGTTCTTTCATAAAAAACCAGTTGGGACTAAAATTTCACAAAAAATGGAATTTTTGGAAAATCTACAAAACCGAAAAGTAAACAATAATCGATTATATGATGCACGAAGCAGTCTTCTACAACGTAAATGAGCCAAAATTTGTATAACTTGATGAGGTAATGAAATTAAAAATTAAAATTATTTAACTTTTGGGTGCCAATTGTTTACTAGCATATATCCTCTTAATCGGGTGAATTATAACAATCTTTAGAACCTTCTTATTGAGTTGCAATCTAGGGAATGGTTTGCAGCAAATGGTGTATTTTTCACCTGTTTTGTGCTGTTCTTTTCAATCCTCTATAGGTGTCGCACCCTACAAAATCTTTACAATATGTTCAACAAAACGAGGCCAACAAAATTTCCAACGCGTTGATTTCAATTTTTACTATTACACTTTTTACTAAGAAAATATTTGTGCCTTCCAATCGTGAATTTTCATAATATCAAATAACAAAAAAGGAAAACAACTTATACAAAAAGTTGTAAAGTCCAAGAAAAAGTGAAATGAATATTGATTGTTGGTTCAGAGTCTTTCCCAGACTTAACAGTTCTGTTATCCCCTCCCTGCTAAGCCGGATTCTGTTCTTTTTAACTTGTTGACCTAGTTTTTTCTTCTACTTTTTTATGTAATCGATCTTGGTTCACTTTATGGAAGTTAGCTATTTCCAAAGCCACCATAATGGGGAATCATTTGAAATCTTTAAAATTGCTTTTGAATTTTGCACACAGTATAACGACTCATTTAGGCTTAAAAGTTTTTATGTTTTTTAGGAAAAAAATATTTTAAGTGGCATAGAATAAATTTACTAATGCACAAGTGTTCAAAAATTGTCAAGTAGCTTATTACATTTAAAATATAAGAACAGATAAAGAAGGATAAATAGATAAGAAGCTAATGATTAATATGCATTGATTAAAAAAATTGAGAGATACACAGACGCTATGAAATTACAATGGCCGCCAGCCAAGTTCCGTCCTGGTGTTGGCACTCTGAAATCTTGTCTGTTTTTTTTTGTTTTTGTAGCGACAGTGAAACTCATAAAAATCAACGAGGTGGTCTACTTTTAGGCTGGTGATTTATGTAATTTATAATTATTATAGATGCACTCGTTGTAAAATTGACAATCTACTGGCTTAAAGAAAATTTAAATTTAAAATGTCATAAAAATGATAAGCTACTATGCAGACTAGCGGTACGGACTTTGCCTTTTACCTGTAGTTACACAATTGCTTCGAGGGCATGTAAAGCAGCCTGTCCCGGGCTTTTCTAGTTGAGTGCATCAGAGGGCTTAAATAAATATAATAAATGTATTTCGTTTCTTCAATATTACATATACAGTGATATAATGAAGTAGGGGTGGCCCAAGGGATTTCTCCCGTGCTGGGTCCCCCTTAATACTAATAACTAAGCTAAAACTAAACTAAACTAAACTAAACTAATACTAAAACTTTATCGATAATAATTAATTTTATGTAGACTCTAAGTAACATCACTAAGTAAGTAAATAAGTAAGATCATATCATAAGTAAGATGAAATTTAATAATATAAATGTTTATCACTCTGTTGAATCCGGGGTTGTTATGCTAGCGCGCTATTGCTGGAAGATTTGTTAGTTGATTATGGGACAGATGAAAACTAATTTTACTAACGAATTTTTTTTTGTTCGTAGATTTTTTATGAACTCAGGAAGGCTGTTATAGATTATAGAATGGAACTGATAGGTAAATGTGGGAATGTTTGAAAAGGGTAGTGTTATGATTGGGGATCTGAAGATTGCGACCAACACCAAGTCTTGTGCCACAGTCATGTTGAATTAAGTCTGATTGGTTGTTTGCGTCTAGTAATTGTTTGTACCTGTATAAACAAAGCTGTCTTGCGTAAGTGATTGTGGTGGTAGGTACGTTAAATTCGTCATAGAGCAGTTCCGATGGGTACCTATAGTGCTTTTTCATGGCAACTTTAATTACGCTTCGGAGGGCTGCTTCTAGTGGGTCCATGATTGTAGAATGTGCTCCGCCCCATGCTAAGATGTTATATTGTACAAGTGATTGGACTAGTGCGAAGTAAATTTGTCTCATAACGTCACGGTTTACAATATTCCTTAGTCTTTTGAATTTGTACAAGGTTTTTCTTATCCTTTTGACAGTTAATAATATGTGCTCACTCCATCGTAAATTGTGGTCTATAATGGTCCCTAAGTATTTGTATTTATCAGTTTTAATTATTTCTCGGCAATTGTAACAGTTGATTAGAGCACAGTCATGTCCATGAAGTATCAAGTGCTGGTATTCAGGTTGCCCAACAACTGTGTTGCTGAAAGCCATGTACTCCGTTTTATTAATGTTAAGGGTAAGTAAGTTCTTGTCTAGCCAATCTTTAACCTTGCGCATTGCGGTGGTTGCCTTTTGATAAGTGTCGTTCCACGTAGGACCGTTGAAGTACAGTACTGTGTCGTCGGCGAAGCCAATCAGTGTACCTTCTGTGTCCAGTTCCAGTAGTTGGTTATAGTAGACGAGGAAAAAAAGGGGGCCAAGGACGGTTCCTTGCGGGACACCACACGTCATTGTCGTCATGTCACTAAAAAAAGTTTTGCTTGTGCCACAAGCATCGTACGGTCCACTTAATAAAACTTGTTGTTGGCTGTTGGTAATGTACGAGCAAAGTAGTTGAAGACAAATCCCCCTTATTCCTGCCCGTTCGAGTTTGGAAAGTAGTTTGTCATGTGATACGGTGTCAAATGCTTTTTTTAGGTCCAAGAAGATACATAATGGGTGTAGTCCTTTGTCTAGGTCAGAGTATACTCGTCCTGAAAGTTATAGCTGTAGCTCCGCTGGGTTGGCTTAGAAATGGGAGAAAAAAACGTCATTACTTATTTATTGCGACAAAAGTTTCAAATTCGAAAAAAGAAGGAAGAGGGGAAATGAAGACCCCTAACTTGTCAAGACATGTAGCGTAGTGGTACAGACTCTGACTTTCACCCGAAAGGTTGTTGGTTCGAGTCCCACACTGGCTACATTTTCTGGTCATGCTTCGGAGGGCATGTAAAGCAGGCGGTCCCGGGCCTTCCTAGTTTAGTGTTAGAGAGGCCTTTATAGCCCGAACTCCGCTAGGTTGGCTTAGTAATAGAAACAATAAAAAGTCCTAATTTATTTTTTATTTATTTATATTTATCTTGTCCTAGGAAATGGTGGGCCTAAGCCAGGGGTTGGGAACCCCTGGCTCCGGAGGACTTGTGGTGTGGCTCCAATCGGCTAAGGCTAGATGCCTATACTCTTCCACAGAAAATGAATCATAATTACTGATTCCTAAAAATTCTTCATTTGATTTCAGGCTCTCAGAAGATTTATGAGTCACTAGAACAGTGAAAATTTGCTCCACGTAAAAAAAGGTTCTCTCAAGGTAATCATTTGTGTGGGAAAACGGCCATATAGTATAAAATGGCTTTATAATACTGTATTCTACTTATTTAAAAAACCCATAAACCTATTTGTAGCAAATAGATTCATTCATAAACTGCATGGAATGTCCCCATCGGTTATTGTTTTGAATCTAGGTAGAGGCCCACTCGCATTGAGACCGCCTGCCGGCAACGTAATTAAAATTTTAATAAGAAACAGCCCAAGATCGAGAACCACGCTGCGAAGAAAACCATACGATTCTGATTAATTGCTAATTAAAATATGAAAAAGCAGCTCGGATGTTGCAATAAATAATTGGTCCCAATTTTGTGTATTTTGCTAGCAAGCCACTCATTTCATAATTAACGATTCATGATTAAATATAATTTCAACTAGCATTAGCTTTGTAAACGAGGAATTCTTATTTCATTAAAAATTAATTTGGAATTATTTTACGTGAAATTTACTTTGATTATGCTGTATGTGTAGTGTTTAGCCATTGCCATAGAGAGTGGGAATACTGAGTTACTATTGTTGGTAATATAAACTTGCAGCAACTGACAGTCCAACCATTCTGAACGCTGTACACCCATTTTTTCAACAACAATCGCATACAAAAAATGTAACGAATGCATCCGATCGACCTCTTCAGCCGCATGTTTTGTAGGTTAGTAAGTACCCGTGTTGAATTACGACACGCCTCCGATCGCATAGTGTGTAGAGACTCGCACAAGTACAAGCATTATACCACCGTGCCATCGAAGTCCAAGGCCGTAGCCAGAGGAGGGAGGGGGTCCAGTCCCCCCTCCCTCCCCGAAATATTTGCAGCGTACAGTAAACCCTCTAGCCGCACTATGCCTCTCGTCGCAAATTTAATGTAGTCACATTTTTATTTATTCCACCCCCCTGGCCAGACCAATTGAGTGACACATACCTACTCACTATGTCGACTTCGATGGCAAGGTGGTAGCGTGCTTTTACGTATGCTATGCAAGTTTCTACGTGCCATGCGATCGGAGACGCGTCTTAACTCAACACGGGTAGTAACCTACTTTAGGAGGGGAGGGGCTAAGCCCTCTAGTCGCACTATGCCTCTCGTCGCAAATTTAATGTAGTCACATTTTTATTTATTCCACTCCCCTGGCCAGATCGATTGAGTGACACATACCTACCTACTCACTATGTCAACTTCAATGGCAAGGTGGTGAAGGTGGTAGCGTGCTTGTACTTGTGCGTGCCGTAACTGAGCACAAGTATTAATTTACACATTGAGGCGACTGAAGAGTCCAGTCGGATACATTCATTAAATTGTTTGTATACGATTAACCTGTTAAAAAATGTAGATGGAGACTGAATACTGATGTTCCAAATTATGTAATACAAAATTTCCCAGTTACCAAATGCTGTCTCTGTTTGATTTCTTCGTACCCTACTCATAAAAATGAGCTGCTAGTCTCCAACAAGGTAGGATCCAGCAATCCACCGATCATATCTCTGCTTACAAACGATCCATTGAGGGTTCAGATCCGAAGATCATCATTCAAACATCAAAACCACTACTCAATTTTAGATGTTGTAAAATGTCCGGCAGCAGTGTTTCCGCCTACCAGTGAAGGCAAGGTATCATGAACCATGAATTTGCAATCTCTACAAGACAATATACAGTACAGAAAAGAACAGTTTTGCCCTATGGGCTAGGCCCGTTTTAGGGGGAACATTTTAATTTATACAAGATTTAAAGCAACTCAACTTTATTGGTAGTAAATATGTATGAATGTATTATGTATTGTATGGAGTAGGAATGGTGTATGTACGTGATGGAATGTTATTTATTATTTTATGTGAAGGTAGGTACTCATTGGAGTTAGGTAGACCTTGGTGCAAAATGTTTCCCTTTTTAGCCTCGAACCTCTACCTCGAACGTCATAATGCTGATCTCTACAAGCAAGACTACCCCGCACCGGTGGCATATCAAATAGACGCAGCTCCCATAAATCTTCGTTCTGTAAGTAACAAATACTGAAACTAATTTAAAATTCTCTTGGAGCTTTAACTTAATTTAAGAACAATCATTGCAGCTTAAAGTTTTCAGTCGACGCACGTCTCAGCAACTACTCGTATAATATTGCACAAGACGTTTATCTTCTTTCAACGTGGAAAAAATCCTAAAACGCTTAGCAAGAAAACCCATCGAATACAATCTTGCCCGTCTTTATTAACTTCTATATGAGTTGTCTATGAGGATCATTTGTGACGTCATTATGTAGATGGCAGCACCAGTTGCAATGATATCAAAGCATTGATTTTTCCATAAGCCTCAATACTATTTTTAAATTATTTTTAATTACGTATTATTTTAAAGTGATATTTTTCTATAAATCATGGAGAATATATATATTAAATTATATGCAGCGAAATAAGGTCCAGGCATAGTAAAAATATTATAAAAAATATTAAAAGAATTAATTAGATGCTAAGAGCTTAGCTTTCCCATGCAAACGGTGGCCATTTTGAATAATATGGATATCGGTTTGTCGTCAGCGAACCTAGTGACCAAAACTGTCCCTACAGAACCTCATTTTCAAATGGGTCTATTTCAATTTTTTTGCGAATATGAGTTTTTGATTGAATTGGATTCCTTGCTTGAAGGTCTATCGATAGACATCACTTAGGCGTCAAAAAAATTTCTCCCGTATTAAATGCTCCCCAAAGTTAGACTTATTTTTAAAGAAATCCATCCTTTCCTTGGATCAAAATCTGCTAGAAAATTTTCTGTTCTATCGAACCTCGAACTTGCTTTTCGCAGTCCGGTTCCCTAACAACTGGACTATGCGTAGCTACGGAATGTGACCCTTTGACAAACCGCATTGGGTTTAATTGAGGCGTTACAATCGGTCGCCCTAATCGCGTGTATTAACATTATACATGGGGACCGTTAAATGTTGCCGCCCAATGTCGCCGTTTGATGGGTCAACGGGGTCATAAAACCATTTGTCGGCCATTTCAATTGCAATGAGAAGGTCGTTCAAAATCACATTGTTTCGGCTAGTGTAACGGGTTACCGAGTTACTCGGGAATAATAATAAATCTGAATTTAAATCTCTGCATTTCCCACGCCTTTCTTAGGCGGGGTTTCCACCGACCTCTCATTGCAGAATGCAAAGACATTTACGTGGTAGCAGACATTCAAGGCTTAAGCGGCTTTTCCACCGACCTCTCATTGGACTACAAATACAGTATGCAAATACATATACAACAAAGTTTATTTTACATTTCATATAATGTATGTACACGTACTGTAAAACATATTTCACTTAGATTTAAAAAAAGTCACGAATGTCTTTTTAGTTTTCTTGACTTTTGGCGTTTAGTATAAAATTTATTCCTAATGATATGGAAATCAATCATTTCTGAAGCACTGTAGCGATGCCGGACTATCGGGCATTCCGGACTGTTGGATTCCGGACTAATGGACTTCTACTGTACCTACATATTCTACATCTTACCGAGACCTGTCACATTGAATATAATTTAATATTGATCTGTAGCGTCTTTTCAATTTTATATTTAGAAGTATATAAATAATAAATAAGGACTTTTATTGTTTCTATTTTTATTGTTACTAAGCCAACCTAGCGGAGTTAGGGCTATAAAGCCCTCTCTTACACTCAACTAGGAAGGCCCGGAACCGCCTGCTTTACATGCCCTCAGAAAATGTAGCCAGCGTGGGACTCAAACCAACAACCTTTTGGGTGAAAGTCAGAGTCCGTACCACTAGTCTCGACATATGACATGTCTTGAGAAGTCTATGCTATTGTACTATAGTACTACTAATATGTAGGCATAGAAAAATTAGGCATATTTACTCAAATTCGAGAATTTATATTAGGTCTGCACAGGAAGCAGAACGTCTTGTACATTAGTTTCTGACATGACAGGTAGTGATTTGTGTATGTCCCGGCCAAGGTCTCTCGTAATGAATACCCGGCGATGGTCTGCATAGAAAAAGAAGGCAAATGTGGGAAATTCTTGCACATTAACAGTATATTGTGTATTGGTAATGGAGCATTTGCTTGATTTTGGGTTTAATCCAAAGAAAACTAAGAAAAAAAACTCGACACAACAATGTTAAAGAGGGTTAGCGGATACTGATAGCGGATCCTCTGCTTTGACCATTACTATATTGGGGATGTTAAGGTTAGAGTTCTGCCTAAGAGAGATGAGACATTAACTTCCAAAAAAATAAAATTAAATTTATAGTGCCACTCCCACTAAATACTCCAGTAATTTGAAAAAGTACCAGCAGCCTGATCATGGTGATTATAATACCGGTAATTATTTAATCCCCTGGTATTAAA
Organism: Psococerastis gibbosa; assembly: GCA_963971405.1. Classification (NCBI taxonomy): domain Eukaryota; kingdom Metazoa; phylum Arthropoda; class Insecta; order Psocodea; family Psocidae; genus Psococerastis; species Psococerastis gibbosa. The sequence goes on from OZ020489.1 coordinate 8,830,029, forward strand.
AACGTAAACAAACAAATTTTGAATAGTACTTTCCATTATAAAATTATCTTGTTTACATTTTTAATACCAGTAGCCTGATCGAGGCGATTATAATAGCGGGGTTAAATAAATACCCTAGGATTATAACTGTAAACAAACAAATTTTGAATAGCACTTTCCATTACGAAATTATCTTGTTTACATTTTTACTACCAGGGGATTAAATAAATACCGGTATTATAATCGCCATGATCAGGCTGCCCCAAAAATTTCTCAAATTCATCAATATTCAAAAATATTATAATATAGGCTAATACAATATTCATAATATTATAATAAAATACTTTTGGTGCACTAGAATATCGCATCTCTCTGTATATAGAACTCTAGTTGTGGTCTGATATATTTCTTCAAAGTAGCTAGCATCTAAGTAATGCCTTATGGTCTCAGAGGCGAATGTCCCTCATCTGTACCTCCTCGTGGAAAAGACAGAAGCACGTAATGGTGACTGAACAGATAGGGGACCGAGTTTGAACCGGGATATGCGAAAAAAACAATCTTTTCTGTGCAGAGCACCCTTTTGTCCTCGGGTGGGGAAACTGGGCCCGAAGGAGAAGGACCCCAATGAAGAGTCAACGGCATAAGGATGCAGGAGGCATCCTGAAACCACTGTATTACAATTCCTTAGTACCTTTAGCTACCGGCCGCCGTACCAAGTTGAATCCAGCGGACCAGAGCAGGTTCAAAGCTGCAGATAACTTGGTCGTGTGCACAGTGCCGGTAGGGAAACATGGTAGGACTTGTCCTGGTCACCTCCGATCTAATCGTGTGACTTCACTGTGTTTCCCAAGTGGTTCGGAATCCACTATAATCAGGAGGTCCACTGTCCTATGGGTTGGCGTAGGACAGTCAAGTCGGGGTCGCTCTATGGGCCCAAATTTGAGGCCTAAGTCGTTATTAACCCCAACGAACACTACTACTGCTACTATTAGAACCTGTAGCCATCATGACTAAAATTGAAGCGCCTAGAGGCCAAGTGGTGCAAGTGACAAATACCCATATGTAACTCAATTGAAAATGAATTGTAGCACTGTCAAAATGACAGACCCCGATGTTCCTGTTGGTTTCTAGGATAAAGAACAGCTAGAGTAATAGCATGATGCACTTATAGTAACTCCAAAAAGCAAAAATGTTAAAAATGTTTTATAGAAGAGGCATTTTAAGAAGAAGAAGAAGAAGAAGATACCCAATGTAGGGTTTCTCTCGTGACTTTGTGAAATCGAAACATAATGTGTAGAATAGTAAAATTAAACGACTTTGCACAATTTCCACAAAAACATGTATAATATTTTTATTATATATATATAGGTATCTAATGTATTTTTATTGTACAATACAAAACAGTACATTGTACCTATTCCATTGCACAAAAATAAAAATTTATAAATTATAAAATTAGATACGGTATTACTTCATCAGGTTACACGTTAAAATATAAAAAGATAATATATATATATATATATATTATATATTTCCATAAAAATATGTATAATATTTTTGTGGAAATTGTGCAAAGTCGCTTAATTTTACTACTTTACACAGAACATGCTCCGGAACCCACATATTTCCCCTATCTTCAGTCAGACGCTGACTCTGACGGTTCATTTAGGTTTGCACCCCTGCAAAAAAAGTACCTAATTTTTTTAAATAAACTAGCAATCCAAATTTGGATGAAGAACCAGTAGAGTCCGGACTGATGGGCCGCGGTCGAAATGAAAGTGAACTTCCAAACGTTTCATCAACATCTGCGGTCAACATCTTCAGCGTCGCTACGCAGCCGCAGATGTTGACGAAACGGTTTGGAAGTTCACTTTCATTTCGACCGCGGCCCATCAGCCCGGATTGTACTGGTTCTTCATTCGACTCCGGCCGCGAAAGCCTTCGCAGTTACAAATCCAAATTTGGATTATGGAGAAAGCGTTTTTTTGCCATAATAAAATATATCTAAAGCTACCACGAAATTCGGCTAGAAACCCGAACTATTCCTTATCAAGTTACGGCCAACTTTGAAATTTGATTTAAGTTAACGAAAGGAATTCTTCCCAAGTTTGACAAAATTCGTATAGACTACTGTATATTTGGCTTATACTTACTTTCTTAAAGTTAACCCGTATGGTTTTAAAGCCTACATCCGGTTAAGAGACATTCGTAGTCCGCCAAGTCCATTTTTTTAATTATTAAATAAAATCCAATATCTCATTTAATGTCGGTCGTAGAGCCAAAATTGAGATGTCATGAAGAAATGTTTTTCTTCATTTTGATACATAATACAAGGAAAATAAAGAAAAATTTTCATTCATAGTAAGTGGTGGTCACTATCAACAATTGACGACAGTTTTGGAACGTTTTGAATATCAACCGAGTCCGATATTATTTACAAATCTAGATTTCGTACTTATCTTCTTGCATTTTAACGTGTAGCCTGATGAAGTAATACCGTATCTAATTTTATAATTTATAATTTTTTTTTTTTTTTGCAATGGAACAGGTACTATGTACTGTTTTGTATTGTACAATAAAAATACATTAGGTACCTATATTTTTATATTTATATATTTTTTAATTTTATTACGTAAAACTAGACCAAGTTATTTTTTACAATGAGTGACAGCAAGTTTTACACAGTTACTAAGGAGACTATTATGTTTGTTAGGTACCTATATTATTATTATTGTTATCATCAATAACAAGAAATGTTAAACAAGTGGCGAAGTGTTAGTGACTGCCCCATAATACACATCACAATGTAGATGAACATTTCTACTACTTTTTACCATCTCAAAGCTGAAGCTAAAGATACGGTTCTTTGTATCATTTAAAATTATACACATAAATACTGTATGTTTGTAAATTAAAACATGCGTTTTGTAAGCATTAATAACGACTACAATAAATACTGTATGTGAATTTAAAATAAATCGTTGGAGCCATTTTGGAGAAATAATATTTTAGGCGTTTTTTTAAAAGCCCCCCCCCCTAAATTGAGTTACCCGGAAAAAGAATTATTCCGAGAAATGATTTTTATGAACCTACATACCAAATGTCATCATCCGCCGAGTAGTTAGCCCGCAAATCGATGAACAGACAGACATTTCCTAAAAACCACTTCGGGTTGCTACGGATCTTAAAACGTGTAAATCCGTTGAAATCTCGGAATCGAAAATGTTGACCATCACAAAGCTTTCCTTTTATGTATTATTGTACCTTATACGTATTTAATAGGAAAGCAATTAATAGAAAATGTAAATACCTAACTTAGTACTAATTTTACGCTAGGCTTCAAACGCAGTAGGGGTTCCCTGTACCGGATACAACGCTGTCAATATTTATTAAAGGAAACCTGGAGAAGAGTTCTATATGGGAGGGATGGGACATTTCACCGCGCCAAAAATATTTTTTTAATGCTATGTACATTTTTTCAATGGCTGGTCATAGGACCCGTGGCATCAGGGTTCAAAAAATATTTTGGCGCGCTCCAATGTTCCAACTCTCCTACATAGAACTCAATCCTGAAGCAGAACAATCACTATTTCATTGAGGAACATGTTACGCCGATGCCTAAATAGTTTTTTAACAAAATGAAATAACGCTGAGTAGATAAAGTAAACAGAAACAGTCTGTTTGTCGTCAGCCTTCAAACGCAGAAGTCGCTCCAGGGAGGGATGCTGTTGCTGCTGCCTGGCCCTTTCTAACCTAACCTGAATATAAAGCTGTCAATACTAAAGAAAAGCTTGAAGCAGAACTCCCGTCAATTCATCGGAAAATATAGGTCTATGTTTCAAGGGGAGCAAAAGTAGATACAATAGATGGGTACCCAATAATGTCTTAGACTCCGGTGTTCCTTTATAAAAAGGTCCATTACACACCAAATCTTATAAGAGAAAAATTAAAATTTATAGCAAGGCACATTTATTATCAGCCTATAGCTGAAATTTTTTAACTAATATAATCTAAAACATCCTCGTTCTTCCAAAAATAATTTAAAATAATTTAAATATCCTGCCAGATATAAAAAAAACACCTAAAACAAAACAGGCTTGTTTACTTGTTTAGTGATCCCACTTAGGTATCCAAAAAGGGGCATGATCTTCAGGAGGGGGTCACAACGGGATAAACGGGAGCAAACACAAAATTCACAAACACATCAGCACTTTAACTACATTACTTAACTAACCCATAGAGAGAAAAAGCACAAAAAGCTCGGGTCTGGTGGGCAAGGAGCGGCAAACCGAGCGACCGCACAGCGTTCCCGCCACTTACAACTCAACTGAAGCTCGAGAGGTAGTCGGAAAATTGGGAGGATTCGCAGAGCTTTCTGCTGCCACTTTTCCGTCAGCAGTTAGATTTTTCGAACATTTCCTCTCCAAAATGCACGTGTTCTGGTACCTTAGGAAAGCCTGTGTGTCATGGGCATTATTAAATAATTTTTGTAGAATGAGGGGTTTTCTTTGTAGAATTTTTGATAATATGAGTTTTTCTTAAGGGTGGTGTCCAGGTGATTGGAGAAAGTAGTGAGGATGCACGGGAAATTACTCCTCTTGAGAGCTCTGGAAATCCTGATTTCTGGAAGGTTCATATAAACAAATACTGGTAATTTTTTACTAGTCCGTACTAAAGGATGCGTTCTTTTTTTACTATAGGTTCAATTAACAGGAACATTTTGGGGCATATGGTACGTGTACTCGGAGACAACTTTCTTTTTATCATAGGTTAAAACTGGTCGGTTTTGGTAGCTTATTGCAATCCGGTTCGCTTATTTTTACGCAGTGTCCCCCAGTTACACCAGCCTTCCAGGGCCCAGTTGGTCTAATGGTGGCCTTATAGAATTTTAGAGCAAGCACACATTATCATAGGCTATAGCAGGACCATCTCATTCATTAAGGCCTGATAATATGCCCATGTTGTCGTCTTCTTATTTATAAGTACCTAGTATAAGGAAAGCTTTGTGATGGCCAAAATTCAGGGGATTTACAAGTTTTGAGGTCCCAGGAACCCAGATTTTACGAAATGTCTGTCAGTCGGTCCGTCGATTAGTGGGAAACTACTCGGCGGATTTTGATGAAATTTGACATGTGGGTTCACTAAAATCATGCCTCGGAACCTAGGAATCTAAAAAAAATGGTTAGAAATATTATTTCTCAGAAACGGCTCCAACAATTTCTTTTTAATTCACATACAATGTAGTCGTTATAAATGCAAATAAAATCCAATAGGTCGCTTGTCCCTTGATAGTTTACTTCTGGTGGAAAAATGAATAAAAATAACTTAATTTTCACTAAAAATGACTAAAAAAAAATTTTCTGCTGAGCCTTTCTATCGATGCTTTCTTACTTTACTGTTTTAGATGCTTTTGCATTGGCATAGGGAAACTTGAAATTTAAGCTTAAACCGAAGGTTGACCCAAGGACAATTATTTACCAAGGAACTATTACAGTACTTATCGTAATTGATAAATAGGAAAGCATGCTCGTCCCTACACATTATAAATTTAGTTAACCATTTGTCATGGTCTTCCTTAGCCCTTGGGCTGGGCCTAGTTGGCCCAATGGTAGCCTACCCAATAGAATAATAGATCCAGCACACATTATTATAGGCTAAAGGAGGACTAACTCATACTTTAAGGCCTATATATGCCAAGGTTGTTTAAAATTAAAGCTTGCAACTGATTATATGGCCCTCCTAAGCCCGCGGTGACGTAGATCTGTGACCCCACTACGTCACGTGACCCCAAACAATAGCAGACCTCAATCGCGGTTGTGTGACCTGATGACGTCACACGACAATGGAACACCTCAATCATTGAATGTGCACCGATGACGTCATCAACACAATACAATGGCTCACGTTTTTACCATTATCAAACAATGGCTCACGTTTTTACCATTATCAACTTTTTACCATATGGATAAATATTTTGTTTTTAATGGGGACACTTCTACGTAGGAACTGCAAGGCAATGACCCTACGGTGGTTCCACAGTGAGTAGGCCTATTGCTATGCAAAGCCACTGTCGGATAGCTCTGGTATATATTTGTAGTAGGCAGTGGCGGATGCAGGACAGTAATCTTATGAAAATAAGTGCTGACTAATAAAAGGTTTCTATAGATACAAATGCAGTATAAATTAAAGTAAACCAACTAAATACCAAATCGTTTATTGAGGCCCCAAAATGCTGCAAACTGTCTGAGGATTCGCAGCCGTTCTTAACCCTCGGTAGTAACACCACACCCGCAGGTAACTGTACATCATCAATAGTAAGAACGCCACTGCCTTCCGCGATGGCAGATTCTGGTCGATAAGAACCCTGGTCAACAGCAAAAACAAATTGATCAGCATTACCAAGCTCTGCAACGCTATCCACGGTATCACCAGAAGGTATGATTTTGTGAAAACACCAATCAGCATTAGCAGGGCATGCTGCAAACAGACCAAGGTCACCGCCAATTTCGTTCTCTTCTCGGTCTCTTCGCTCACAAATCTATCTCCTTCCTCTTGTACTTTGACTCGCCACAATTCAGCGGTGACAGTGGTTTCATCACGAAGCCCTTGGATTACGTCAATGAGGAAGATGACGATGAGAAGCGAAGCGTAGAAAACGACGAACCAGGCTTCGCTGAAGTAGCAGACTCTACAGGGTTTGTCCAGAAATCCATCCTGAGGGATGGGAACCGCTTTGTTTCCGAAAATATTGTAAATCATTTTGTTTTCAATTTTGCATTGGAATTTCACTGTAAAATTTGATTTTACAAAATGTGAGAGAAGTTTGTTTTGGGAAACAGACGTGTTGTTTTTCGTCTCTGAAATTTTGAATTAAAACTTGTTACTTGTGGAAAGTGGTGGTGTTTTGATTTTTGTTACAAAAATATTGTCGTTGAAAGACTAAATAAAACCGACCCCCCACACACACTCAGTATGTACTCGCAACAGTTTAATGGTGACTTTCCGCTTCCTTTCCTCAGCATCTGCGGTCAATATCCTTAGTGGTAGAGTGGTAGACTTCTAAGATTGAATTAAATCTCGTAGGTATAGTCTACTTCTTCTTCTTGTTCCCTGGCTCTACAGACCTTGATGAGCTTCGGGCTGCTCGACAACACTCCTTCAGTCATCTCGGTTTTGTAGAACGCTCCACCATCTACGGACTCAACTCATCCTTCCAGCGTTTTCAAAGAAGTCGTCTTCGGCATGAGGTCGTCTGACATTCTTACGACGTGTCCCAGCCATCTTAGGCGTATAGTTTACTGTCTACCGCAAATGTTGGACGTGCGCTCTCGATCAAACATCAATTATTAGCCACGATTCTCTTTTTCTATCATTCGACTCCAGCCGTGACAGCTTGGTACAAATTGTCAATCAGTACTCCCGCGATATCGGTATTTTTGGTAACTGCCCCAGGGAATGCTGGCACCATTGTAAACGACCTCCCTGCCAAAAAACTTTCGACCTAATTCAGTGTACCTAGTAGATACTCGGAAACAATATTAAGAAGAGGTTGACAGCTTCGTTAACATATTGCCCGGAGGACAATAGCACTGCAGACAGGGTCAAGGAAGGTGGTGGATATTTGTATGGAAATTACCTCAACAACTTACAACATAATAGGCACCCAATTCAATGTGGTTGCGCTCTGGGAATAAATTGTCCTGTCTTTTCAGACAAATTGGAAATTATGCCTGTATTAGGCGCCTATTCCACTTGTCAATATTCCGTCATTTGTTCATCAATAATTGATGAGGTTTTTGTTTTACTCTATGGCATTGTCCATTTTAACTTCCGCATGTTAAAATTGATCATAGGGTAAAATCACGCTTTACAAACTAAAACTAAACAACGGCTTCGTCTAGAGATGATAAATAATTTAAATTAATATCTTGAGAACGAACGAATTATTTCGTAATTTAAATCATAAAATTTCTTGTACGATACTCGTAGATTATAAAATTAAAAGCAAGACGGCAGGCAAACAAAAATGATCAATTATTGAAGACAAGTGGAATGAGGTGTAAAAATATAAATACAACATTTATGATATTTCCGTCAGTGACATTATCAAAATTGAAGAAAAACTGACAAGAGGAACAGCCGCCTTAGAGCAACGGAAAGGTAGGCGACACATACATTATAATAATTGTACTACCCGGTCCCGATAGGATGGCAGGATGGCACTTGGAACCATAGAAATACATTAACTGGAGCGGCGGGAGCCATAATATGTCTTACGAGGCACCCGTTAACCATAAGCCAACTATCAGAGATAAGTACCAACGCAAAAAATATCCAAGTCTTACACATTGCAGCATAGCAGAACGGATACCTGGACCCGGTCAAAAACTCTGTACTTAGCTTTTGCAGGCTACACTTATCACTGGGTTTCCCCGCCAAATTGCGTACTTTTCTTGTGCAGGCTACACTAGCAGCCAAATTGATAACGGTCTCCAGCCCCGGGATGCTTGGAACACTAATTTGTTTATTTGAAAACTAGCACAAGCGGAACACCGAGTTTATTCGATTTTTATAAGTGTTCCATGTGTCATCCTATCGTGGTTGGGTAGTAGTTCTGTGTTTATACCTTATATTCCTTTAATATTCCGCCTTTTGTGATTAAAAAAAAAGTTAAAAATTTTTTTTAAAGGAGACTATTATGTAGATACTTATCTAGTATTATAAATAAAAATCTCAACTTTTTTTAATCACAAATGACGGAATATTGACCAGTGGAATACACGCCTTAGAGTCTATTAGGATTCGCTTAAAAAGACCTTTTGGTAATCCCTAAAATTTTCAGCCGGACACACCATTGAAAAATATCCCAAAGAGAGCAGTGGCATTTTGCGGTCAGCAACATGCCCAATTAACGTATAAATAGGAAAGCAAAAAGTCGGTTGTAGATTATAATGAAAAGAGCTGTAAAATACTTATAGCACTATACATAACAAGCTCAATTATTCAAACTTGAATCTGATGTAGTAGGTAGTGAGAAATGCATTATACTCCCACGGTATCTCGCTGAGACGCTGACAAATTGAAACATCCCGTAATTATCAGCACTACAATATCTCAACTTGTTCACGGATATCTCGGGGCTAGAGGTATTCTACAGGAATAATAGCTATACAACAATATGGGGTATGCAGTGCCGGGTTTGGCTATGGGGCCAGGAGGGCTCCAGGGCCCCCACAAAAAAGGGCCCCCATAAAAAGCCGCATAATACAAATTTGCAATAGATGAAAAAAAACTAAAACAACAAACTGAAGCAAATAAATAAAATTGTCGAAATATTTGGCGGGAAATTGGAACGTGCCGTGGCATTAATAATGATAAATCGCCTTACTCAACCTGTTCTATTCTATTCCATTTTACACCCTGTGTCTATATTTTATAAATTATTAATGCATAATTAATACAAATTTTAGATAATTAATGATTAATAGACAGTGGAATATTCGTGTAAGGATGCAAGACGTTTCTGCCCGAGAAAGGGCCCCCACACAATTTCGGCTCACGGGCCCCCACATGGCCAAACCCGGCACTGGGGGTATGCAAGTGCTAGAGATAGGAGGATTCTGATGTTAATTTTTGTTAGATTCCATGTAAATTAAGGCATTTGTGTAATTAGGGGGGCTTAGCCACCCCCAGGTAATTGTCAAGTCCCCCCCCCCAGGATTATCGAGGAAATAAAACAAATTGCTTGAAAAAACTTTATAAATACGGTGCACGAATTATATTATATTATAATTATATTAATGATAAATAATTTAAAAAAACTTTATTAGGCCTACCATTTTTAAAAAAAATGTCGAATAGGTAATCCAGAAATCATATGCTCCATTGTGCGATTTTTTTTTTAGATTCTGCAGCTCTCGGCTAAACAAGAACTTTGACAGCATAGATTGCTGCACTTTCTGTACTTAGCTTGTGTAGGCTCACTCACCCAGCGAAGTTTCGTACTTAGCTTGTGTAGGCTCACTAGCACTGCCACAGTGATACCGCCTGCTATAAACGGGCCCTGATGCTGCTTACATAATGGCTACGTCGTGTAGGTTAGACTTACCTTGCGCATAGATGATAAACCAGTGGAACGCCGTATGCAGGTGTATAAGAAATCTTACCTAAAAATTAAAAAGAGGCATATTATTATACTTTAATCGGGCACCACTACAGTCTGAACGTTTTCCCTTGTCGTCAGTAAGTATCGGAACTTGGTAGGAAGTTTTGGAGATGCTTCCGAAAGTTCCTGAACAAAAAATAATGTAAATATGTAAATACATAAATTAAAATAGTTTCGACATTGAACGCTCAGTAAGTAACTGCAAGCTTCCCAAGCATGCTGCTCTTCTTCGTGCGATTGCATCGCAGTGAAGGAGGATGTGCTCGGGGTCCTCCGCTCCTTCATTGCAGAATCTGCATGCTCTAGACTCTCTGACACCTATGTTAGTCAGATGTCCATTCTAGTTGCATAGCCCTATTGAGAATTCCTGCTGGTCCGCAGTATTTTTTCTAACCTGACGCCATGGTCGTCTTTGGCTTCAGTGGTGAAAGGATTAGCCGCTAGATGTTTCCACTTTGCGTTGCCCAGGATACGCCCGATCGGTTTTTTATCAACGTTTTTTATACCGCGTGTATAAAAAACTATCTTCGTTCGGGGAGGCTCCTATCCTGTACCCTTTTTTTTTCCCCCGAACTATCCTGGGACCACTTTTCAGTATTTCTTCAGGATAGTCGTGTCATATTTTGCTACTGGTTACGGTCTTTCTTCTTTCATGTTGCGGCTGAAGATGAGCCATGCCAACTCCTTCACAGCACACCAAGCCACCTCTGACTCAATCATTATGCGCACTATGTTCACATTTAGGGTTCCGACCTTGGCTTCACATGCCCTCCTCTAGTTTTCCCACCGGCGACAGACAAAGAAAGTATGTGCCGCCGTGCCCTCTTCCCCGTCGTCTATGCACCGGCTAGTAGTACTTCTTTTACACTCATAGAGGAAAGCCCGGAAACTGCCATGTCCAGTTAGGAACTGTGTTAGGTAGAAGTCGAGCTGCCCATGCTTTCTACTCATCCATGCCCGCAAGTCTTTAATTAGGTTCTAGGTCCAACCATTTAGGCTGTCGTTCCATTTTCTTTGCCACCATTTTATCCTGTACCCCTAAGGAGACTATTATGTAGATACTTAACTGATCTATTATAAATTAAGTTATAATATGATAGCAGACTCACAAATGACTGGAAAATTGACCAGTGGAATACACGCCTAAACAACTCTTAAAGTTAACAAACTGAGCGGGGCAGTAGGTGATACAAAGTGTGTCTATGGGCCTACTATGGCGATTATTTTCAATTTGAACCTGGGATTAAAAATGTAAACAAGATAATGTTTGAATGGAAAGTGCTATTCAAAATTGTTTTGTACACACTTTTAACCCGAAGAATAAGTTAATAATAATAATAAACGGCAGCGGTCAGCTTTGAGCCACTGTTAGAAATATTTTTAAGTAGCCTCTGCGGTGTTGTATAGTCCACGCAAAATGAGAAAAGTATGAACATGGAATGTTTTGATCTTCCGCAACACTGTAAAATTATTCTTTGCACAATTTTTGTTATGCCTTGCATCCAATGCAACAAGGTAACACAAAATAGTGCAAGGAATATTTTTACAGTGTTGCACAGGATCAAAACATTCCATGTCCATACTTTTCTCATTTTGCGTAGACTATACCAACCTATACTTGCTACCATGGCCGTAGCCAGTTTTTTTTCGGGGCGGGGGGGGGGGGGTTCAGAAATTTAATTGGATATTACATTTACATAATAGTTTTTTTTTCCTCTCAAAATCCAATTCTATCTAGTGTCAAGCCATTACATTTTTTTTTGGGGGGGGGGGTGGTTTGAACCCCCCTGAACCCCCCCTGGCTACGGCCTTGTATGCTACAATGACAAGTTTCCCCCAGCGCGTCCCCGGCGTCACGATCCTACGTGTGTACCGGGCCTAAGAGTCATCAAACGCCTGCCACCGCCAACCAACGAGTTTGCAAAAGCTTCCGCTAGATAGCAGCCGCATTCACTGGATGGTAGAAACCTATTCACGGTGACCCCCCCTCCCCCCGTTCCAGTCCGCCACGCTACTATTGAAAACAGTCTGTTGGGGGCGTTCTATAAAACTACTGTATTAAAAATGCAGCAGTTTTCCTTGCGGGATACGGTGTTTACGAAAAAAAATCTGAAGAATTCTTAATTTTTAATTATTTTCCAGTCTTCCTATAGCATAACTACGCTGAATGTACTAGAAAAATCACGGTATGTTGACTTACACATGCAGTGCAAGTGCGAACAACAGTCATCTTATAAATGATATACTGTATATGCGATGCGAGCTTTCATATATACCACTTGTAAGATGACTGTTGCACTTGCACAGTATGTCTCAGTCAACATACCGTGATTTTTCTGCTGTGACGTATCGTTCAACTCAGCAGCGTTTTACTATATAGTCGCAAAGGCGTAACTATAATATGGTGTACGGTGGTGCAGTGCCAGGCCCTGAGAGGGCCCGATCGCTATCTAAGCCTACCAATGTTCCTTATTATATATTACTTATAGGCCTATGTAAAAGTCAGGAATGTCAATAAATGGCCCGCGAATTCAAGTTACGCCACTGAGATGGTACATTTTTAGTGGAAACGTCAGCGATTACACTGAGACAAATAAAATGCTTCCCACCATCGCTTGAAAAGTATCGGCTAGGAATACTGGACGGCATCATCACCTATCAATATATGGCAATGCCGTTCAGTATTGGTTACTGAGACTTTCTAGGCTATTATGTGAACCGCCCTTACTTTACACATACACAAATAAACTGCTTCCCACCATCGCTTGAAAAGTATCGGCTAGGAATACTGGACGGCATCATCACCTATCAATATATGGCAATGCCGTTCAGTATATTGGTTACCGAGACTTTCTAGGCTATTATGTGAACCGCCCTTACTTTACACATAGACAAATAAACTGCTTCCCACCATCGCTTGAAAAGTATCGGATAGGAATACTGGACGGCATCATCACCTATCAATATATGGCAATGCCGTTCAGTATATTGGTTACCGAGACTTTCTAGGCTATAATGTGAACGGCCCTTACTGTATATAGAAATATAATAAATGTTATATAATAAAATATAAAAAGAACGGGTATGAGTGAACCCGTATATGCTGTCCTATTTAGGGGCGTAAAGTTGAGGGGGGGGGCACGGTCCATCTTCCCCCCCCCCCCCCCCCCCCGAAGCTCCTCGAGCATTGTAAGACGTGGTTCATGGGGACCCCCGGGCCCCTTTTCAGCAATATGAATATAATAAGCATTCCCTTGTTAGCTTAGCTATACTTGACTACTTTTAAAATGCGTAAAACCCTACTATTTTGCACTTACATTTTCAATTTTTCCTTATCCTGCCTGATGACGTCATAGGGTAGTTTTGCCCGCCATCATTCTAAAACTTTACGCTTCGGGTCCTATTTGTCAATCAATCAATCAGCAACTTGACATTTAAAAAAAAAAATATTCATGTTTATGTTTTTTATACCTATATTTTACAATTTAACCTATAAACCTACAAAGACCGACTTCTTTTCAAAACTCAGAATTCACTATCTGCCTAGTATGAACTGCACTCTCCTTCGCCAGTCATTAACGCCAAGGGTCGCCAGATCCACCTCGACGTCGTCCAGCCATCGCATCCGTGGTCGTCCCACTCGTCTTCTCCCTTAGGGCGCCTTGTGCAAGGCTGCTCTTGTAGCCCTATTGTCTGGCATTCGCTCCACGTGTCCTAGCCACCTGATGCGGGCTCTCTTGATTTCGGCTATTATCGTAGGTTCTCGGTACATCGCGTAGAGCTCGTCATTTATACGGATACGCCACTCTCTCTGTTCCTCCCTCTCTCCCTGATTATTCACCATATTACACCTTTCAGCGTATCTTAAGCTTGTTTTATAATTCGCCCGTAAATAATATTGTTAGAAAAGGAAGAAAATAATTGTTAGTCTTCATGGTAAGATAACGCACCGAACCGGAAATGTACGGCACAGAGTAGTCACAAAGTGAATGAATTAATTAATGAACGTGTATTGAACTTACAAAAAAAAAAATATATATATATATACACAATAATTGTAAGGCCGCACTAGCAGACCTATAACAATTTTCCCTGCCCTAAAACTAAAAAATAAAAACATACAATTAGACATACAAACTATTAAGCAAAACTTAACTTACATATTAATATAATATCTCTCATAAACACATAACAGTCTAGTCTAGTGATTAGGTACCGTACATCATGACGTGTCAGTGGCGGGAAATTCAAACCATGACAACTGACCCTACAAACAATGCGACTCTGCGCCCTTTAAAAAGGGGGAAAAGGTGAAAAAGACATGTTGTAAATGACGGGCAGAGACTTTTGTACAGGCTTCAGTGGGCCCAAGCAGAGTCAGTGAAGCGGTAGGCAAGGGATGATGGCTGATTTGATTTTAAGATCGATTTCCTTCCCCTTACCACCCCCCCCCCTCCTCCTCTCTATGGCCTGCTGACAGAAATTTGCGGGAAAATATAAATATAGGGCAGACTTCAGTGAAAAATTATTACAGGGACTTTTCATCCTTATCATGGGTTTATATCATGGGAAATATTATATTAGTTTTTTATTCGCTAACGAGTCCGATCGAATTCTTCATCTTCGAATGTCGCGTATGGAAGATTGGCAATCAGCATGGCAATTGTAAACACGTAGATACCGTACTTCGGACTCCCCCAAAAGAAAGTCAGTATGTAGAGTATCGAATGTACTAAGGCGGAGTTTCCATATACGTCAATGGTCAATGAGAAATATGGTTTTGACGTGGTAGCAGAATTTTTAGTAAGTCTTTAATGTCTGCTAAAACGTCAATTTCATATTTCTCATTGACCACTGACGTATGTGGAAACCCCGCCTTAGTCATGATGACTGTACCAGGGAATTGTAATGCATCCTTAAGTTGTTGACTCTTCATTGAGTTCCTCCGCCTTCGGGGCCCAACCAAGGGCTGATATAGCGGAATATTTTGGGGGGTCACAAGTTGTTTGAAGGTTTAAAAGGTAATTTTTTGTTTTATTCATTTTTTTACTAGGTATCTTACGAATTTACAAACATTAAAGTTAAAACATACCAGCAGCCTGATCGAGGCGATTATAATACCGTACCGGTATTTATTTAATCCCCTGGTATTAACAATGTAAACAAGATAATTTTATAATGGAAAGTGCTATTCAAAATTTGTTTGTTTACATTTATAATACAAGGGGATTAAATAAATACCGGTATTATAATCGCCTCGATCAGGCTGCAGGAGATAGATAGTCTCATTTATAAACAAACAAAAACTAAGTGTTTTATCAAAACGTGTTGTAACAAACTAGAAGTCATATTTATTGGAAAAACCAGATATTGTTATCGTGTACTTAGTAGGATATTTAATTTAATTTGACTTTGTCTACGAAAGCCACTTGTGTACAAAACCCTAAGTGCTTTCGGCAAGAACTGTCATCTATACAGAGGAAACCCCACTAGTACAGTTACACCTTATCAGCGATTTGAGATTTGCTCAACTCGAGGAGAAGCTGCAAATGTGACTAGGGAGAGGACCTTGGCCGTGGCAGGCTACCTATTCCTGACCTGCTGGGTTTCACAAATTCAAGTTATACAAGATGTTATAACAAATTTTGATAAAACAGTTTTTGTTTTTGTTTGTTTATTAAATTTTATGAAATACTACGAAGTCACGAGTAATTTAATTTTTTCTACAGCAGCTTATTTAAAGTTTCTGCACGTAACTCAGTATTTTTACACTACAGTACTACAAGGTATAGTTAGAATTTTCAGTTTTTAATTTAGTTAGTTAATAGCTTAGTTTTTATATTTTGTTTATTAAAATGAAATACCGCGAAGTCACAAGTAATTTAACTTTTTCTATAGCAGCTTATTTAAAGTTTCTGCACGTAACTCAGTACTTCTACACTACACTACAGTACTACAACAGCTATAATTAGAATTTTTAGTTTAGTTAGTTTTTAGCTTAGTCTTTATTTTTTGTTTATTAAAATAAAATGTCACGAGTAATTTAATTTTTTCTATATAGCAGCTTATTTAAAGTTTCTGCACGTATGTAACTCAGTACTTCTACATTACAGTACAACAGCTATAGTTAGAATTTTTAGTTTTTAGTTTATGTTAGTTAGTTTTTATATTTTGTTTATTAAAATGAAATACCACGAAGTCACGAGTAACCTAATTTTTTCTGGTCTCATTTAACTGTCTGGCAATTGATTGGGACGTAAAAACTGCAGAAGTAAGCAATAAACTTGAAAGTAAACTGTAGCCAGCTATCCAGTTACCCGTCCCCATAGTTTACAGAGTAAATAACGGCTTCAATCCCATAAATCCGGAAGCTTCTGGCGGTTGAATGCATTTCAAATTAATTCCATTGACAAACACAATCGTCTCAGCAGTCGTCGATTTCAAAAGATGTTTGAAATAAGCTCTCAAGTCGTTAGCACTGCTGGAGCGCTTTCATGTTCGTAGCAGTATATATGTATTGTTAGCAGACACAAATGACAAAGCCGATTGAACTGAAATCTGACACGAGTTGGGTTCGGGGATGAAAGAGGAAGCGAGACTTGGGGCTAACTTATGGTTCATTCAAGTAGGTACATCTTCTTCTTTTAATGCCTCTTCTATTGAAGATTGGCGATCATCATGGCAATTTATACCTTGGATACTGCTGCTGTGATATGGGAAGTCGTGCTCTTACCGAACCACTGCCTCAGGTTTTTAACCAGGATGTTGTTCTCTTTTGTCGGGACATGGACAGATGCAGGGGAGGGGGAGGAGTAGCAGCCCCCCCCCCCCAAATTTGCAGTTTGCTGATTGGTGATTGCTGTATACTGTATGTAGCTTAGTAAAACAAAATTGTAACATGTAACATCTTCTAATGCCTCTTCTATTGAAGATTGGCGATCATCATGGCAATTTATACCTTGGATACTGTTGCTGTGATATGGGAAGTCGTGCTCTTACCAAACCACTGCCTCAGGTTTTTGACCAGGATGTTCTTCTCTTCTGTCGGGACATGGACTGATGCAGGGGAAGGGGAGGGGTAGCAGCCTCCCCCCCCCCAAATTTGCAGTTTGCTGATTGGGGATTGCTGTATACTGTATGTAGCTTAGTTAAACAAAATTGTAACATGAAGGAATTTAAATTGTACAAAACATGCCCTTATAATAAGATTGGCATGATACCTATTTATTAATTTATTTCCGACTACTAGTCACTCCCAACTAGGTTCTAGTGATCAAGAAAGACTCCTCTACCGGCTCTCAGGTCTGAACTCTCCATGGCCTGCCGTGACACAACCTTCAGTTAAAATTGAGACGTGTAAGGCATGTCCATTGTTTTGTTTTGGCGCCTAACCACTTAACGTGTCCGGGTCTCGGACAGGTTGATCCAAAACGTTGCGGCCTGGGTGGTCATTGGCGTCTAAAAGATCTGTCTGTTTTGGCGCCAAAAATCTAGATATGTCGTACCTCCTCAACAAGCTCCTGAAATAAGCCTCCTGAGTAATATCTGTGAACCGAGTCTTTCAACAACGTAATCCTGTACATAAAGCCGCCTCATCAGTTCACTTACCGAATGCCGACCCAATAGACTTAGCTCATCAGCGAACTAGATTATTATATCGACCTGCTGTCTAGCATCCGCATTTCGAAAATCCTCTGCGAGCGAGAAGCGTCACTCGTAAGGAATTCCGCGCCAATTTCGAATTTGAGGGCCAAGGTAGTTCCCCTCCGTTGAGGAGCAATATTCTTTCTTGAGCTTTAATTACCAGAAGTGGAGGCATCTCTATTTTTTATATTATTTCTTTTCTTTCTTTTTCTTCAAGTTACAGCCTTCTGGCTGGTTGGCAGCAACATGTTGCATCGATGCCTCCACTCCCCTCGACCCTGACATGTCCTCTTCAGCTCCTCGTACTGTATGTATTGGCTCCTACATCCTCCGTCACTTGCTGCAGATATTATTATTATCTCGGGCGCCCAGGTCGGTTGACGTCTTCTACGGTTTCTTCTATGATGCAGTTCACGTGGCAGCTGAATAAACTGCTGTTATTCAAAGTAGAAGCAATGGAGCCTTATTTTTTCATAATAATTGTCATGTTCAACGGAATGCCACTGGAGGCGAGGAGAGCTCCGCAAACGACACCTCAGAACCGAAGAAGAAGGGTGGGCAGACCAAGGGTCGGGACATGTAGAGTAGTGGTACGGACTCGGACTTTCACCTGAAATGTTGTTGGTTCGAGTCCTACACTTCCTACATTTTCTGGCCATGCTTCGGAGGGCATGTAAAGCAGGCGGTCCCGGGCCTTCCTAGTTGAGTGTAAGAGAGGGCTTTATAGCCCTAACTCCGCTAGGTTGGCTTAGTAATAGAACAAAAAAGTCCTTATTTACTTATTTAAGGGTACGTTTCGCATGTTCATAGCCTAATAAAGAACCTAGCACGAATTCTTATATCACACCCTTAATATGCCAAAGAACTTGGTCAACTTTCATATCTAAAAAAATAAACAGGCTAAACCTTTTGAAAGCCGTATAATTGCTTGCACAAAAGTGTCTTGGTTGGGATCAATTAAGCTACTACCCGACCACGATAGGATGGTACTTGGAACACTTAGTTTATTCGAAAACTTGCATAAGCGGAACACCGAGTTTATTCGATTTTTATAAGTATTCCATGTGCCATTCTATCATGATCGGGTAGTACAATAATTTTGATGAATAAGTACGCATATGTACAAGTTCACTAACGCCTATATTTACCAATATATTTATTCAATATATTTTATGCTTGATGTTCTCCACTGTGACTTGGTGGAAATTAGACATAATTAAAATAATTGTTCAATATACTGCGATCACAGGTTCTTCTTCTTCTTCAGGGTCTAGAGGCCTTGATGGAATTTGGCCTGCTCGACGACATTCCTCCAGTCATCTCGGTTTTGTACAACGCTCCACAATCTACGGACTCCCAACTAGCAAATGTCAGTTTCCAGCTCCAGCGTTTTCGAGGACGTCCCGCTAGTCGTCTTCCTGTCATGCTTGCTTTGTACATCTTGTAGTCTGACATTCTTACAACGTGTCCCAGCCATCTTAGGCGTTGCGATTTTATAAATACAGTATATACTGCAATCACAAGTTACGTAATCGGAAGTGATCGAAGAGAAACCTGGTTGGAAGCTATTTCCCAAAATGTCCTCTCTCATTAAATAGAGAACCCTACGGTAAACTCCATGCAGAGGACTTCAACTTCAAATCAGGTTGGGTTGAGATTCCACTTGCGTAAATATACAGTCCTGTTGAGTTTTGTGGGATATCTAAAAGTTCGTATTACAAAACTTTAAGTCAAAGTCTTATTCCAAAGGTCCGCAATCAAGTAACTCGTTTCTACCTTACCACGTTAATGTTTTTACTCGGAATAAATGAAACTTTTCTGATTTTTGCAAAGTTTTCTCGGGAAATCAAAGAAATTAATGGAAAGCCGTAATTTTGTATATTTTATTTGAATTTTTTGCCGGTTTTAAATTCTTTATATTCCCTTCTTGATCAGCTTTCCTGAACAGTAATTCTATAAAAATCTGTCGATTAGAAGTCACATTAAGCGTGAAGTTTGTTAGAGCGCGGAGTGATAGAAAAGGTATCAGCAGCCCTATTATGGCGATTTGCGATTACCATAATACCGGGGTTTATTCAATTGTTTTAAACAAATGAGAAATAGGAAATTAAAATTGATCTTAGTGGTGGATATATATAGTAAAATACTTAATATATTCCAAAATTCTACCTGTACATTTCAATGTTTTTTAGTATTTCATTCAATTATAAAGCAATACAACCATTCCTTTGTATTCCAATAATTTAATAATTTGAATTTCCCGCGAATCTTGCACTCTTTCTTTAAATCAATAGCTAACATCTTGGGATTTATTCGAACACCGTCACTTGACTCCTTACTAATACGGTATTAAAAAATAAACTCCAGTGTTACGTTTAATACACCAAATCGCCAGAATAGGGCTGCAGGAGGTACAGTCAACGAAAGTTAAAGAACGTTTCACACTGAATTAGGGCTTGGTTTTTCAATGCAGAATAGAATTGTATAGTATTTCTATTTAGTATTATGATGCACTGAAAAACCACGTTCAAAGTGAAACTTTCCTTAAAAGACAATCAGAGCACTGTATTATGGGTGGCTTGCTTTTTTTTAACGCCTCCAAGAAATTCAACCAAACCGTATCAGTGCCTGCTGCAAAAACCTCGTCACAAATGATCATAGGCACTGAAACATAATTTATTCAATGTGTTGCACTATTATATGGTATAGTCCACGCAAAATGAGAAAAGTATGGACATGGAATGCTTTGATCCTGTGCAACACTGTAAAAATATTCTTTGCACAATTTTTGTTATGCCCTGCATCCAATGCAACAAGGTAACACGAAATGGTGCAAGGAATATTTTTATAGTGTTGCACAGGATCAAAACATTCCATGTCCATACTTTTCTCATTTTGCGTGGACTATATATAATACTGACATTAAACTAACTTAGGTTGAAGAGGTGACTTCCTCGTTATAACCGAAATTAGTGGTTAATAATAAGGACATGTAGAGTAGTGGTACAGACTCCAACTTTCACCAGGGAAAGGTTGTCGGTTCGAATCCCACACTAACTGCTTTTTGTGGTATGTATAGTAGGCGGCCCCAGGCCTTCCTAGTTGAGTGTACGAGACGGCTTTATAGCCCTAACTCCACTAGGCTGGCTTAGCAATAGTACAAAAAATCAATATTTATTTAATTATTTAATTTAATAGATCGTGGGGTCGAATCCCGCCAAGTCTAGTTTTTTAAATTCTCTACTGACATATATGCCAATCAGACCGTAGCTTACAATGCACCCATATATGTAGAAACGACGGCTTAACTCCCGCCAATTTTGAATGTGTCAGGTGCCTTTCTTCAATATAGAACTCCATGGGTGATTGAATACTATTGAATATTTGTTATGTGTTGAAAGGAAAAATCTAGGGAAATTTCCGGAGCGGAATTTCCAAACAAAATAGCCAAAAGCTGTCGTATTCAAGATCAACATCCTGTCAACTCAAACATTTTCACAAGGTTTTACGTGATTTTTATGTAGGTACTTCCGTTGGGTAGAGAAAGCAAGTGTCCGGAAAAAGGGTTTGGAGACATTGGGAGGGGAGGGGGGCGTCCTGAAGAGAAAACCCAGTCTCATATTCCGAATTGAAACATACTTTGTTAGACACATCATATGAAGGCATATATTCCCTCTTTTTTAACAGACGATAGGAGAGTGATTTAGATTAAATAAATTATTAAATTTTCTTGTCTCACAGAGCAAAAAACAAAATTCAAACAGCAGCCCGATCATGGCGACTTCAATACCGGGATTAATATACTACCATGTCACGTCACTCACGTGATTTATTCAATATTATTTATATTATAATTTATTCAGTATTAATTTAATTGTTTACAACAAATGAGCAGTACGTTTCAGATTTTTTTTTAAATTTTTGGTGTTGGTAATCGTCTCAAGAGTGCTAAATCGGAAAATTCAAATTGTATCTTTTTAAATAATTGAATGACCTTCGGCTATATTTTTGGTGAGTTTCTTGATTTTTTTCTGCCTTAGATTTAGAAAAATTATTTATAATTCATATAACTATATATTCATAATATACATTATATACTCCAAAATTAAAACTTGTTCATTTTAATGTTTATTTCTAGGCGATATGTTTATATTTTGCTATTTGTATTTATATTTGCTACGGCAGCGACGCGTCAGTTCAGTTTTTCAGTACTGTCAACATCACAATTTAAAGAACCGGTCCGAGTTTACTCGAACATGCTTTCCAATTTATAAATTAGTAGATAGGCATAATGTGTAATTTCAAAGTAAATAATTTCCCTATGGTTAAATTCCGGATATTAAAAACCCCTTAAAACTCGATTGCATGCTCTGGAACGAACAGACCAATACATTGTAACAGTAGTAACAATGACAGGGCACGCAATGTATTGGAGCGTGAATTTTCCATAATTTATTTAAAAAAATTTTTTTTCCATAGAACTAAATATTTTTTTGGGGAAATCATCAAAATCGACCGAGTAGATTGCCCGCAAATCTACTCACCGACAGACAGACATTTCGTAAAAACCACTTTTTTGGGTTCCTGGTCTCAAAACCTGTAAATCCGTTGAAATCTCGTAATCGAAAATTTCCACTACGTATAAATTGGAAAGCAAAAATTTAAAAATTGAAATTAATACCATCACGTTACATGGTATTATATTAACACCGGTAATAAAATCGCCATGATCGGGCTGCCGGCTGCATGAATAATTCTTTTAAAAAAACTTAAGTTACCACTGGAAATTATCATTTTCGCATCGGAAATATGATAAGTTAGGTATTCAAAAAAAATTGCAGAAAAAGTCCAGATAGGTAGAGACCTAGATTATGAAACGGAAGGTCGATGGTTCGAGAATTACTCCAACCAACCCTAATGAGTAGGAGAAGTCACGGTTGTGGTGAAGGAGTGTGCCCTTAGGGGGCCTCAAGCTGAGAGCCAGGCTGAAAGGGACACTTAAAAGCAGAAATGCTGAAAGTAGACGCTGGAAAAACCAACAAACAAACCAACTGGAATTAATATAGCCCAATTTTGTGAAATTGACTTGAGCACTTGACAACCGGGCCCCTTGTTTACAAAAAATGTGTAAAGTTCTATCTTAAATTCGTTGCATAGTTTAAAAAAACGCCAACTATAAAATTAAGTAATTAGACGCTATAACCAAAATGTGAAAGGCTATTAAGGAACAAAATGAGGCAAATTAATCTTTTTTACAATTTGCATGCAACCTGAATTTAATGCTATGCAAATTGACCTCCGACAATATCATTCAATCTAAAACGGAAACGAAAGCACCTAAAAGGGGGCGGAATAAATCACAGTTTTACGCAATATCCGCCTTGTTTAAATGTCGCGCGCTTTCAAAGTTTTGGCGCCTTTCGGCGACATACGGCAAGAGAAGCATCAGAAGCTGTTTGTAAAGGGGTCTCCTTTTACGGGAAACAAAGGGGAGTTACACAATATTAAATCACTCGCGAAATTCAAACAAACGGTAACGAATATTTGTTTTTCAAAAGTTGCTGAAACTTTAGGGCGGATCCGGAACGGTATTTCAAAGGGAGGCGGCAAGTACTTTGGCAAGCATGTTTCCTTCAAAGAGTGCTGAACTGAAAGCTTGCGGGGCAGACCTATTATTATTTATTATCATCATTATTATTATTTATTAATCTTAATTAATTAAGGGCTTCTTATGGACTTAGACCTACATAGGCTATGTATATTAACCCTTCCTCCAGCCAGGCCATATCCTGCCCATTGGATTTGCATTTATTAAAATTGAATATGTTAATATAAAAATGTATTTAATACATTAATATTTAATATTATTGATCGGCTCTTATGGCCTTATGCCTACTTGTAGTGTGGTTCATTGAAAATTTCCCTACCAACGACCCCATCCCCTCAGTTCTCGGAAATTATTGGTATTGTTTCCGAATGAACTTCTAGCCATTGGCAAACTGGTTCAATCCTAGATGTCAACCCAGACAGACTACAAGTGCCATTAAACCTTCATAGCCCTCAGTGGTGGAGCGTGGGATAATTGCGAGTGTAATGCTTGCAAATATTTTTTTATGTCGTTTAAAGTTTAAATTTTATGTAGCATGTTCTATTATCTTAAAAAGTAAAAATTTGAAAACAAAAACATTTGAATTCTAACGTGACGTGATTCTTAATCTTCTTAGACTGCGCTGATAACATCATGCTCATAACAATCTTTATTTCATAGATACCTGCCATTGACATATATATTAATAAGTTAGTACTGGCAACATTTACAGGTATTATGTCTATGCATACTGTATACGATATGGTGGATTGGCAGAAGAATACCAAGGACCGGGATACCTCAATATCAATATCAATAAATATCAATATAATAATACAATATGTAATACATTTGAGATACAAAAATACCGTAGGCCGTGGCCCGTGATGGGTCCACCTGGAGGAAGGATTTTCAGGGGGGGGGGGGGGGAATTAAAAAATAACTTGTTTTGTTTAACCGGTATTCGATATACCTATTTGGCCAAAAAAAAGCTCATTCTGCCTAGTGATTTGTTAAACATCTTTGGGGAGGCCTGGGACCGCCCTAGATGCTCTCCTTAAGGCGCTTATTCCACCGACGTCAATAGTTCACTATTGACGTGTTTGACATGGTAGCAGACATTAAAGACAGTGTAGAAATGTCTGCTACCCCGTCAATATCAGCAATATTTTGACTATTGACGTCGGTAGAATAAGCGCCTTAGTTGTAGCGCCGGAGATGAATTCCTCGTACAGTGTGTAGCAGATTTCTTATCCTTTATGTCACATATATACTCCTAGGTATGTAATCCCTCAGCTATGGCGGTTTGGTAATGACTTTACCACCGGGAATAAGATTAAATTATTCTAAATAAACCCCATGGGGTCACGTGACGGTGTTGAAATAAACCCTGGTGTAGGCTATTAATTCGAATTGATTTAATTTAAAAAAAAAAATGCAAATGCGCGGGAAATTAAAATTAATAAATTATTGGAGTACAAGAGAATTGTTGCATTGTTTTTATGATTGAAGGAAATACTAATAAACATTAAATAATGTACAGTTAGATTTTTAGAATTTTAATTAATGTGTCTAAATCTAAAGGAGAAAACTTTGAAAACTCACCAAAAATATAGCTGATGGTCAAATTATCAATTTGGATTTCCCGCGTATATTGCACTTTTTTTGATGAAAACAATTGAATCAATGCGAGTTAATTGCTGACACCTTGTCGTTTCTTTACAAAAATTTAATCCTATTACCGGTGTTAAAGTTAAACCCAAATCGCCATAGTTGGACATGATTTTGAAAATGATCTCTCCCAAATTCTATCCAAGACAATATACCTGCTACGTCTAAAGAAATTTGGGTGCAAGCAGTAGTTTCAGCAAAATATTCACAATATCGCAAATAGGTTCGGTATTACAATATAAACTAAAGTTTTTGGTTTATTGCAAATGCCAGGACGGCAGTGAACGAATTCCTGGGGAGAAGGTCCCATAATACAATATTTTCCGTAGTAGATGCTGACGCTCATCACCCCAGCATTTTGAGAACGCTGATACCTCCTAAATTCTTAGGTTTTGAGTGAAACCTTTTTGAAATTGCTTAAAAACCCCAAATGACTTTGAATGCTCCAATATAATTTTTCAAATCTCTTAGTCTTACAGCACTCAATTTAGCGGTCTCTTAGAAATATCGGTAGGTAAATATGGAAATCTATCGCTACGTTTGGGAGGACAGTTCTTAAAAGAGAAACCAGCATTTCACAAGAACCGTTCCCCATCTCTAAATGTAAAATGAACAGAAATTCCATTTGTAATTAATGAGTATAGTGGTTTAATTTATATGCATTAAAAGTGGAAAACATTAACATGCGGAAGACAGTTTCGATTTGATTATCGCTTTCAGCTCAACCGACTGGAGCGAATCGCTCCTACTAGGAAAAACCGAACTAGATGCGGCCAACTATAGCCTCGGACGACACCAAGTGCGAATGTGGTGTGGCCCAAGAAGACAATCATCTGCCCCATTGCCTGCACTTTAGACGATCGTTGGGAGTGCACAGACAATGGCGTGGCAAAGTGGCAAGACACTGGGCCAAAAACCTATAATGAGCCTCAACCTCGCACACGAAAAAGCAAAGTAAGCTCAGCCATTGAATATATAGGTAACACTAGTGCTATATATTCAATGGTTCAGCTTAAGAGACGATCGGAGGGGGAGAAGCCTTACAACTGTATTAAATACTAGTTTACTCCTTGGCGCTACGGCCCGTGAAGGGCCTTGGCCTGCTCTGCTACATCGCACCAGCCTGCGCGGTCCTGCGCTCTCTTACGCCAGTCATCGATGCCAAGGGTCGCCAGATCCACCTCGACGTCGTTCAGCCATCGGTGGTCGTCCCACTCGTCCCTTGGGGCACCTTGTGTAAGGCTGCTATTGTAGCCCTATCCTCTGGCATGCGTTCCACGTGCCCTAGCCACCTGATGCGGGCTCTCTTGATTTCGGCTATTATCGTAGGTTCTCGGTATATCGCGTAGACTTCGTCGTTTCTACGGATACGCCACCCCATCTGTCCCTCCCTCTCTTCCTGATTTTGCACTGGTCTATACACCTTACGTGTGTCCTATGGGCCCTCACCGTGGCCTGGGACTCTGCCAAAAAAAATCTACTATACACCTTTCGGAGTATAAAATCACGTAGTCTGCCGTATCCAATTCGAGACAGGTAAATGACGTTGACACATTGACTTCTTCAACTGCAGTCTGGATGGATTGAGGAGTCTTTTGAATGACGTGCTGTTACTCTGTTCACCCTACTCTTACATCGTAGTAGGCCTACTATATTTTTAGATTTAGATAAGTTTGTTAATTTTGATTGCATGTAAAATATTTTATGTTAAAATTGAAAAATTGATACGACTCGCAATTATATAGGTAATAAATAACATATAAATAAATATAACTGCTATGCTGATTCAAAGGGAACTATTTCAAAATTTGCAGTAAATGTCAAAACCATTTTCGCGTTTATTTAACAATAAATAAATTAAATAATCAATTATTTGCAAACAGACCTAAAAGTCAAGTAAAGTGCAAATCGTATACAGAAAATTAGGTACAATTTAAATTCCCTCATGGTACAAGTGTATTTTATTAAGTGAAGTAAAATATACAGTACAGTAGACAGTAATCATAAAACTATCGAGACAAAACATCCTGTAAACCCTAAAATTTATGGACAATTTCAATCCAATTATAAAAACTCTAGATAAGGTCAGGTCACACAAACTTTTAGCATCCCCCAAAATACAATAAAATTCCCAAAAGTGTGCGACTGTGTGAGGCTTTTAAATTGTTTTTTGGCCAGAATAATCACAACGAAGGAATTCGAATTATTTTCTCCGAGGGGAGCGCCTACGGCCCCCAATGCCTCCCTCGCTGCGACAGCGAACAAACCTAGAAGCCTGTTTTATTAGTAAGTCCCCCAATGTGGCATATGGGGGGGGGTATAGTCTAGTCTTCTCTCTTAGAGAACTTCCTCTCAATAAGGTCAGGTCACAGAAAGTTTTGTCCGCCCCCAAAAAAAATCCTGTAGTGGGTGTGATTGTGGGGGACATTGAAATTGCTCTTTGAAACGAGCCGCCACTGATTTTCGAAAGCGTTGTTTGTTGTTTCTTGGGAAACCCTGTATAGCATGGGTTATTTTTGTTCAGAATTAACAAGATAACTGAACATCATTTCATTGAAGACTAAGTTAGCTATTTAAGTCGAGATATCAATTGTTGTTTAATGTTGATTTCAAATTTACAAGTACAAGTTGGCGATTCATTACAGGCCATGTAAGCCTATTATAGGTGGCCTATGCGTAATAGATGAACATTGCCCATTTCATTTATGTCGCATCTAAATTGTCATGCCTTCACACCAGTGGCGTAACGATAGATTTTCGAAAGGGTTGCGGTGCATTATTTCGCGCCCCCTCTCCTATTTTCATAAAATTGTAAAAAAGGGGACGTACGTAGCTGTTAAATTAATGACGTTACTATCCTTTCCACAGGAGCCCGAGACCTGAAGGGGGACCTGGGTGTCACCCCCGGGGGAGATTTTTAGGAAATGTAGGCCTTAAAATTTCATGGGCATTATTATAGCAGTAACGTTGAGATTTTAGAGGCAATTAGTACAATTGCGAACAGGAGGGGCCAGATGGTCTCCTCCGGGTGAAAATAATTGAAAAGTGGGCCTGAAATAGTTGGGTTGATACCTACGCATATTGAGAGCATTATAATAAAATCTAACTTAATAAAATATAACACAAATTAAGGCTATTATTGTGTAATATTTTATTAAGTTAACTTTTATTATAATGTGCGATTTTACTCATTTTGTCAGCAAATAATTTTCGATTTTGCAGGCGAAGACTTCATTAATTTATTATGATTTTAATAAATGTACCTAAAATAGGCCTAGCGACTTTCTACAAAATCGTGCGGCTTAAAGGCTTTAAGTGGTTCACTTAGTGGATGGGACGCCCCTGGACAAAAGAGAGTTCAGTCTCTCGTGAGACATTGCAGTTCGTAATAAATGTAGTTTTTTAATTACTTTTCAAGCAGAGAAACTCAGTAAAATCTTTGTCTGTAAATTCTACAGCTTATAGTTGTCAAAATGTGAAAAACCAAATTATTTCAGGTCTATTTCTCTCTGTACAGATAACAACGATTTTCTGGTACCTGCCTACATGATACGCCACTGCTGTTCTAGGCTTAGATTCCCAAATCGATTTCTCTTTGGACTTTGAGCCTTTTTGCCAAGTACGTTCTGCCTATACTTATCAAATGCGTTGATGCTTCTGATTTAGTAACTGGGTGGGTACTATATAGTAGTCGCAGGGGGTGGGAAATCCATCAGTCTTTTGACAACATACTCAATTTTGTGTAATTGCAATTAATTATTTTAATACCTAAGTCATTATCATTTATCATTATTATTTTTCACATCGCAGACGGACTTGATACTATTGGTAAGTCTAATTATTCGGTACCTATACCCTTTTTCTCCTTTCAGAGGCATCCATGAGTTAATGGCTATTTTCGTGAGTCAAATTTCAGTTTAGAGACCATCGGAGTGCAGAGAATTTTTAGAAGTCAAATCAAATAACTGTCATATTAGCAGCAGTCTGATCGAGGCGATTATAATACCGGGGTTAAATAAATACCCTAGGATTATAACTGTAAACAAACAAATTTTGAATAGCACTTTCCATTATAAAATTATCTTGTTTACATTTTCAATACCAGGGGATTAAATAAATACCGGTATTATAACCGCCTCGATCAGGCTGCAGGAATACATAATACTAATATTTTGCAATATAATATTGTTGATTATTAGCCTAGAGTTATACAATTGGCAAAAAAAAAAAAAAAAAACAGTTGGAACGGAAAGCATTTAACCAATACAGATACGAGATATTGAACTCAAGTTTTCAATATACAATATAATTGCCATCACTAAGTCTTAATTGGCTAAATTGATAATTCAGCATCAGCGAATCCAAATTCGCCTCCCCCTTAATCTTCAAAATATACATAATTATCGTTTTTTTTTCGTCTATTGGATCCAAGTTATATTAAATATTACAAATATCAGCCAGATATTTTGTGATATCGGGTATGTACATAATATATCTTCTTTGCTTATAACAGGTTAGTCCCCCTCGCCTGAAAGTACCCAAAACGTATTCTAAATATTCTCATGTGTTTCTAGGACTTGTGACTGTTCCTTGCATCACTGAAATCAGCAAATCCGATTAATAATGTAACTGCAAAAACTTTCACGGCCGGAGTCAAATGAAGAACCAGTAGAATCCGGGCTGGTTCTACTGGTTCTACATTTGATTAATAATAATCATATCACAATTTTATTTGCCCCGTGAGATCAAAATCAAAATACCCGTCATTTAAAATGTACAAATTAAAATACCCATATTTGGTGTTTAATTAAATAAAAATTTCAACCGGGACAGATAGTTTGCATGTAAAATCAAATCCATCAAAAGAAAATCCTAGTGTGTGTGAATGTATCTTCTTCTTCTTCTCGTGCCCCTTCAACGTTGAAGATTGGCGATCATTTGAGCGATTTGCACCTTAGACACGGCTGCGCGGAAGAGGCCTGTCGTGCTCCTCCCGAACCAACCCCTAAGGTTGGCCAGTGAATGTATAAGAAATTTAAATTTCTCTTTGACCCGAGGCACTACTAATTTTCGAAAGCGATGTTGGTTGGTTCTTGAGAAACCCTGCATAAAATGGGTTATTTTGGTTCAGAACTGACATGAAAACCGAACATAATTCCAGCGTAGGCTAGCTATTTATATCGATACATAAACTCGTTATTGTATGAGCTGATTTCAAATTTACAAGTGCAAGTTGGTGATTCATTACCAACCATGTAAACCTATTATCGGTGCCCCCTGTGCAATGGATGAACTTTGGGCCATATCATTTATATGATATCAAAATTGTCATGTCTTCGCACATTGATTTTTAGCCTATAGCCTTCAATGGGGTGACTCACCATTTCTAAATACATTTTATAGGACACTATTAATCATATTAATATAATTACCAAATTTCAAATGGGTCTGCATATGTTCATACTGTCGTATGCGGTAAAGACGTATATTGGTGTGAACTGAAGATATTTACTGCCATTGAAATGTATGGTAATTATTTTATATTATCCGTGAAATTTATAAAAACGAAGTACCGTAGGTAATACCTTTTCCTTCACTATTTACAAGAAAATGCTTCTGGTCCAGAAGGAAAAAGGTGGTTATGCACTTACATAGATAATGAAACAATTGTTACAGACTTTGAATACCCTTTACTTCTATAATTATATAGGGCAGATAGTTCACTCAGTAGCTTTAAGAAAATTATTAAAAAATATATTAAACAATATATTATCTTAGATAACGCTTGAGACTCTCTCCGGTCTTATAATGGTGACGACAATGGATTCCCCCCCCCCCCTCTTCTTCTCTTATTTCTTCTCTATTTAATTTTAAGCATCTATATATTAATACAATATGTTTGTTTTTAAGGTTAGCATGAAAATAAGACTTTATAATCTTATTTTTCGCATTTTGTTTTGTCTTTATTCAATAAAGTCGTTTTCAATTCAATTCAATAATTCTACTCTTTTTATGATTTCCATAGAATATCTCTTTTGTAATGGTTTGTTAAAATTTACAGGTTGCTTTTCCCACAAAAAATCAGTCTGCGGAAAAGAATTTTGAGTATATTTAATTATTTCAAACTAGTGTTGCACTGCTACCAGTGGTGGTTTTTGTTTTTAAGCATTAAATAGGATGAAACTGCTAGAGATTTTTAAAAAAATTATCCTTTGCTTTAAACGAGTTATTCACTTATTAATTACACTGACGCTGTAGCTGTACGACCCAAGGAGAGGAGAGTCCAAAGGGGAGACCCTAGGAGAGGGGGGTCCATAGGGTGTGAACCCATCGAAATATTTGCAGTGTACACAACATAGAATAGCGTTATAAATTATTGAAGTTACCTCAACTCCGGTTACGTCAGATGGACCTCCCCCAAAAAAATAATTTCTGGTTACGGCCCTGCTTCAACCCATGGAGGAATCGGGCTCGGTCGCAAACATTTATAAAGAAATAAATTAATAACTACTTCATTTTTGGCTGAGAGCACCATAACGGAGTAAGGGCCGAAGGGCCATCTCTTGCAGTCAACTGGGGGTCAGCAGAAAACATAGTAGATATTGTGTATGTCAATGTGTAATGTCATTTCCCCATGTAGCACGGTCCTGCTGGGCTTGACGCCTCCATCCTCGTATTCCTGGCTGCCTGAGATCTACTGTCACTCTGTCTGTCTGTCTGTTTGTCTGTCACTCTATCTCCAGTCCAGAAAATATTTAATTTTCCGTGAAATCGAAATTCATTCGCTATTTAAGTTACTGGAGGCTTAGAAAGATTTTGTTAGGTACTTATTGTACTTTGTTTTTGCAGGAAGTAAAGCTTAATTGATTAGAAATTCGCAAATCCTCAGTGAGTTTGTCGAAGATGGTGAGCAAAAATTGGTCGGACATGGGTGAGATGCCAGAGCAATGGGACTCCTACCAAAATAGTTCTGAGTAAGTCTAAGTTACCTATTTGTTGTGGTTTTTCAGCCTGACGGTGCTGGGAAAAGCACCCACTCCCGAAACGTCGATACCCATAACCATAAGCAAAGAATGCCCAATAACGGCAAACGTCAGTAGTCAAATCAACTTGGAAGTATAGAAGGACATTGATTTTTAGTGAATTGAAATTAGATACAATATTGCTGGTGAAATGGCGCATCATAATTGGTGCCATTATTCAAATGTACCAGAAGTAGAAAAGATGACCTTAATATTTTAGTTAATAGTATGTAGCCGAAACAAATACCGTTGTGTGGCCATAGTTTTTGAAGGCATGGGCCTAAGATAACGGCCAATGCAAGTTGAATCCACCTTAATTGTGAGACTACTATGCTCCCCAAGTGGTTCGGAATCAACTACCTATATTCAAGAGGTCCACCCTGTCAGTCAACTCCCCTTCTCCCCGAGGTGAAGGAGTCTGCCCTTAGGGTGCCTCAAGTTAATAAACAGACTCACTGCATAAAGCTGAAATGCTAACAGCATAGACTTTGGGAAATAAACATGGACTTGAGCTATAACCTTAATTGCATTTTAACGCTTCAAGAAATGTGACCGAAACGGTGATAACGGTACTTACTATGCATCATACTGTAGAGGGATATTTCTTCTTCTTCATCCACTCTCATTTACGGTTCTGTAATCGGTATTTCACGAGAAAATTTACATATACAGACAAATAACCCTCAAAGGTCTGATTTACTCTTAGCACGACTCATTAATTAACATTTAACGGACACGCAACATCGCCCAATTCCGCTTGTATGTTGAACCCAACGGTAAACTGAAGTCCGTATTAATTAATTACTGTTGTTAAATAACAATAAAAACATCACATACCTAGTTGACATTTTTGGCTTTTACTTTACGTAAACCGCTCAGTTTCTACTATAAAAATAATTAAGTTTGTTAAACAAAGAAAACTCATGCGTCATTTTAATTTTTTTTAGGAGTGACGGGGAAGATTACGATAGCACAGAACTGGCGTTGTCACCAAACGGGCAACAGAACTCAGGCAACGAGTCGTCCTCAGATTCGGAACATAGCAGTGATGATCGTGATATGCAGAAAAACATGCGGAACAATACCTCCAGTCCTTCTGACCCAAGCAACGAGGTAAATGTTTAAATAGTTTAAGAAAGAAGAATACTTTAAGAAAGAACCGGTAAGTGAAACCGTACATCGTCTCAGTTAGTAACCTGATTGGTACTTGTATCGAGTTACGACACGAATCCGATCGCTAGGAGTTTCATTGTATGTACGTGTAGGTATATATATGACTCGCACTGGGCTTAGATTTAAATTTCGAGTTTTCCTATCCCTAAACACTGAATTGATCAATGTTTTAGTGAAGAATAGGCGGATCAATATGATATTATAGGCCACAACACAGTAGGCCTAATAGTGGCAGGGTATGCAATTTTCATCAAAAAAGATCTTTTGTTTACAACAAATTTTTGTTTGAGAAAGCAACCTGTTCGGTTTTGTTATGTTATTAACTCCTAAAATATAGGCTACCAGATGTAAGAAAACATCGATTGAAAGGTTCCGCAGACTTTTTATTTTTGAATGAAAATAAGAGTCTTTTTTAATATTGTTTCGCCCCCGGAACCAAACTATCAAGGGGCAAGGGACATATTCCTTTTGGTTTCAATTGACAACAACTACAATATATGTGAATTTCAAAGAAATTGCTGGAGCTGTTTTTAAGAAAAAAAAAATTTTAAACCATTTTTTAGTGGTTTTTGGAGGGTGAAGGGCCCCGAAAGCCCATAATAACAGAAATCACCCCGTTGCATAAGGTTTGTGAAGCCACATGCCAAATCTCATCAATTCCCACCTAGAATTTTATTTTTCCCACAAATCCCCAGACAGGTAGACATTTCGTAGAAGCCACTACTTCGGGTAGTTGGAGCCTCAAAATGTGTAAATCTACCGAAATCCCAAAATCTAAATTTGGCGACCTAGCTGTGAAATGCACAGACAAGGGACACAAATAAATGTATCTGTTAAAATGCGTAAAACCCCACCATGTACAGTTCGCAGCAACTATTTTATGGACCTATTGCTATATACCAATAAATTTACCACCACCAATAAGTAGATTTAAGCTAAAAATGTGTACGTAGCTGAATTCTGGCACATGATCGTATGTATGCAAAACAGCCTGGCTCCACAAGCCCAGCGGGCCGTTCTTAGTATATTTCGGGCTCCCCAATGGGTTGTTGTTTGTTTAATCGTAAATGTTGTATTTTTTTTTAAACTTATTTTCAAAGTGAGTTACATTTCAATGGCGCCTTATTAAGCTTAGGGCGGATCTAATTAATTAATATCCAAGTTTCTCACTAGTCCACGCGAGGGTTCTACGGTATTTGTGCAGTGTGAACTGATTTTGCACTAAGCTAATTCTATTTCTCTTTTTTTTTTCAGCCCTGTGATCCGGAATCCGGTGACTGTCAATCCGATGACGAATACGTTTTATTCACCGATATCGCACCGTTGGATCCCAATTTGCCCGTCGATCCGGTGCTTCCGGAATTTCCAGGTTAGCAAACTTGATGTTACTTACAGTAGGAAGTTACATGACAATCAGCCGAATTCATAAAAAGATGAATTTCAACCGTAAAAGGTAGAACACTGACTTTAAAATAAATTTGGTTGAAGAGGTAATATAATTGAAATTCGAGGATATAGAAAAACCTTTTGTCAATAAGGGTATATAAGCAGAGGATTTAAAGGACATTGCACGTACTGTGCTTGCAGCCCAGCGGTTAAAACGACGCGCTAGATAGGCGTAAAACGTGGGTGCGAATCCAACCAAGTCCAGTTTTTTATGTATCCCCTAATTTGGGTAGAGGCAGAGGCATGAGCATCTGCTCATTTTCATATTCATATAACCAATTGCTCGAGAAACGAGCATAGGTGACGCGCAAGAAAATGCTTCAGATTATGAATATAGCCCGACCTTTCACTTATGAAAAAAACTTTTTCTCCTGAAGCAAAGGTTCTTGTTCGTAATTTTGATGAATACACACACAAGCATATGCTCCAATTATATGTGAATATATATATATGAAATATGCATATTGTTTTTATGAATTCGGTTTAATAACTTTCTTCAGCTGGCTGCGCTGTCCGTTAAGAACCTTGGACGCAGCCACCGCGCAGTTCTGCTACTGGCTCCGACGCCATCTTTCTCCTCTGTCATTTTTTTTTTTTTTTTAAAGAACATACCAGCAAATTAATGAATGTATCCCATTAACCTCTGCAATCGCCTCACTATGTAGCCTAATAGGTACTTGTGTCAGCTTACCACACGTCTCCCACCGCAAAGTGTGTAGAGACTCACACAAGTGCAAGTACGCTACCACCTTGCCACCAAAGTCGCTTGTGGATGCTAAGCTTTAGGCTTAGCATCATCAAACCAAATTTACCTCGGTCTCCCCATGGGATGCCAGCATGCATTCTAGATCATTGTTAAAAACCATCTTAGGCACACTTGTTCCATCCATTCTTTCTGCGGGACTGGCTGAGGCTCCCACTAGTTATAAGACGGTACCTTTTGTAATGATATAAATTAAACAAATTGCCGAAAATACAGCGACTTGTAACCTAGAGTATAAGTCAATTTTTATCGGTTATTTAAAATATATACTATTTTTCTAGTTAACTCAACTTTCTGGATAACCGAACGACAAGTAAACCATGTCTCGACAATTCAGAGTATCTCTACAGCTCCAGACACACAGCATCCGAGCCATAATAAGAAGCAATATTCCGCTCCGGTGGCTATTCTACGCGCCAATCCGGGCGACTACTGGTCATTGAATCCTACAGTGATGACTAGCTACAGGCCGACACCATATTATTTCGTCCGGACTGCTACAGCACACAATATCAATGATGCTGATATTAGTCGTGCTCTCCCTCGCAGCTCTGAAATTGAACGGCGTCTTGGGGGGCCAGGCAGCAACGGAAATGGAGCGTCTTCTGTGCACCATCCTAATTCTACCGACTTTGAGTATATCGAGAATAATAGTTCGCTTCCTAGAGGAGTTCGTACTGATTCTAACGAAACCTCTGATGTCCCTAACCTGACTCTTCACCGAATATCGACTGATGATAGACTAATATATAACGCTGTTTGTTTCTCACGAAAGCTCCTAGCTTATTTAAAAACATTATGATGTCAAAAAAAGAGGCTCAATTCGACTGACATGCTACTATATTTATAGTTTATTTTACATCTTGGCATGGCCCGCATGGTGGTTATGTCATCCTATAAAATCTAGGAGGCATGGAAATGGAATGGTAGAGTCAAACGCTAATATGTTATACAGAGTAACCTATATTCTGTGTTAACCGGTATTCCATTGTATATTAGAATGTTCTTATTTACTAGTAGGGCCTAATAGTTATGGGACCTTGGCACAGGAGTAATGTCATTCTTTTGACTCTGTTAGTACCTATATGCGGTACCGGTATGTTACTTTTTAACGGTGTTTGATTTAAGATTCTTAACTATTTCCACATTATTAAAAAAAAAAAAAAAATATATAATTAGTTGGCGGTTTAGGGTGTATTATTTTTGAAGAAAGAGAATGGTGTCTTCATATGCCAAATTCTTGTAAAAATTGGGATGAAACAACGTCAGTCTACATTATTTTAGGAATTGTATGTGTCGAATGTGTATTGGTTCAAAATGAAATTATCAGGTATTGGTAAAAATTTTATTATAAATAAAATAACTTAAGTAAGCATATGTTTTGTTTCGTTCTTTTTCTGGTAAAAAACCTTCTTGGTAAACTGCACTAAGTTCAAACATACGTCCCAGCAGAAATATCACGGTATGTTGAGTAAGGCATACTGTACAAGTGATACGCGAACATCGATCGTCTTGCAAATGATATTAATGATAGGCGGCTATTCCATCTGTCAATAATCCATCATTTTTGCATTAAAAATTGATGAGATGGTTTTTTTAATGAGACTATTATGTGGGCCTAAATACTTAGAAAATCTATTATGAATTAAGTTACAATACGGCATAGGCATCAGTAATAAGTATCAACCATATTATTACTTAACTTACAATGGGTCAGTTAAGTATCTACATAATAGTCTCCTTTAAGTGTCGCCAGATCCACCTCGATGCCGCCCACCCATCGCATCCGTAGTTGTCTCGCAAGTCTCGTCCCTTGGGGCACCTTGTGTAAGGCTGCTCTTGTCGCCCTATTGTCTGGCATGCGTTCCACGTGTTCTAGCCACCTGATGCGGGCTCTCTTGATTTCGCCTACTATCGGAGGCTCTCGGTATATCGCCTATAGCTCGTTATTTCTATGGATACGCCACTCTCTCAGTTACAATATGGTAGAGGCATAGGAAATAAGTATCTACCATATTATAACTTAACTTACAATAGGTCAGTTAAGTATCTACATAATAGTCTCCTTTAAGTGTCACCAGATCCACCTCGATGCCGCCCACCCATCGCATCCGTAGTCGTCCCGCAAGTCTCGTCCCTTGGGGCACCTTGTGTAAGGCTGCTCTTGTCGCCCTATTGTCTGGCATGCGTTCCACGTGTTCTAGCCACCTGATGCGGGCTCTCTTGATTTCGGCTACTATCGGAGGCTCTCGGTATATCGCATATAGCTCGTCATTTCTACGGATACGCCACTCTCTCTGCTACAATACGGTATAGGCATCAGTAACAAGTATCTACCATATTATAACTTAACTTACAATAGGTCAGTTAAGTATCTACATAATAGTCTCCTTTAAGTGTCGCCAGAATCAGTAGAATCCGGGATGATAGGCCGTGGTCATTTTAGAATTACACTTTCACTGCCGATCATCGTCCCGGATTCTACTGATTCATCAGCATGCAAATCAATAATACAGAAAATTAAGTACAATTATTTAAATTCCTTCATGACACAATTTTGTTTTACTAAGTTAAGTAAAATAGGGAAAGTAGACAGTAATCGTCAAACTACAAAACATCTTGCAGCCCTTTTTTTTTTTTTTTTTTTACCTTCGTGGGGCCTACTCGTTTGAGTTCCTATAAGCGTCGACCTAGAAGGTCTTTTGCTTCCACGTTTGCCGTCTACGCCCATCTTATAACACCAGTCTTTTTGATAAATTCTAGTGTTTTTGTGATGGGATTAGATCGGATGGTTTCCTCTTCAGACATAGGGTGGCCAAGAGTTTGGTATCGAGTTTTTCCCAGCGCTTCACATTCAAAGAGAATGTGTTCAGCTGTTTCTTCTTCAACTTCACACAGTCTGCATCTACTGTCGTTTTTCACGCCAACCCTATGCATGTGTTTGTTGAAGTGGCCGTGGCCCGTAAGCGTGCCAACCACCCTTCTAGCTTGCTCTCTACTTAAAGAGAGAAGCTGATCGGTGAGCTTTTTACTAGGACCCGGAATAACCTTCTTAGCAAATCTGCTTTCCGGGACTTTCTTCCTTTCCTCTGCAGTTTTTCTCTGCACCCATTTTTGTACAGAAGTACGGGCCTGGCAATAAGCCATCCCATACTTAGGTTCTGCACCAATGAATGGCGTTTCTGCACCTTTTCGAGCCAGCTCGTCGGCTCTTTCATTCCCATCAAAGTTCGAGTGAGCCGGGACCCAAATCAGCGAGACTGAGTTTTCCCGACACACCTTTATTAGGAGGTTGATGCAGTGCCACACCATTTTTGATGTGATCTTTATAGCCTCCACAGCCTTAATCGCTGCCTGCGAGTCTGTATAGATAATAATGGTTTTGCCCTTCCTTTCCATTTCCATACACTCCTCTAGGCATTTTATAATGGCCCCTACCTCAGCCTGAAAGACTGTAGCAAATTTGCCGAGGCTTAGGACTTGCAGCCCTTAGATTTATGGATAATTTTAATCAAATTATAAAAATTCTAGATAAGGCCAGGTCACACAATCTCTTGGCCTCCCCAAAATACAATAAACTCCCAAAGTGTGCGAATGTATGAGACATTTGAATTGTTGTTTGGCCAGGATCATCACAACGAATGTACTCGAATTATTTTCTCCAGGGGGAGCGCCTACGGCCCCCACTGCCTCCCTCGCTGCGACAGCGAAGAAACCGAAAAAGCTGGTTTATTAGTAAGTCCCCCCATATGCCACATGGTATAGTCTAGTCTTCTCTACTAGAGAACTTCCTCTCGATAAGGTCAGGTCACAGAAATTTTTGGCCACCCCCAAAAAATCCTAGTGGTTGTGATTGTGGGGGACATTGAAATTGCTCTTCTTTGAAACGAGCCGCCACTGATTTTTGAATGCTATGTTTGTTCAGGGCCTGCCCGTGGTTTTTTGGCGCCCTAGGAGAAACGTTTGTCAAGCGCCCCCCCTTCCCCCTCCTGAAAACCAATTTAAAATGAACAAATGGGCCCAAATTATTTATTTATTTTGTACATTGGAGAAGGGGTCTCCCCCGGAGAAAAAAAAATTGATAAATAGGCCCAAATTAGTGAGGTTTTACGCATATTACAACCTGGGGAAAGGGGTGCGGCGGCGGGATCCCCCGGAGAAAAAAATGATAAATGGGCCCACATTTGTGAGGTTTTGCCCATTTTGCAAGCAGTACAGTTGAGATTTTACCGACGAATAAACCTACCACTGAGGCGGGCCCGGTCCCCGAATAAAAATTTGAAAGAATAGGTCTGGAATATTGGGGTTTTAAGGATTTCCAGTTTCTTTATATTTGTGAAAGTCAATATACAGTATGTTGATTCCTTTTCATGACGTCTTTCATTGTAAAATAAGCACACCAAGAATTAATTTCCCTTTCGCTATTGCGGATACTAAAAATGCCTTTAGCCTCCATAACGTCTTTGTCACCAGAAATCATGGGGGCGGGGCGACGGGTGCACCTGGGAGGGGGTGCTTAGCCCCCAGGACCCCCTATTTACGTTAATGCATATACCTTATTAAAAAACCATTGCAACTTTAAAAGTTCAAAGCACCCTCACTCTCTACTGCGAGTGGCAAGTGCGCGCATGATTGTTGGCGCGAGTGGGGTCAGAACAACTACTCGTATATGCGCGTCTCTGCCTCTACAGACGACGGACATCTACCACGTTCAAATATTGTCTTTTATTTCAGGTGAAGTTGTGAGGAAATATTTTGTGCTTCGCGTATGTCCTTTTTGGGGTCTCCTCTTGTACTTAATGTACTGTCTGGAGGCTTCAAATTGGTATTTTATGTAATTAAATATTTCTTTACAATATTTGAATTTGGCGGTACTACGGTGTAATTGAGGTCAGCGCTCTGGCGGAAGAAAGGGGAATCAAACTACTTCTTCCTGGTTCCTGTTGCAACGTTGAATCTTCATTTTCGCATTCAAAAAGCATTTTCAAATTTAAATCTAATTGAGTAATTACTTCGTCTACTTTATATTTCCTTATC
Source organism: Psococerastis gibbosa (assembly GCA_963971405.1). NCBI lineage: Eukaryota > Metazoa > Arthropoda > Insecta > Psocodea > Psocidae > Psococerastis > Psococerastis gibbosa. The sequence continues at coordinate 8,870,516 of OZ020489.1, forward strand.
ATAACGTCCCACTACAGTGGTAAGTAAAATCTCATAACATTACGCACCTTAAATAATAATTTATCCATAATATTCCTCATTATAAATAGGCTAGTGCCCGTATTCTCCAGCGCAGACAAGCTCTTCACTTGAAATTTTGTAGACTGAATTTTTCCCCTTTTTAAGAAATAATTGTCCTTTTATAGCTTTTAATGTTTTAAGCAATAATTCTGCATTCTTTATTTATTTTTAACCATTTTAGGGTGCTTATGCACGGTGTAGGTGTACGGTGTAGGTGCACGGTGGTCCAGTCTCCACACATCGGACGTCTCTAAGGACCTGCTTCCTGTTGTGATGATCCTGATCCATGTACCTTTTCTGCAACTGAGGATGTAGAGCTTCCACGCCTGATGGGGTGAAAGGCGGAAGGGCCATCGCCATGGAGCGTCAGCCCATATAAAGGTACATGTGATCGGCGTCCAATTACTCAATTATTCCCCCCCCCCCCCCATAGACTTTAGGGTAAATCCCGCTTCTCCATTTAGTTAATATCGTATGGTGCTTCGTCATGGATACTGTATCTTCTGTTATCGTAATTCTGTCACAGCCATCTGGTGTAGCCTATCGTATTTCATAACGCTAAAATTCTATATAAATTATTCATTCTCCATTAATCAACATTTTACTACATTTTCTCAGCGGCAAGGTATGCACTTATTGCTACCCTTGCTCGTTCTTTATAATAATATTTATCGTTTTTAATATTCTGTATACAACATAACCCTGAATTGGTATTCCGTGATATCTTGTTATTTATCTCTGTATGACGCTCTTTCCCTACCTTCTAGCAACGAGCTGTCCATTAAGTTTTGTATGGTGCGCGCCGCTAAAGGGTGGTGAGAATGGTGTCATTTATCTCTGAGTATATTCTTATTGTGTAGACAGTATTATGTGAAACGGCGGGATCACATAACCCCATTCTACCGCAGGGCTCAGTGGCTGAAATTAGGTGAAAGAAGAACTTTCCACTCACTATTATTAGTACATAAGGTTTTGAACAGTGCAGCTCCTCCATATCTATATGACCGCCTAAAGCCATTGAATTCCCATAGAAATGGACTTGCATTGCGAATACCCCGACATAACACAGCTTTATATGGTAGTTCTTTTTTTGTAAATGTCTGCCGCCAGTGGAACTCCCTAGATAAGGAAATTAGATCGCAGCCAAAGATTCGTGGGTTCAAAAGCCAGTTGCTGAAAAAATTACTAGGAACAGAATAGGTTTAGAATAAGAATACTGTCTAGATATTTACTGTATGTGTGTTTTTTTTTTTTACGTCACGTCACTTTAGAATAAGTTCTTTTTATGCATTGTTAGAATAAGATTGTTTACGTTAAGCGTATGTATTTTGTAAATTGTATTGTTTTTGGACGTGGGTTAGGCAGAAAAAGACTTTCTAGTCTTAAGTCTCGCCCCGAAAATATAAGACGTTTATTACTATTATTATTATTATTACTGTTACCATTATTCCGTACTGTTTAATTACTCTGTACTACAATATAATTTTGTACTGTATTATTACCCTGCGTGCTTCTCTTCTTGGGTATTTTCAGGTGCTGCGGTGGTGGAGGTACAATATTCGATGTCAAGTCTCCTCAACTTTCGTCCATCTTCTGTTCCGAGTGTCCTCGCCAGTGCACTGCCTGAGAACATCCAGGAGGAGTCGAGATGATGCGGAAGTGGCTACTTATGCGCGGCTACTGGAGGAAGCAGCTAATGATAAGTAGCCTACTCATTTTATATCTTATATTTCTGATACTGTACTGATTACTGTATACTGTTCATTAACAGCCCCTTAATATGTATTTATTGATTTTTCTTTACCTGTCCGGTGGAAGGAGCCTAATCATTCTTCAACTACACCATCTCGTCTGGTAATAATTCATAATAATTTAGCATTTTCATATCTCCTCTATTTTGTCTACCGTATGTATCCTTTTCTCTTTTAATTTAATAGTGGTTTATCCACACGGCGCCCAACCCTGAGTTTTGTTTCCTTTTGTTTTATACCGATTAACTGAGCTTGTTCCTTGTTTGTTCCTTTTATTTCTACTCTAGCCCTGACCAATAACTCGGGTAGTTGAGGAATGATTTGGCGAGAGTTAGCCCTCTGTCAACAATGTGGGGCCAGGAAGCCCCTACGATAGGTCTAATTATTAATTTTTAACTTCCATTTGTGAAGATTTGATTTTCTTAATTTTTGCATACTTTGCTCACCTTCCATGGACAGTATTCTAGGTTTTTGTTATGCTGCACTGTGTATGTTGCTAATTTATTCCCCTACTGTTCGCTGATCACGAATTACCTTGTTACCCGTCCTATATCCCCTTAAGGGCACCCTTCATGAAATTTTGAATTAATTAATTTAATTCATTCTGCTTGGTATTGTTGGTATCGTTGATGAAACGACAATTTCCTCGTGCATTATCTTTTTCTGAGAAGATTCATAGGTTATTAAAAGTTGACCTTATTAATCTACTTACTATCAGCAAACTTCCCACCGACGGAACTGTAGCTGAATTACGTTACCGTGCGGTGCGTCACATAAGAAAATACCCTCAATTTGTCGATGACCTAGAGGATATTTATTTGTCTCGTTTTTCACAGCGTAGATTATCTACCTCCGATTTACTTGATATCTCTTTACCTGAAATTGACCCCCCGATTCTGAAACCTGTAGTTTCACTTATCCCTCATTCTACAACCATGTCTGTCATATCTTCTGCAGATTTGCAGGCCATTTTGGACAATAGCAATGCCCAATTGAATAATTCACTGTCCAACACCCTAGTTACCAGCCTGTCTTTTCCTGCTGTAACCATACCATTGGTCATGGCTTCATGGACACGGCAAAATCAAACCACATGAGAATTTTTCTCTGAATTAGGTATCCAAATTATGGCTAAATTCAGAAGCCCGTATTCTCTAGCATGATGCTTTACAGGGGCTATGAAATCCTGTCCCACTGCAGCAATGGAGATAGTACTGGACTTCCCACCCCTCCATGTTGCAGCGGAAACTTCAGCCGAAAGGGCATTATTAGGAGCGGGTTAAAAAGGAGTGGAAGGGCAGTTAAGAGAGACTCAGCCTCTCTGACTACGTCTGACCACTGCCTGGATATGCCAAGCGATAGAATCCATCCAAAATACTGTTTTAGGAGGGAATTCGAAACTATATTAGGGACAAAGAAAGAATACTGCGAATCAGCAGGAATTCTCAATAGTCACACAATCAAGTGGTTTACTGATGGCTCTAAGCTGGGACATACAAAACCAAGAACAGGCCTTGGCGTCTTTGGTCTTAGGGTTATATATCTGAAGTCTCTTGGGGATACAACTACAGTCTTGCAGAATCTGCAATGAAGGAGTGGAGGACCTCAAGCACATTCTCCTTCATTGCGATACAATCGCACGAAGAAAAGCAGCATGCTCGGGAAGCTTGCAGTTACATGTAAAAGACCTACAACTTCTAAATCCCCTCAAGATCTTGGTTCTCCTGAGGGAGATGTAGATACTTTGTTGTAGGGGCACAATAGGCCAAATAGGCTTAAGTGCACACAGGTAACACCTGTACCCCAATTTAAAAAAAAAAAAAAAAAAAAAAAAACACCCTAGTTAAAGTGACGTCTTCTACACAATCTCAGCCAGAGTTAGTCTCGAAATTTTTGGCCGAAGCCCATCGCAGGAGATTAATGTTTCCTAGCGAAAATATTCCTACCGTTGGAATATTTATTCAAGAGTTTGATGAGCTTTTAAAATTATACACCTTATCTAATATTGATTGCGTCTCAGTTGTTACCTCCCTACTCCCCTACCTCCCTAAGGGTATATTCTTATATGGTATCGCCGTGCACAATTTAAATTTTCAAATTGGTCTGATGTCAAAAAGGAATTAAAAAGTGCCTACTCAGAACTTGATGACGACTTTTTGCTAAGGAAACGCATTTATAATCGTTCTCAAGGACCCAGTGAAAGTATTTTAGTTTATAGTTCAGCCTTACAGGTAATGAACTCCCAACTAAGCAAACCTTTGCCCGATCCTGAACTACTTGAATTGATGCATCATAATTTGCATCCTTCTATTGCGTACTTTGTGGATATTTCTCAATGCCCCGATATTTCGACTTTTGAGAAAATCTGTCGTTCTGCGGAACGTAAGTTACGCCATTTTCGCGAGTATGTGCCGCCTAATAAGTCTGAGCTTACTGACCCTATGTTTGGCGAGGCCGCTCATCTGCGTTCTTCTAAGAATATACCTATACCATACCTATTGCCCTTCGAATTAAGTCCATATGAGGAATCTCAGGACTCATTTGTTAGGCCTGAAAAATCTTCACAACAGCCTCCCCGACAGGCCGCTGAGAAGAAGCCGTACAAAGAAAAACCTATAGGTACCCCTGATGCTAGTTTTAATACTGCTGTGGTGGTACCCCCTCGTAAGAAATGTGTAGCCTGCCTAGGTGATCACAAACCTGAGGACTGTTCTACACCACGACCCTTCTGCTACAAATGCGGAGAAGCTGGTGTCACTAGTATGCGATGCTCTTGCTCGAAACCTAATAATGATTTAGCTGCTCAAGTTGCTGAGTTGGCTACTGGCTTAGCCAATTTGACGCGTTTGGTGCAAGGCAAAATTTTGCAACCCTGATTTAAACTAAGAAGGGGAGAACCGTTGCCTCGAGGAATTCTTCCTCTTCCTTTAGAGGCAAAACAATGTCGAGGTCGAAACAAATAAATATAAATATAGGCGGAATCTTAAACCGATAACCTACCCTGTACAAGTGGGCGTTACTGGGAACAAGTCTGAAAATAACCTGCCCAAACGCTTATATATTAAATGCAAAATTAGAAATTTAACCCTTTATGCTATGTGCGATACCGGAAGTAGTCACACAGGTGCTGCATCGACCTTGTGGGAAGAGCTGCAAAAACAAAGCTTCCGCACAGAATTTGCTGTGGGTGAAGCTACCGTAGCCAATGGCGGGTTAGCTGAAATTGTTGGCACATGCCTTACCACCTTAACTTTCCCTTCCCTACAAGGCGACAGCCATTGGAGAGGCAAGTTGCTTTTAGTGAAAAATTTGCCATTTGACTTAATTTTAGGTTTAAATTCAATGCGTGATTTAGGCTTATCCGGTCATTTCAATAACGATAAACCATCCGTAGTGATACCAAACGATGGTAAATTACTATAATCCTGAAGTATCTTTTGAGCCTAACAGTTTTCAAATCTCTTATTTCAATTATAATTTTTCTAATATTTCTCTCCCCTCTATAACCATTTCAAATTGTGAAACAATTAAACATTCTCACATTTTAAACTCATGTGAACTTGACCTACCTTCATATTCTGAAAACAATAATAATTATTGGGAAGCCAGTTTAGCCACTCTTCAAGCAAAGTATGACGCATCTTTAGCAGATTTATGCTACGGTCGACTAAATGCTTCCGATATCGCCCGTTACCGAATCTTAGCCAAAAACATAAAATACTTCTCTAATCTACAAAAATTAAATTTACATAGCATTGACTCGCAATCCCCTTATTCTCCTTCACCTAACTTGGCGGACGATGTGGTAGAGGAGTTTAATAAATCCCTAGACTGGGACATTGATGTCCCAAGTCCGGAAACATTTCATCCGGAAATGTCCCATCCCGACGCCACTCCAGGCGAAAAGGCCGACTTTTTAGACATGTTAAGAGGATAGCTAAAAAAATTTAGTAATTCGCCTGGGAGAGTAAATTGCTCGGAACACACAATTTACTTAAAAGAAAATGCCATACCGGTGCGCCAAAAACAGGGCCCTTATAATCCCACCCAGCTTTCCTTCATCCATCAGGAAGTTGACCGCTTGCTAGCCAAAAATTGCATTGAGAAATCTAATTCCGAATGGTCGTCTAGAATCGTACTTGTTAAAAAAATCTGGTGAATTTAGGCTATGTTTGGATTATACTGACCTCAATGCTCGTACTCACTCCTTAGCTTACCCCATCGGAAATTAACGTATGCTAATCGACTCTCTTAAACCCGCAAAATGTATTTGTACGCTATATATTCATTCGACTTTTAATTCTTTTCCTCTAGCCGAAACATCTCGCGAACTAACCGCATTTTGGTTCCAGTGGATCTAGCTGGTTAACGAACTCGATCAAGACATTTGTATGATCAATTATTGTGGCAAGTTTTATCAAAATGTCCCTAAAATAAGTAAGTTTGTTAAACAAAGCAAACTCATAAGTCTTTTTAATTTTTCTTAGGAGTGACAGAGAAGATTACGAAAGCACAGAACTGGCGATGTCACCAAACGGGCCACAGAACTCAGACAACTTGTTGTCCTCAGATTTGGAACATCGCAGTCATAATCGAGATATGCAGTCAAATTTGCAGAACTATCCTTCTGACCCAAGCAACGAGGTAAATGTTTAAACAGTGCACCACTCTCAGAAGGAACCGGTACAAGTGAACTCGTACATGTTCATATTTATCAATCATTATTTCTTTAAAGATGCAAACAATTTAATGAATATATCCGATTAACCTCTTCAAACGCCTCACTAAGTAACCTAATGGATACTTGCGTCGAGTGTCGACACATGTCGACCCGTATCTGTACTTGGTTAAGTCATGCTTTCACCGGTTTCATTGCGTGAATGGTAAGCTTGCCTCAGCTTGTCCATTATCGCTTGTAGCCGGTTTATAGGTTGGCAATCGAGAACGTATACCAGTTTGCCAATGGCCGAACATTCATATGGAAACAATATCAATAATGACCGAAATCCATGGGGTCGTTGGCATTAGACAAGGGACCTATGGGCCTGTAGTAGGCCTGGGTCCATAAAAAGTCCTTAAAAAAAGAACCCATGGAAGCTAAACCACGACACGTCCCCGATTGCAAGGGGTGTATATATATACTGTATATATATATATACGTTTGTGACTCGCACGCAAGTATACATGCGCGCGACCACCTTGCCACCGAAGTCGCCAATGGGTTATTGCTGTTTGTTTAATCTTAAATGTTGTATTTTTTAAAACTTATTTTCAAAGCGAGTTATATACATTTGAAAGGCTTAGGGCGGACCTAATTAATTAATATCTGAGTTTCTCTCTAGTCCACACTAGGGTTCTACGGCGTTTGTGCAGTGTGAACTGATTTTGCACTAAGCTAATTTTATTTCTCAATTTCTTTCAGCCCTGTGATCCGGAATCCGGCGACTGTACATTCGATGACGAATACGTTTTATTCACCGATATCGATCCGGTGCTTCCGGAATTTCCAGGTTAGCAAACTTGAAGTTACACACAGTAGGAAGTTACATAACAATCAGACGAATTCATAAAAAGAAGAATTAATTTCAACCGTGAAAGGTGACTAGACACTATACAATAGCTGACAAAGACTCCATGTTTAAACAAGTTGTTATAAGCTTCAGCCAGCAACTAGTTGCTCAAGAAATCTCGGCCCTGTCGGTTCAGCCATTTAAATCTATTCTCGGTTATAATACTTTTATTTATTATCTATATAATTTGCGTAGTGTTGTGACTGGCATTCCATCCCTTAGTGCTGTGCTCCCTCACCATCATCGCCGTGGGCCCTCGGTACTACCAGGTTCAGGACCAGCCTAAGGTAACACCTTACCAACCAACCCTTACGCAAATTCCTGTTAAATAACTAGTGACTTCAAACTAACTTTGGTTGAAGAGGTTAAATAATAGAAATTAGAGGATATGGAAAAAATCGTGTCAATAAGGGCATATGAGTAGCGGATTTAGAGGACACTGCACCTGTTGGGCTTGGGGTCCAAGTGGTTAAGACAACGCCCGGGATAGACGTAGATTGGGGTGCGAATCCCACCAAGTCTAGTTTTTTTTTGTATTCCCTAATTTGGGTTACAAGGTAAGAGGCAGCGGTATGAGCATCTGCTCATTTTCATATTCATATAACAAATTATTCCTACTTGATAACATTTGCTTCCGCATAATGCTCAGTAAAGGCTCGAGGAGCGAGCATCTGTGACGCGCAAGGAAATGCTTGAAATTATGAATACAGCCCGACCTTTAACTTATGAAAAAAAAACTTTTACTTTTTAGTTTAAAAGCGTAGCCTACCTACCTACAAATTAATGAATGTATCCGAATAACCTCTTCAATCACCTCACTATGTGCTACTTTACGATGCAGAGAAGGGCGATAAAGAACCGGCGAAGCCCTTTAAAAGCAAATCTATGGAGCAGCTACGAATGGAGGCTGCTAGAATTGATAATTCCCTTAGATGGCAAGACAAAAACATCTTGCAACAACAGTTTGGTAGAATTGGTCCAATCGAGAGTAGCAACACAATGGACGATAATAAATTGGAAGAGCATTTTACGCCGCAAACCCCTTCGCTTGTTACTGCAAAGGCTGGTAATGATGGTCTACTTTACGATGCAGAGAAAGACGACCAAGAACAGGCGAAGCCCTTTAAAAGGATATCAATGCTGCAGCTACGAATGGAGGCTGCTAGAAATGATAATTCCCTTAGATGGCAAACCAAAAACATCTTGAAACAACAGTTTGGTAGGATTGGTCCAATCGAGAGTAGCAACACAATGGACGATAACAAATTGGAAGAGCATTTTCCGCCACAAACCCCTTCGTTTGTAACTGCAAAGGCTGGTAAGGATGGTCTACTTTACGATGCAGAGAAAGGCGGTCAAGAACAGGCGAAGCTCTTGAAAAGGAAATCAATGCTGCAGCTACGAATGGAGGCTGCTAGAAATGATAATTCCCTGAGATGGCAAAACAAAAACATCTTGCAACAACAGTTTGGTAGGATTGGTCCAATCGAGAGTAGCAACACAATGGACGATAACAAATTGGAAGAGCATTTTCCGCCACAAACCCCTTCGTTTGTAACTGCAAAGGCTGGTTATGATGGTCTTCTGTATTTTGTAATTTAATAGTGTTTCATACATGGTGCGAATAATGCGATTTTTTTTTAACTTTTATCTACAGTAGACTTATGCATGTAATAAAGTGAAAAAAACATAAAATAAACGGACTAGTTAACAAAAAATATAAATAGCCTACCTAACAAAATTATATTACCTAGCATTGTACGATAATGATTTTATGTTCTTATCATACTGGTTAAGATGGTGTTTAATAAAATAAGAAGACGGCGAAATTATTAGTGACAAAACTGAAGATTGTTGTATGTTGACCGATATGTATGAGATTGTTTAAAATGTTCAGTATTAGGTCGAGGAACAATGAGGTAAAGGCCAATCTCTTGTCTAGTCCCCCTACACCATGGCGTACTTAATTTTCATTTTCAAACGATTTTATTTTATAGAGTAGTCACTGCCGTTCATAAGTCAACCGTAACGATGGCACACCAAGTTCTTGGAACAGGCCGGCTGAGGGGCAAAGGAAAGGTCTGCACATGGCAATTCGAATGTACTATCTCAGCGCAACCTCGAGCGGTTTGAGATGCGTTGGACATGCTCGACCCCAAGAGAGCTGATGCAGTATTGGGCAACTGTATGCATTTGAGCATAATAAACTTGTCTCAGTCCGTCCAGGTCAAGTACATGGCGTAGTCTTCAAAATTTGTAAAGAATTCTTCTAACTCTATTTGCTATTTGTAACATGTATGAGTCTCAACGTAAATGTTGGTTTTAGGATATCATAAGAAAGAGAATCGAAAGCTTTTTGTAAGTCGAGATAAACGCAATCTGGATGTAGTCCTTCGTCCATATCTGAGCCGAGGAGAGAAGTTAACTTGCTGATTGTTGATGGTGATAATGAAATAGGTCTCGGCATCTCTCCAGTTAAAACAGAAGTATGCGTTTTCGCCAGAAGGAGAAGACTCCCATACCAAGGATCTAAAATTCATTTAGGAGGCATGTCTCTTAATGTAGTCGAAAACGTCTCGGCATCTCTCCAGTTAAAACAGAAGTTTGCGTTTTCACCAGAAGGAGAAGACTCCCATACCAAGGATCTAAAATTAATTTAGGAGGCATGTCTCTTAATGTAGTCGAAAACGTTAAGTTTTGGGGGATTAATCTAACAAAGCGTTTGTCTTGGAACAGTCAGATTGACCAAATTATAGTTAAGTGTGAAAAGCACATGAACATTTGCAGTCGATAACGAACGCTCACTGGGGGGCTGACCCCCAAACTGCCATGGCCTGTTACCGCGGCACTGTGCGTGCGACGATGGACTATGGGGCCTGCATTTATGCTTCAGCTAGCAACACCCAGATTAAAAAGTTAGAGAGATTTCAGTCATGCTGCTTAATTAGGATTATTCTTGGCAGCTTGCAATCAACGCCACTAAATATTATAAATGCAGAAGCTGGGGAGCCACCAGTAAGGTGTGCATTTAAAAAAAAAAACATTTTTAGCCGCCTAAGCAAGTGGCAGTATCCAACCTTACAGAGCCATATTGGCAAAAGAAAAAATCACCGATACTATGCGACAGCTACCTTAGCATGTTTTTCCCCCTCATAACATCATCCGAAAAACCACTTTCTTTTAGCCTTCCGTAAAAACAATTAATTTCTACACCAAGCGTGTACATACACCCACATACCGATTTCTCCAAATTGGAGCTGAGGGAATTATTGTCAGAGAAGTGGCCGTACAATATATAGTGATGGGTCCCGAATGTGTGAAAAAGTAGGTAGCGCCTTTTTTTATAGAAAAATTAGAATAAAAAAAGGCTATCGCATAGCAGACTTTGCGTACGTTTATACCGCGGAATTAATTGCCATCCAGATGGCGATGGAATATATAGTAGCAATAAGGGGAGCCCGCATTAAAAAAGTGGTGTTTTTGACTCCTTGAGCTTAGTGGATAAATTTAGAAACACTCTCCGAGCTCCGATTTTATAAAACCAGAGGTTGACATACTTACCCTTCTCTAACAGCTAGCCAGTAAAGGATGGGAACACCAATTTACTTGGATTAAGCCACATATTGGGATCGTAGGAAACGAGATGGCAGACGCTTTGGCCAAGGAAGCTACCCGTCGTAGGTGCATTGACATGCAGGATCCGGTATGCCGCCTTCCGACTTGGGTTTACACATAAGACAGACACTATTGGCGAAGTGGCAGGGAATATTCTCCACTTATACCCAACTGGGGTCCAGTATAAGGAGATCTTCCCTTAAGTATCGTTGTCTCCGTGGTTTAAAGGTTACCAGTCACCACTCACTAAAAATAATATACGACCATTACAAGACAGAGAAGTGGCCACGGGGTCACGAAGAGGTACTTGTGGAAGATAGGTAGGGACCCCAGTGGCATGTGCGACACTCGTCCGGGGTCAACTGAAACCTACAGCATATCACATTGGAATGCCCATCATACTCAGCACAGCGTACAGTCTTTCTCAATTGCCTCCCAAATTCCACTTATGTAGGCAGTCAAAATATGCACTAGTTTTGTCACTGAATCCGATAAATGTCTTTTCTAGGATATCTATGCGACTTGCCGTATCATTTTCATTTCCACTGACGTTGGCATTGCTGTTTTTGAGAACCGTTAGCTCACTAATAAAATTCTTCATCTCGGATTTTATTTTATTAAGTTCTTCCATCACTTTCATTGAGTCAATTTTGAGAAGATTAAGGCTCTTTCGTTAGTACTCAACCACAAATGTAATTTAATTAGGTAACTTTTCAGAAAAGCAAACCAGCTAGGTGGCCATTAAAAAAAAACATCTTGCAATAGCAGTTTGGTAGAATTATTCCAATCGATAGTAGCAACACGTGTGATGTTGTATTGAAACCGGCGGGAGACCAGAAGCTTCAGCCAGTCCCGAATCAGCACATGCATCATAAAAGATGGAAGGGGCTTTCTTTTCGGCTCCGAAGATATTCCAGAGAAGAAAAAGAGACTGGCTAAGGCGACTGCACGCGCAGAACCAGAGTCATGCCCAGGTCGTCTCTTCCTGTCAAATCAAAAGTGCAGCAACGTATGGAGGCAGCAAAGAATAGTCCACTAATTTCCCTAAACTGGCATGTCACCGGCAATCCACTGATGATAGACCAAGCTATAACACTCAACTAAGTTTCTCACAAAAGCTCCCAGCTTATTTAAAAAATTATGATGTCAAAAACCAGGTTCAAATCGACTGACAGTTCTTTTGATGGCGTGCAATTTTAATTTTTAGAGACTATTATATATATATATAAGGTTCTTTTTGCTTTCCAATTTATACGTAGTATAAAGAAAGCTTTGTGATGGTCGAAATTTTCGATTCCGAGATTTCAACGGATTTACACGGTTTGAGGTCCCAGGAACCCAAAAAAGTGTTTTTTACGAAATGTCTGTCTGTATGACTGTATGTCTGTCTGTCTGTTCATCGATTTCCGGGCAAACTACTCAACCGATTTTGAATAAATTTTGCATGTAGGTTCACACAAATCATACCTCAAGACTTTTTTTTATTTTGGGCTAACTCAATTTGGGGGGGGGGGGTTATTCTCAAAAAACTCCAAAAAAAACGTCTAAAAAAATTATTTCTCAAAAACGGCTCCAACGATTTCTTTTAAATTCACATATCTTGTAGTCGTTATTAATGTTAACAAAATGCAGGGGGTCGCTTGCCCCTTCATAGTTTGCTTCTGGGGGTAAAAAAATAAAAATAACTAAATTTTCATGAAAAATTATTAAAAAATAATTTTTCTGTGAAACCTTTTTATCGATTATTTCTACCTTCAGGCATGTTTTAGGTGTTAAATTGAGTAACGAAACCGGACAGGTTGCTTTCCCAAAAAAACCATTTGGTTTTGTGCAAAAATTTTGTTTTTTGAAAAAATGATAGAAAATTCACGCTTAAATGCATTGCGTGCCGTGCCATTATTGCTGTGTGATGTGTTGGTCTGACCTATCTAGAAATTACCTCACCTCCAGTGACGTCAGATGGGAACCCCCCCCCCCCCGAAATATCGGAAATTTAACCATATAGGAAAATTATTTACCATGAAATTATTCATTTTCTCTATCTGCTAATTTTGTTAAATTGGAAAGCATCTTCGAGTAAACTCGGACCGGTCCTTTGCTACGTGATTATATTATCTTTAAGGTGCAAAAAGACGTTAACACGTTACATACTGAGTATCATATTAACCAGTATTGCTTTTTTAATTGGAATGCTCGTATTTATAATTTATTATTGGTATGACATGGACCGCATGGTGGTAATGGCATCCTATAAAATCTGTAGTAGGTATGGAATGGTATAATCAAACGCTAATACGTTATTATAATATCTTGTACTGTTTTAACCAGTATTCCATTGTATATTTGAATGTTCGTATTTACTAGTAGGACCTAATATATTAGGCCCTACTAGTAAATAACTATTAATAGTTAATGGAACTCGGCACAGTGGCAATGTCATTCCTTTGAATCTATTATTAATAGGTATATACTGCGGTATGTTACAGGTACATATATCATTAGTTTTTGATTTAAGATTTTTTACTATTGGCGCATTATACTGTACATTATACATAGCCTATGTATTTTCAAAAACAAAATCATAATTAGTTGGCAATCAGTGCCGTATTAACCTTTTCTATGGCCCCCTAGGCAACCCCCCCCCCCCCATTCGCTCTATCTCTGTCGTCTTACCAGGTAAGGGGACTAACATTGCAGCTAAGACCTAATAAGCTTACTACTACTTTGTAAATACTAAATACTTTATATTATTAGTACATATATTTTTGGCGGGAAACCGTTCTGTTTAAAGGTTTATATGTTATGAAAAGCACATTTTTCAATGTATTAGGAATATTCTTGAAAAATATATGATAAATTATACTTTTAAACTAAATGGTGGACCCTTCGGCACTTCTGGGCCCTTAGGCAGTTGCCTGGTGTGCCTAGTTGGTGATCCGGCACTGGGTACAATTTGGTTTTACAAAGTTACGTAAAATAGGGAAAGTAGACAGTAATCGTCAAACTATCGAGACAAAACATCCTGCAGCCCTTAGATTTATGGATAATTTCAATCAAATTATGCAAACTCTAGATAAGGTCAGGTCACACAAACTTTTGGCCTCCTCCAACATACAATAAAACCAAAATGTGCGAATGTATGAGACATTTAAATTGATCTTTGGCCAGGATCATCGCAACGAAGGAACTCGAATTATTATCTCCGAGGGGAGCGCCTACGGCCCCCACTGCCTCCCTCGTTATAGGACAGCGAAGAAAGGTAAAAGTAAAAAGCCTGTTTGACTATAGTAAGTCCCCTCATATGGCATATGGGTGTATGGGGGTGTAGTCTTCTCTCCTAGAGAACTTCTGTAGAGAACTTGCTCTCGATAAGGTCATGTCACAGAAATATTTGGCCACCAAAAAAAAAAAAAAAATCCCAGTGGGTGTGATTGTGGGGAAAATTGAAATTGTTCTTTGAAACTTTATTTTAGGTTCCTGGGACCTTAAAACGTTTAAATCCATTGAAATCTCGGAATCGAAAATTTCGACCGTCACAAAGCTTTCCTTATACTACGTATAAATTGGAAAGCAATATCTTTCATACACAGTATATCGGCAGAAATTATTAGCAGAAATACTTAGGCCTAATAATAATATTTTGCAATATAATATGCGCCCGTTGATTATTTCAGAATTACATTTTGCGAAAAAAATTTGCAATGGAAAGCATTTTACCAATATTAGCCTAATGATTCGAGATATTGAACTCAAGTTTTAAATATACAATATAATTGCGATCACTAAGTCTTAATTGGCTAAATTGATAATTCGGCATCAGCGAATCCAAATTTTCCAACCCCTTAATCTTCAAAACATACATAATTATAGTTTTTTTGTCTATTTGAACCAAGTTATATTAAACATTACAAATATCAGCCAGAAATTTTGTGATATCGGGTATTTACATAATATACTTCTTCTTTGCTTATAACTGGTTAGTGCCCCCCCCCCCCTGAAAGTACCCAAAACGTATCCTAAATATTCTCATAAGTTTCTAGGACTTGTGACTGTTCCTTGCATCACTGAAATCAGCAAATTGGATTAATAATAATAATAATATTATCACAATTTTATTTGCCCCAAGAGATCAAAATCAAAATACCCGTCATTTAAAATTTAAATTTAAAATTGAAACACCCATATTTTGGTGTTTAATTCAATAAAAATTTCAACCGAGACAGACCCCCGTGTCCCTAGTAAGAAATTATATAGTTTGCCTGTAAAATCAAATCCCTCAAAAGAAAATCCTAGTGTGTGTGAGACTGTGAGAAATTTAAATTTCTCTTTGACCCGAGGCACTACAGATTTTCGAAGGCGATGTTGGTTTGATCTTGCGAAACCCTGCATAAAATGGTTTATTTTTGTTCAGAACTGACATGAAAACTGAACATAATTACAGCATAGGCAAGCTATTTATATCGATACATCAACTTGTATTGTAAAATTGTATGAGCTGATTTCAAATTTATAAGTGCAAGTTGATGATTCAATACCAACCATGTAAGCCTTTTATTGGTGGCCACTGTGCAACAGATGAACTTTGGGCCATATCATTTATATGATATCAAAATTGTCATGTCTTCGCACATTGATTTATAGCCTATAGCCTTCAATGGGGTGACTCACCATTTCATTTCATTCATCTTATTAATATAGAATTACCAAATTTCAAATGTGTCTGCATTCCTGTATGTTTATATACTGTCCCGTGCGGTAAAGACGTCGTATATTGGTGTGAAGTGATGATTTTTACTCCCACTGAAATAGTGCATGGTAATTATTTCATATTATCAGTGAAATTCACAAAAAAAAAAGTAGGTAATGCCTTTTCCTTCACTATTTACAGGAAAATGCTTCTGGTCCAAAAGGAAAAAGGTGGTTATGCACTTAAATAGATAATGAAACAATTGGTACAGACCATGAATACCCTTTTCTTCTATAATTCTACTGTTTTTATGATTTCCATGGAATATCTCTTTTGTAATTGTTCATTCAAATTTACAGCATACTTTTCCAACAAAAAATCAGTCTGCGTAAAAGCATTTTGAGCATATTCAATTTCAAACTAGTGTTGCACTGCTACTGCTGCTGCTGTTTTAAAGCATTAAATGGAATGAAACTACTAGAGATATTTTTAAAAAAAGCATCATTTCCTTAAAATGAGAAATTCACTTATTAATTACGCTGACGCCGTAGCTCTACGGGCGTGGTCCAGGGGGTGTGGACCCCTCGAAATATTTGCAGCGTACACTACATAGAATAGAGTTATAAATTATTGAAGTTACCTCACCTCCGGTTACGTCAGATGGACCTTCCCCCGAAATGAATTTCGGGCTATGGTCCTGCTACAACCGATGGAATTAAGGTTCGGGCTAGGTCGCCAAAATTTATAAATAAATTAATTAATAATTACTTTTTTTAGCTGAGACCACCCTAGCGGAGTTAGGGCCATCTCTAGCACTCAACTAGGGGTCAGCAAAAATCGCAGAACACATTTCCCCATGTAGCACGGTCCTGGGCTTGACGCCTCCATCCTCGTATACCTGGCTGCCACAAATCTACTGTCACTCTGCCTGTCTGTTTGTCTGTCTGTCACTCCAGTCCAGAAAATATTTACGTTTCCGTGAAATCGAAATTCTTTCGCTATTTATGTTTCTGGAGGCTTAGAAGAATTTTGTTACTTATTGTATTTTTGTTCTTAATTTTGCAGAAAGTGGAGCTTGATTGATTAAAAATACGCAAATCCTCAGTGAATTTGTTGAAGATGGTGGGCAAATATTGGTCGGACATGAGTGAGATGCCAGAGCAGTTGGATTCCTACCAAAATGGTTCTGAGTAAGTCTACTTGCTGTTGTTTTGTAGCCTGATGATGGGAGTAGCACTCACTCCCGAAACGTCGCTTTGCCCCCTTCACCTGACAATGGGCTCCGCTCTACTTGTTGACTATGAGACCCCTGTCCCCAAGGCCATGCCTAGGTTTGATTTCGGGGGGGGGGGGGAGGGGGGTACCAAATAAATTTTGTACGTAATTTATTAATGAACTAATGGATAAATTCTTAAAACCATACAGGTTTACATACGAAATTTAGTTTCGGGGGGGGGGGGGGGTCCGGACCCCATGGAGCACCCCCCTGGGCACAGCCATGCCTGTTCCTAATGACTATTAACACAGTGGGCAATTATTATTATATTGATCCTATTTCAATACTGAGTGTACAGTACAATAAAATCGTATCCCCCAAGGCTTCATTCAGCCCGTGAGCGGTTTCGCTTTTGGATATACATGTAATTCAATTGAAATACAAATAGTTAAGTACCTAATTATTGGTTAGCTATATCAGTTTGCTATAATAGGTAGTTAGTGTTAAGTAAATAGTTAATTCAGGTTAGTTAGTAACTTCTGTTAACAGCCATTTTAAGTCCAACCAACCCTATGTTGAATTGCTTCTCCATGATTGTACTTTATGAGTGATGAAGAAAGAAGAAATTTTCCGGAAGTCGAACATTTGTCGCCATCATCTCAATAGGTAGATGAGTCTCCATAAAATAAGTAAGTTTGTTAAACAATGAAAATTCACACGTAATTTAATTTGTTTAGGAGTGACAGGGAAGATTGCAAAAGCTCAGAACTGGCGATGTCACCAAACGGGCCACAGAACTCAGACAACGTGTTGTCCTCAGATTTGGAACATAGCAGTGATGATCGAGATATGCAGACAAACTTGCGGAACTGTACCACCATTCCTTCTGACCCAAGGAACCAGGTAAATGTTTAGACAGTCCACCACTTGTGTAAACCATACCGTTACCGTCCACCGGACTTTACGAAGAACTTAAAGTCCCACCTATGACGTTGACATACGCAAGACAGCTGGCACTATACAGACAACGACAACTACAAAATACAAACACTACAGAACCAGGGACGAATCCTTGGGCCGCCCCCACCGCCCCCCCCCCCCCCCCCCGAGAAAAATAGCTTTATACTAGATAGAATGGACTTTTGAAGGAAATGAAGAGAAATTGTTACTCAAGTAAGGGAAACGCGATATTTTTCAGGTCACCGCCCCCCCTCCCCGAAAACGTTTTCTGAAACCGTCCCTGTACAGAACTATACTAACTAACCATAACATGGGAACAAGGCTTGGCACAGGTCGCACCCTCCAAATTCCAGAACACAGGACATCACTTTTTCAGAACTCGCACCTTTTCACATCCGTTAAAATTTACAACAGAATACCTCAAAATATCAAAATAATCCCTTACATAAAAAAATTTGAACGTGAAGTAACGAGATATCTCTACACCAATTTACAAATTTAATAGTTAATACAGATCCCGAACAGAGGATTAGCAGAGTGGCGATTCAGTAATGACATACCTTCACAACTTTAAATCTACCTACCGTATTCAATATACATACCGTATATATATGTATACATATAGATACGTAAAAGTATATATATATATATGTATGTATATGAGTGGATGTGTGTACAGTATATATATAACATTTATTCTAAAATATTCACACTATACCTCATATTACTCTTTGTCTTGCATTTTATTATTGTTTGCTATATTATTATCTTGTTTGATTCCTTTTATTTTATTTTATTTATTTATTTCTTTTCATTAAATCGAATAGTAACGATTATAGATTGTAAATTTAATATATTTCACTTTAACTTTTGTAAAAGGGGGGCCCAGCACGGGACTTGTCCTTTGGGCTCCCCTTCCAAATGTAATTAAATTGAAACTGTTGTACTTAAAGAAAAAATAAAGATTATTATTATTATATTACTTTAAGAAAGAACCGGTTCAAGTTTAGTACAAGTCGTACATGCTTTCATATTTATTAATTATTGTTTTTTTTTAGGGTTAATCGCGTACAAACAATTTAATGAATGCATCCGATTAACCTCTTCAATCGTCTCAGTTTGTAACCTAATAGGTACTTGTGCCGTGTTACGACACGTCTCTGATCGCTAGGGGAGTATATAAGTTATATGTATATGTATATGACTCGCAAAAGTACAAGCACGATGTGATAACCTTGCCACCGAAGTCGCTTCATCAAATTAGGATAGATACCGTACTAAACAAAAAATAACAAAAACTTAGAGTTTTAGAAAAACTTGTTATAACAACCCGAATTAGTAAAACCCAAATAATTAATTATAACAAGTTTTTCTAAAACTCTAAGTTTTTGTTATTTTTTGTTTATTAAAATGAAATACCACGAAGTCACGAGTAATCTAATTATTTATGTAGATACCGTACTGCAAACAATTCACCTAGGGTTAAATTTGGACTTTAAATTTAAGGACATGTAGCGTAGTGGTACGGACTCTGACTTTAACCCGAAAGGTTGTTGGTTCGAGTCCCACACTGGCTACATTTTCTGGCCATGCTTCAGAGGGCATGTAAAGCAGGCGGTCCCGGGTCATCCTAGTTGAGTGTAAGAGAGGGCTTTATAGCCTTAACTCCACTAGGTTGGCTTAGTAATAGAAAGAATAAAAAGTCCTCATTTATTTTATTTATATTTATTTATGTAAATTTCGAGTTTTCCTATCCCTAAACTCTGAATTGATTCGATGCTACAGTCTAGAATAGGCAGATCAAAATGATATGATAAAACACATCAGTAATAGTGGCAGGGTATGTTACGCTAAGTATAGGGGCATGAATTATCCACAATTTTTGTTTGATTGAGAATGCAACCTGTTCGGTTCTGTTACGCTATTTACACCTGATGTAAGAAAGCATCGATTGAAAGGTTCCGCAGACATTTTTTTTTCTTTTTTTTTAAATTTAAATTTTAAATTTTAATTAAATTTTTTTTAAAATAAAAATTGAGTCTTTTTTATTATTTTTTTCGCCTCAAACTATCAAGGGGCAAGCGACATATTCGTTTTAGTTTCAATAAATAACATCTACAATATAAGCTATGTGAATTTCAAAGAAAACGCTGGAGCCGTTTTTTAAAAACAATTTTTTTAAACAATTTATTGGTTTTTGGAGGGAAGACCCCCGAAAGCCGCAAATAACAGAATCATCAAAATCGACCGAGAAGTTTGCTCACAAATCGCCAGACAGGCAGACATTTCGTAAAAACCACTTCTTCGGGTTGTTGGGACCTCAAATTGTGTAAATCTATACCGAAATCCCAAAATCTAAATTTGGCGACCTAGATGTTTGTCTTTGCTGTGAAATGCACAGAAAAGGGACACAGATAAATGTATCTATTAAAATCCGTAAAACCTTACCACGTATAGTTCGCAACAACTTTATAAATAGCTGTATAGGTACCAATACCACTATCAATAAGTTAATTTAAGCTAAAAAGGTGCTCGTAGCTGAATTCTAGCATACGATCGTTAGTTTGCAAAATGAGCTACCTCCCCCTCCCCCTCAATCCCAGTATATTTGGGGCTCACCAATGGGTTGCTGTTTGTTTAATCTTAAATGTTGTATTTTTTAAAACTTATTTTCAAAGCGAGGTACCGTAGCCTACATTTGAATGGCGCCTTAATAAGCTTATAGGGCGGACCTAATTAATTAATATCCGAGTTTCTCTCTAGTCCGCGCGAGGGTTCAACGGTGTTTGTGAAGTGTGAACAGATTTTGCACCAAGCTAATTCTATTTCTCAATTTTTTTCAGCCCTGTGATCCGGAATCCGGTGACTGTACATCCGATGACGAATACGTCTTATTCACCGATATCGCACCGTTGGATCCCAATTTACCCTTCCATCCGGTGCTTCCGGATTTACCAGGTTAGCAAACTTGATGTTACATACAGTAGGAAGTTACGTGACAATCAGTCGAATTCATAAAGAGAAGAATTTACTTCAAGCGTAAAAGGTAGAACACTGACTTCAAATTAAATTTGGTTGAAGAGGTTATACGTGGTATACGGAGCGCGCATGCGCATCAGATAGATACAGTGGCAAGTATGAAATAGGCCTGATGAAGCAGTCGAACTCCAGAGCTCGGTAAGGCAAGTTTAGTTATGCGTGTTAATGCGTAGTAATGCGTGGCCCTCACACGCCTCACGGTACACCAAAGCGCAACAATTACACAAATAGTAAAAATTAGATATTGTAAATACAAAAAAAAAAGTTATAATATTGGCGCTGTGTAGATCATGCTTGGTGTGTACTTTACAAAAAGGTCGGACATTAAAGACTACAACACACGGATTTCGCTACTTATGATTATGATTATCGTCAACGCCCATTTAATGTGGCCCGAAATTTTTATTACATCGGATATGACATCAAAGACTGTAATAAATGCACTACAATCGTTGTTTTCTCGCTACGGACTTCCAAGAACTGTGGTGTCGGATAATCAAAGCAGTTTCGTGGGCCGGGACATACAACAGTTTTACAGAGAAATGGGTAATTAAACATATCACGTCACCTCCATACCACGCAGCGTCTAATGGCCAAGCAGAAAGGTTTGTATCACCCATGAAGAGCTGCGGACACTACCATATTCGCCAGGTACGGCGCAGCAGAAACTCTACAAATTTCTAGCTGCTTAAAGCAGAGGATATAGAAAATATCTTGTCAATAAGGGTATGGAAGTAGAGGATTTTAGACATTTAGACACTGCACTTGTGGGGGTGTGGTCCAGCGGTTAAGTCGACGCCCTGGATAGGCGTAGATCGAGGGTTCGAACCCCGACAAGTCCATTTTTCCATGTCTCCTAATTTTGGTTATAACGAGGAGGTTACCTTTTCAACCAAAGTTAATTGGATGTCAGTGTTATATATGCCATGTAATACTGCAATGTATTGAATAAAGCATTGCCTTTATGCAATTAAGTAAGCTCACAGACCTGTTCGGTTAGATGTTACCCAGATGCTACCCAGTCTAGCAATAGGAATCTTGTCAATAAGATAAGTAGAGGATTTAGAGGATACTGCACTTGCCGGGCTTGTGGTCCAGTGGCTATGACGACGCCCCGGACAGGCGTAGATCGGGGGTGCGAATCCCACCAAGTCCAGTTTTTTTTTTTTTTAATCCCATAATTTGAGTTACAAGGTAGAAGAGGCAGCGGTATGAGCATCAGCTCATTTTCATATTCGTATAACCAATTATTATAATAATTGTTATAAATAAATAAGGACTATTTTTTGTTCTATTACTAAGCCAACCTATAACAGCTGAGTTAGGGCTATACAGCCTGTCCGTGAATGCCTCGCATTGCACAAGCTAAATATAGTTGCGGGTTGTTGTCGCAGGTACCTTACCCTAAATCGGCTAGGTACTCAAGTACTCATCCCCGCATTTTACAGTTAGTCTTAATATTGCAACGGCTCCGATAGGTTCTATATTTATTTAATTATATACCTATTGTTAATTTACATTAATTTTATTAGTTGTGGTTGTAGTGTTCTCGTGTTTGTGTTATTATTTTATATTATATAGTGTTTATTGTGCTCGCCCCTGCTGTGATTCCTGCGGATACTTTGCAAGCCACGGACTCCAGCAGTAGATAAGTGGCGTAGCCTATTCACCTAAAACACATACACCCAGACACCTTACAGCACCACACTATACATTACATATTATAATAGGTCTACCTACTGTACTACACCTTCACCGCGTAAGCAGAGTACGGTAGGCTTATTCTTTTATCTCTTATTCTCTTACCAAATCATATTATTTTCATACAGTCCACTCTCATTTCATAGGTACCTAAACCTCCAGGAGCGTAATTTGGAGTTCCTAGTTATTAGCTTATTAGGATACGCCCCTGTTGTGAGTTAGGTACTTATTTTTATTTTACTGAGCTATCGCAGAAAACCACACAGCCCTCTCTTACACTCAACTAGGAAGGACCGGGACAACCTGCTTTCCATGCCCTCCGATGCATGGTCAGAAAATGTAGCAAGTGTAGGACTCGAACCAACAACCTTTCGGGTGAAAGTCAGAGTCCATACCACTACTCTACATGACTTGACACTTGTTAATATTTGCTTCCGGATAATGCTTAGTAAAGGCTCGAGAAAAGAGCATAGGTGACGCGCAAGTAAAAGCTTGAAATTATGAATATAACTCGACCTTTCTCTTATGAAAAAAACTTTTCCTCCTGGAGCAAAGTTTCGAAATTTTTATGAATACCAACATAAGCATGTGTTGCAATTATGTGAACTATAGCCGAAGGCGGGTATTCCACATACGTCAATCATCAATGAAAAATTGAAAAATGACGTTTTAGCAGACATTAAAGACATACTAAAAATTCTGCTACCACGTCAATTTACGTCATTGTTACGTCATTTTTCAATTTTTCATTGACGATTGACGTATGTGGAATACCCGCCTTATGCATATTTTTTATGAATTCGGCTTAGTAACTTTCTTCAGCTGGCTGCATAGTCCGTTAAGAACCTTGGCCGCAGCCACCACGCAGTTCTGCTACTGGCTCCGACGCCACCTTCCTACTGTTTTTTTTTTTTTTTTTTTTTTTTTTTTTTAAAGTTTAACCGCGTACCTAGCAGCAAATTAATGACTATATCCGATGAACCTCTTCAATAGTCTCACAAAGTCACCCAATAGGCACTTGTGTCGAGTTACGACACGTCTGCGACCGCAAAGTGTGTAGAGACTTGCACAAGTACAAGCACGCTACCACCTTGCTATGGACGTCGATTGCGGACCCTATAAGCTTTTGGAGGTCTTAACCAGCATCATCCTACCAAATTGACCTCGGTCTCCCCATGGGATGCCAGCAAGCATTCTAGATCATTGTTAAACACCATCTTAGGCTCTCTTGTTCCATTCATTCTTTCTTCAGGACTGGTTGAGGCTCCCACTAGTTAAAAGACATCAGACGGTACCTTTTGTAATGTTATTAACTACAAAAATTGCCGAAAATACCGCGACTTGTAACCTACAGTATATGCCCGATTTTATAGGTTATATTTAAAATATATACTATATTTCTAGTTACCTCGGCTCTCTGGATAACTGGACGCAAAGTGAACCGTGTCTCGACAACTGCTGAAACTGGCTACTATCAATCTCGATTTATTGAAGTCCGGGGCCCTGCGTCTCCCTATCAAGCGGAGAACACCCACGCCTACTTGCACAGTGACAGATACTAACCGAATAGTATTCACCTAAATGCCAATACAGCCGACTTCGTTACAAGCCGCAGCTACATGGAAAGGTGCAATGTGCCAAGTGATCAGAGCAGTTACAATTCACCAGTGATGAACGATAGTCAGAGATATGGGCATGGTTATTCTACTGCTATCGCTCTACCACCCTCCTACAGGGGTCCGCGTTCCGCTAACACACAAGGCATGGTGTCCAATCGTGGCTATACGCCTCATTCTCATTGGAGACCGCAGCTAACATAGCCTCAAGAATGTCGTCTATGCCAGATCATAGCAGACAATGGGACCCAAGGCAAACCCGAAGGCTGCTACCTTCATCCACCTTTGCCTCAGGAAAGCGTCCATATCTCTACTGCTCCAGACACACAGCAGCCGAGCCATAAGAGACAGTATTACGCTCCGGTGGCAATGCAACACGTCACTCCTGGCGACTTCAGGTCGTTCAATTTTACACCGATGGCTACCTACAAGCCGAGGCCACAATATATCGCCCGGACTGATACAGCACACAATAGCAATGATGCTGATATTAGTAGAATTTCTGCAGACGACGCTGCTCTCCTTCGCAGCTCCGAAATGGAACGGTGTCATGGGGGACCAGGCAACAACGGGAATGGAGCGTCTTTTGTTGTATTCGCAACACCTCAGCAAGTAGCTAATCGTGTAAAGATGCATCCGAAGGAAGCAATTTACTCCTCGAGGA
Organism: Psococerastis gibbosa; assembly: GCA_963971405.1. NCBI lineage: Eukaryota > Metazoa > Arthropoda > Insecta > Psocodea > Psocidae > Psococerastis > Psococerastis gibbosa. The sequence goes on from OZ020489.1 coordinate 8,895,395, forward strand.
ATGACACAACCATTCAGCCTTCTATGCACCATCTTAATTCTACCCACTTTGGGTTTTCTCAAGTTGACCAGTGGGTTTCTACGCCAGCCAAGCAAGCAGTCTCTCTCCAAAGTGTGTCGTCAAGCCAAGAAAACAGATTCCTAGAAGGGATTGACTTCTCGAAGCCTCCGCATCTAACAGATCTTTCAAAGGTAAGTTATGTTATTTTTCACAATATATCGTAGATTTGTGACGTGTGATGTCTATGACGGATTTGGAGCAGTGATCAAGGACACTATCCCGGCAAGGTGGAGAATCGGGTTAGAATCCCATTCCCGTCAACTGCCCCGTATCTTCCGTTCCCTCATGTCTGATACTTTTTTAAAGCCGTCATTGATGAATTAGACAGGTTTCTCAATTTCAGCATGGTGTAAGCTCCTCTTCAAAGCTCTCTCTTTGGGGCTGTCCTTTAATCACGTGAGGTTCGAAAGGGGGCGGGAGGGGTATAGTAAGATATCACGTGTATTTATATTTTCGTCAAACACGTGATTTCTAAACCGTTGTGTAGTATGTGACCTTGACTCGCTGTTGCCAGGCAACGAACGAAGTTATCCAGTTGTTAGTGTCGAAGGAAGTCTTGCTTATCCTTGAAGTTCAAAAGTGAGTTTTATAAAAAGTCTGTCGGTCTGACAACATCTCGGGATCATTTTATTTTCATTTTTGGCTAACTCAATTTTAATAATTACATAAATCAAATTATACCGTACAATTGTAACAAACAAACAAAATACGGCTAAAAACATCCTACGGTATCTCAAAAAAGGCTCGAACTATTCTGGTAAATTCATACATAACTGTAGTCGTAATTTATTAAAACAAACCCCAATTGGTTGCTTGCTCCTTGATAGCATGATTCGGAGGGCAAAAAGGCCTATATTTTACTCGTAGGTGTTCAATTGCAACAAAAACAAACAGGTTGCTTTTCCAGAACAAAGTTTTTGTTTGAATAAAAAATATTTTTTGAAAGAATTACCTAGCCATTATCACTGTGTTGCATTGCATTGGTCTGCCGCGTTCTTGCTGACTAAGCAATAGTCTCACCAATCAATTCAGTGCATTGGGATAGGTAAATTAGAAGCTACTGAAATCTAACCCTTGAACAATTATTTTCTATGGAGCTTGCCTACTCCTTTCATCTATCTCGTACCCATATTGATAGGAAAATGTCAAATATTGCATATTCTTCCTCTAAGACCTAAGACCTTGGATTTGTTTTAGGGACCAGAAAGGATCGGACAGCAAAGTGGGACTGGGTGTAACACTACCTATTGCCATGCATATGGACATACCGCGCAATACACCATTGCCAACCAGGTAGCCGGCGCTCATTCCACAAGTCACAGTGCCCAGACAGCTCCAAGAAGGACGACGTGTTCCTGGAAGACGAGATGCGTAACAAGTGTACAATCGGCAATAATAGTTCGCTTGCTAGTGGTACAAATAATATTTCGCCCGTTATGAGCAGTTCTCCCCGCACACCTTTTATCAGGCCAACCCCTCAGGATGAGGTATCTGATGTACCCATGTACCGGCAAACTGCAAGTGGTACTTGCACAATAGACGATAACAAATTGGATGAGCAATTTACGTCGCAAACCCCTTCATTTGTCACTGCAGAGGCTGATAAAGAACAGGCGAAGCCCATTATAAAGAAATCAATGGTGCAGCTTCGTATGGAGAAAGCTAGAAATGATAATTCCCTTAGATGGCAAAACAAGAACATCTTGAAACAAGGCGGAATTGTTAAAGCCCAGGCGAAAGCGTCTCTTCCAGAGAAAACAAAAGTGCAGAAGCGTATGGAGGCAGCGAAGAATGGCCCCTCCATGCCCTAGAAAATATTTATTAAATGAAAACGGAGTCACCGAAGAAACGGAACTTCAAATTCCCCTAAACTGACACGTCACCGGCAATTCACAGATGATAGACCAAGCTATAACACTATTAGTTTCCCACAAAAGGTCCTAGCATATTTGAAAAATTGAAATGTCAAAAACCGGGACAGTTCTTTTGATGGCGTGCAATTTTAATTTTTAGAGTCAATAATCTGAGGGCTCTTGTTTGCTAGGTGATTATTTAGTATTATTAAGGTGCGAAAAAGACGTTAACACGTTGTATACTGTGTATCATATTAACTAGTATGGCTTTATTAATTGGAATGCTCGTATTTATAATTTATTATTATATCTTGGCATGGACCGCATGGCGGTAATGTCATCCTATAAAATCTAGGAGGTATGGAATGGTATAGTCAAACGCTAATACGTTTTATAGAGTATGTACTGAGTTAACCAGTATTCCATTGTAAATTAGAATGTTTGTATTTACTAGTAGGGCCTAATAGATATTAGACCTTGGCACAGGGGCAATGTCATTCTTTTGACTCTATTAGTACCTAAATGCGGTATGTTACTTATCATTGTTGTTTGATTTAAGATTTTTAACTATTGGCACATAATATTTTCAAAAAAAAAAAAATCATAGGCTAATTAGTTGGCGGCTTAGGGTGTATTATTTTGAAAGAAATATAATGGTGTTTTCATGTGCCAAATTATTGTAAAAATTGGGATGAAACAACGTCAGTTTATATTATTTTGTGAAGTGTATATGTGTGGAATGATATTAGTTGAAAATGAAATTATCTGGTATTGGTAAAAATTTTATTGTAAATAAAATGACTGAATAAAGCATATTTTTCATTTCGTTTTACTTCTATTGTAGTAAAAAACCTGCAGTACATACCTTCTTGTTAAACTGCACTAAGTTCAATCATAAGTTCCAGAAGAAATATCACGGTATGTTGAGTGAGGCATGCTGTACAAGTGATACGCGAACAGCGATCGTCTTACAAATAATATTAACGATAGGCGGCTATTCCATATGTCAATAATCCATCATTTGTGCATTAATAATTAATGAGATATTTGTTTCAAGGAGACTATTAGCCTATGTAGAAACTTAACTTATTTATTATAAGTTAAGTTAAATATAATATGGTAGAGACATCGATAATAAGTCTATACCATATTATAACTAAATGTATTAAAGATAAGTTAAGTCTATACATAAAATTCTCCTTGAAGGGTCGCCCGAGCCACCTCCTGCCATCGCATCCCTCTCTTCCTGATTTTTCACTCGTCCATGCAACTTTCGGGGTATAAGATCACATACCGTATCTAATTCGAGACAGGTAAATGACGTCAAAAGGCACATTGACTTCTTCAACTGCAGTCGTGATGCTTTGAGGAGGATTTTGAATGACGAACCGTACTGTAAACCTGTTCACCCCACTCAAACATCGCATTATTATATTTTTTAATTTAGATTAAGTTTTTATTTCTTAATTTTGATTCCATGTAACATATTTTATGTTGAAATTGTAAAATTTGCACTACTCTTAAATGTAAAATAAATAATAAATCAATATAACTCCTATGCTGATTCAAAGGAAACAATCCCAAAATTTGCAGTAAATGTCTAAAACATAATATATATAATAATATATTAGTGTGAAGTGATGTTTAGGTACTCCCATTGAAATAGCGGGTGGTAATTATTATTTTATATTATCAGTGAAATTCATAAAAAATAAGTAGGTAACACCTTTTTCTTCACTATTTACAGGAAAAATGAGGTTCTGCTCTTAAATAGATAGTGAAACAATTGGTATACAGACTATGAATACCCTTTTCCTCTTTAATTCTACTCTTTTTATGAGGAGGACTTGTTGTCTGAGTTCTGTTGCCCCTTTGGTGAAATTGCCAGATCTGTGCTATCGTCAGGACCTGTAGAGTAGTGGTACAGACTCCGACTTTCACCCGAAAGGTTGTTGGCTCGAGTCCCAGGTAACACCAAATCACCCAGAAACCAGTTTTAGAACGCACTCCGCCAATAGCCTGACATTGTTGCGCAGCCACAGATTCGAAGCTACAACGATGGGTACAACGAGTGTTTCATTATGTAGCAGCCACCTGTAAAGCTTATTCGTTATTGCCCTGGTATAGGCATGGGCCTTTACCATGAATCATGACATTATGGCTCCACTGATAGTTCAGCACAACTCCAATGCACCAGGCCTGTGGCGATGTACTGAAACCGGCGGGAGACCAGAAAGCTACGGCCAGCCAAGAATCTGCACTGAATGCATCACTAAAGATGGAAAGGGCTTTTTTCGGCTGCAAAGACATTAGAGAGAAGAAAAAGGGACAGGCTCAAGCGGCTGCCGAGAACAAGAAAGAATCTCTTCCAGACAAATCAAAAGGGCAGCAAAGTATGGAGGCTGTGAAGAATGGGCCCTCCCTCGAAGAATTCAGGGGTGGAGTTCATACTGATTGTAACGAAACCTTTAATTTCCCTAAACTGACAAGCCACCGGCAATCCACTGATGATCGACCAAGCTATAAAACTCAGCGTAGTTATAGACGGTAATGCCAGTCATAGCAGACAGTGGGACCCAAGGCAATCCCGAAGGCTGCCCCTTTCATCCGATGGGCGTCCCAGGCAACTCTGCACAGCAGCGATTTGAACATAGTTCGTTCAGCATGGTATTGAATCGAAGCTACAACGAGGGGTACAACGAGGGTTTCATTGAGGAACAGCCACCTGTAAGTTTTATGAACATAAAAATGAAAAGCATCGCAGTTTTTTGCAAATGTTGCAAAACATCAAGAGCATGAGGCCACTTCAAGGGTGGAAGAACTCAATGTACAATAGTATAGCCCACTCTATAGTGGCTATATCCCGCCATACTAAGTCATTCCAGTACCTAACGACTAATGAGAGGGATCTGGTAAGCTCATTAATAAACAGGGCACGGCAGCTGAGCGAAAAGAAACTGAAAATATGGCATGATGAACGCTTGCTACAGGCAAAGGGCACTAAGTACTCTGAGTCACTGCCTACCAGTAAGAAGAACCGTAGCATGGATGAAATTTCTTTTCGTTGTGGTGCTACATCCCCCACAAATGTTGGATTCTAATATAGATGCAGATATATGCCCATTCAGTAAAAAGCTGTTACAAAGCTCTAAATTGAGATTAACTATCAGCCACATTAATATTAGTAGCATGCGGGCAAATTTTGACACCCTGGTTAGTATCATGCAAAATTGGAAATTTTGGCCTGATATATTAATTCTTAGTGAAATATGGATATATAATGCTGAGGCTCTACTCTATAATCTGGATGGGTACAAAACCTATTACAACTGCAATGAGGGATATGCTGCTGGGGGGTGTTTGTTTTTTGCAAAACAAGCTAAATGTACAACATGTTGATTGCTCTTTTCGGGCAGCCGACATACAACGTCTTTCTCTCATAGTAGGTTCAACAAATTTAACTATTTTGGCCGTATATCGCCTGCAAAGATTCAACAAGACAGCATTTTCTGACGAACTGGATGATCTTTTACAACGTATTAAATGTAAAAATGTTCTGATTATTGGCGACATCAACATTGATATAATGGGGGATTGTGAAGAGGGGAACAAGTACAAAGAAGTAATGGCTATGAATGGTTTTACTAGTCTCGTAAACGAGCATACAAGGATAACTGAACAAACAGCCACATGTATAGATCATATCTACTTACGCTCGCTAACATATATCCATGAGAGTGTTGTTACTGACTTAGGTGTTACTGATCATCATATGACCTCCATTATCATTAATGCTGATGTCGTTCAAAATTATCATCCCAGGCAAGTAGTGCGAAAGCTTGACATGGATAGATTTAAGGCAATTGTAAATGTAACTACTTTTGAGGAAATTTTAAATTGTACGGATGTTAATGTCGCTTACGAACTATTCGAGAATAAAATGATTCAGGCACAGAAGGCGGCAGCTATACCCAAACGCATGTCCAAATACAGAAGTCCGGGGAAGCCATGGTTATATCGGGAACTTAAAGCCCTCATAAACGAGAAATATGCAATTATAAACTCTAAAAAGAGAATTCCTCTAAATTATGAGAGTAAAGAGAGGCTAAAGTTCTGAAAGACATATAAAGCAACAAGTTCAGCTGGAAAAAAATTCATTTTATAGCAACAAGTTTACGGAAGCGTCTGGTGATAGTAAAAAACAGTGGAAAGTAATCAATGAAGTAATGGGAGTGTGCAGTAAGGATAAACAACCGATTGAAATTGTAAATGACGATGGAGTAGCGATCTCTGATCCTAAGCTGGTGGCAAATGAGTTAAACTGGCTGTTTACGAATCTACCATTGCAATTAAAGGAGCAGTTAGTAAAACCACCGTTAAACCAACACACTATGTCAGGGTGGGACTCAAAGTCTACACAACAGTCTATTTTTTTATCGCCTGTAACCCACGATGAAGTAATGACAGTTATTTCTGGACTAAAAAATAAAAACTCCGCTGGTTCTGATGGTCTATCTACAGGCTGCTTAAAAAATGTTGTGGCTCATATTACTACCTATCTTACACATATCATAAATCTCAGTTTTTCACAAGGAATATTTCCTTATAAAATGAAAGAAGCAATAGTTATACCATTGCATAAGAAAGGGGATCGCCGCTCAGCAAAGTCATATCGTCCTATAAGTTAACTCAATGTAACAAGTAAAGTCATAGAAAAACTTATGGCAGCTCGCTTGAACAACTTTTTAACGAAACATAATTGGATAAGTTCAAATCAATTTGGGTTTAGGGCAGGAAAAGGAACAGATTTAGCGTTAATAGAATTTACCCGACCCATATACGATTCTCTAAATAAAGGCCGTAAAACAGCCAGCTTGTTCTTAGATATAAGCCGTGCCTTTGATTCTGTCGAACACAATTTGCTCCTAGACATTTTATGGAATGCAGGGGTAAGAGGAATAGCATGGGAGTGGTTCAAGAGCTATCTGATCGGGAGGACTCACAGAGTACGTTTGCAAATTCAAAAAAAAGGAACAGTTGGTTTTGTAGATAGTGACGCTTTGGAACAACTATGTTCTGTACCACAAGGCTCAATCTTAGGCCCATTATTATTTATTTTATACACTAATCAACTATGCAACTTGCGGCTACATGGTACTTTGACTAGCTTCGCTGATGACACGGCACTCTGCTACTCTGCAAGAGACTGGAATGAGATACAAAAGTTTATGACTGAGGATTTACAACATCTTAACACTTGGTTCCAAATCCATGGCCTTACAATTAATGTTAGTAAAACCTGTTTTCTGCCATACAATCTAAGAACAGGAAGTATAGATGAGCCCCTCGAAGTGAGATGCCATGCGTATAATTGCGACTTACAAAATCCAAATTGTCAATGCCCAGCTATCACTAAAGCACAAACGACGAAATACCTTGGCGTCCACTTCGACAGTGATATGAAATGGAGCAGCCACTTAAAATCGATAAACGGAAAATGTCGAAATTTTTTAAGACAACTTTTTTACCTCCACACGGTCTGCCCTCAAAAAATTTTAATCCAACTATACCACTCACTTTGTGAATCTCGGTTAGCGTATGGTATCCAAGTGTGGGGTGGGACCTTTGTTACAAATTTAAATTCACTTGTAGTTACCCAAAAATACCTTATTAAAACAATAGTCAAAAAACCTAGAACTTGGCCATCATTCCCTCTCTTTGCGTCTCTCGGTTTTTTCCCGCTGCGGCACTTGTTCTTATACAAGACATTGCGAATTTTTTACTCTATCAGTGGGGACATGGTACAGAGACCCAGACCAGCAAATACTAGAAGAATTGAGCACCTTGTAGTACCAAGGGCATACATAGCAAATTTTACCAAATCCTACCAATATATAGCACCAAAATTATTTAACTTACTTAATATTTGTCCTGGGTCGCTGTCAATAAATAAATTTTCCAAATTCGTCCGGGAATGGCTGATGAGACGGGAAGAGGTGGAATCTTTATTTGAAATAGTGGACTAGACTGTTATGTGTTTACGAGAGATCTGTTATTAATATGTAAGTGTAGTTTAATAAGTTAAATTAAGTCTAATTAATTTTTTTTCATTTTTTCTTTAGTTTTAGAGTAGGGTAAATTGTTATAGGTCTTCGTGTGGGGCTTTACAATTATTGTATTTAAATTGTTCTATATTTAATACATTCATTCATTCATTCATCTTCGTACAGACTAGGTATAATACCCACATCTTATACATTATAAGTTTTAATGTTGAGCGCAAGGAAATTGGCACGACTATAATAAATAATAAATATAACTTTAACTCCTATGATTATTCAAAGGGAACTATCTCAAAATTTGCAGTAAATGCAAAAACAATTTTCATGTTTATTTATCAATAAACAAAATAAATGATATATTATTTGCAAACCGACCTAAAAGTCCAGTATAATGTGTAAAATAGGTAAAGTAGACAGTAATCGTCAAACTATCGAGACAAAACATCCTGCAGCCCTTAGATTTATGGACATTATCAATCAAATTATAAAAGCTCCAGATTCTAGGTCTTGAAAGAAGACTTGACCACCAACCACTAGTAAAAAAGCAATATTCCGCATTCATGAAAGAGTTAATCGATTTGAATCACATGCAAATCATTGCGTTATGAAGGACAGCACAACAACCAAGCTTAGATGTGTCTTCAATGCATCAGCCATGGACGCTTTGGGGACGTCCATCAATCAGATGCTTCTTCCTGGTCCGAGGCTGCAAGCAGACATCGTTGACATTCTCATCCGCTTCCACTTCCAAAATGTCGCCTGTGCAGCGACATTAGGATGATGTTCCGCCAAATAAAGATGCATCCAGATGACGCAAAATATCAGTGAATCTTCTGGGGTTTTTCTACCGCTGATCCTATGCAAGTGTATGAGATTACAAGCGTCGTGTACGGCATGACCAGTAGTAGTTTTCGCACGCACGCTCCGCCAGCTTGCTGCTGACGAAGCTCACCGCTTTCCAAATGCCGCAACCGCTTTAGCTCAAGACTTTTACATGGACGACGATGTTGGAGGGTCTTCTTTTGACAACTCCGCCAATCAACTACGTCAAGAGCTCAGTCAACTTCTTAACGCAGGGTGCATGCCTCTCCCCAAATGGAGCTCAAGCCATGCGACCGCTCTCGTTAACCTTCCTGATGATTATAAGGAGGTTCCGCTTGAATTCAGCAATGGTGATCCCATGCTCAAAATCCTCGGCTTATGCTACCTACCGCAAAGTGATTCGTTCAGCTACCGCTTGAAGCCGTTCGATTGCCCCGTTACCAAACGCTCAGTGCTCAGCTACGAACCGCTTGGACTCTTGTGTGGTATGATCTGCCACGCTAAGCATTTCATTCAACGCCTCTGGTTGTTATGTGTTGGCTGGGACGATCCGCTTCCTAATCCGCTCCGCTCGGACTGGGACAAGTTTCTACGCGTGATGGCACGTGTTCCAGAACTTAGGGTGCCACGATGCTTCAATTTTGATGGAGCTACGTGGCGTCTCGTGTGTTTCAGTGATGCTTCAATTTCCGCTTACGCCGCGTGTGTTTACCTGCAGGTACAACATGGTGATCCCGCAGAAGCTCACGTTATCAAGGGTCGTGTCGCTCCGCTTAAGACTCAGTCAGTTCCACGCTAAGAGTTCCTAGGCAGTTTGCTAGCCGCTTAACTTCTACAATCAGTGTTTCACGCAACACCCATCCGCAAGTTCGAGGCAATCCATATGCTGGCCGATTCAACCATCATACTCGCGTGGTCGAAAACATCTCCGCATCGTCCCAACACCTTCGTCGCCAATCAAGTGGCTGCAATCACCGATCTCACTGCCAACTGCAAGTGGGCTCATGTCAACTCAGAGTTCACTGCCGCAGATTGTGCTTCTCGTTGCTTAATTGTGATCGTATTTGGTGGAATGGACTTGCATTCCTCCGCCGCAGTCCTGATCTTTGGGACAAGTTCAAGTTGCGGAGTGTTACGGATGGTCTGTGCTATCTTTTTTTAATTTATTTCTCCGGTTTTAAGAAGTTTTTCTGCAAGATTCCTTCCGCAACACCGAAACCGTGGCTTCAGGAAGTGCATAGTAGAGGAAAACACTATCTACAACGGATTGAAACCTGCTCAGGATTTGCCAACCCCAGTTCGTTTTCTATTCGCGAGACAGTCACACGTCTTTTCTGTTATAAATCAATTAATCAGTTATACCGTTACCTTAATTCTTTAATATCTGTTACTTAACCATAAAGTGTTGCACCAAGCCGTCTGCTTCGAGCTACCAGCCTGGCGCCAGGTCGTCTGCAACTTTGCAAGTTCTTCAGTAAGGTTAAGTGTAACCCCCATATTAATCTGTTATAGAAGCATCCCTTCTACATAGTGCATTCCTCTTAGTATTTTTCGAGCGGTAAGCTTACTTTTTACGGACTTTTAACTGTGATGCTTGTTTGTTGTGAATACTACAGACAATCTAAGAAGCCCCCATAAGTCAAGTAGGTGCTTAGATGCAGTGAATATAATAATCAGACGCGGACTAAAGGTTGGAAAATTGCGCCGCCTGGTGCTTGCAACTGATCAAGTTTTTGATCTAAGTGTTCCTGTTAAAAACTGTCATTAAATGCGTTTCTAATGGTGTCTGTTGTGACAATCAGCTGACAAATACAAGACACGAGTTCAAGACTGAAAAGGTCATCGGCAGCTACACATGTTCTCGCAACTCGCCAGCATTTCAAATTCATGACCTTTTCAAACTTCAACGGCTAGTTTAATTAATTACTGCACTATTGCTTCTGTGACTATCCATTAGATAAGCTAAACATTGTCGGCATACTCACATCTATAAATTCATAATACTGGGCCTTGTTAAAGGTGTCAATGATGGAGTGTCACAAATGCAATTCCATCATTGACCACGACCGCATTGTGTGTGAGGGGTGCAGCAGTAAATACCACTATGATCGCTGCGGCCAAAGAGAAGCTGCGTGGAGAAAAAAGAAGGTTGAACTTAGGGCTGCTTGGAGATGCCCCCCTTGTGATAAAGAAACAAATATTTTCGAACTAGACTCACAGACACTGCGTAATACACTTGAGAAAGTTAATAAACTTGAGCCTTTGGCAAGGGATGTCAAGGAAATGAAGGAGACTGTGACATTCATATCTGACCAATACGACGAGCTACTTAAAGAGATTCAAGAAATGAAAAGAATTAATGATGAAAACAAGAGGGGAATAACACGCATACGACGTAATGAGAATGAGTATCTACATCGGCAGGTCAAATTAAATAATGAGATTACCATGGAGTTGGAGCAAAAACATAAGGCCAATCAGATCGAAATACATGGTATTGCCCATAGTGAGCAAGAGGACTGCAAAGAAATAGTTGTTACGCTCTCAAGAGAACTGCGCCTTCCGGGTGGTCTGACTGAGGTACTTACTGCAACCAGGATACAGCCGAAGAAAGGCTTTGCTCCACACAAACCTCCCTCTATACTAGTTCGGCTCAGGGATGACTCTACTAGTAATGCCTGGCAGAGTAAGAGGAAAACGGTCTTGTCTAGTTCGAATATCGCAGAAGGCGGTTCTCAGGAACCTATCTACATCAACGAGAATCTGTGCCCACGCCTGAAAGAGATCTTCTGGAACGCGCGTGTGCAGGGGATGAACAACTACAAATTCATTTGGACCAGAGGCGGAATGATATTCATGCGGAAGGATGAGACGGCTAGACCTGTACGCATAAGGTCAATCGATGATATCCCAGCAGTTTTTAAGAATGCCTCAAACTCTGGGGTAGTGGTGTAGCATGATAATGTTGAATTCCTGTACTAATATGTCTGATACAAACCATACACATTTACTTTATGCTAATGTACGCAGTCTACGATAAAATCTGGATAAAGTAAAGTTACACTTGTCTCTAACTACCATTGTATATAAAGTTCTTGTTCTTGTGGAGTCATGGATAAATGAATATGAGTATCCACTTTTTCAAATACCGAACTATACGGCCGTCATTCAACAAAGGTACGATATGTGCTCCGGTGGGATAGTTGTGTACGTAGCGAATGATTTAAGATTTAATATAGTAAAAAAAAATAGGCAATTTAGACCATGAGAGCATTATTTTAGAATTACTGTTGCAACATGTCAGAGGGTATACTAGCCTAGTCAACATGATTACTCTGCTGCATGCATTGATCATTGTGTTGTGAAATTTAATGTGCACCCTACTTCATGCCAAGTCCTGGACATTGGGGTATCCGACCACAAGTCTTTTTCTGTTTGCTGTAGTAATGCCCGATTTTATTGGTTATCTGAAATGTATTCTATTTTTCTAGATAACTCGGCTCCCTGGCAAACTGGACAAGCGAACCGTGTTTTGAAAACTGCTGAAACTGGCTACTATCAACAGACGACAGCTGAATCACGATTTATTGAAGTCCAGGACTATGCTTCTCCTTATCAAACGGAGATCACCCACGCCTACTCGTACGGTAACAGATACTACCCGAATAGTATTGGACCAAGTGCCAATACAGCCGACTTTGTTACAAGCCACAGCTACTTGGAAAAGTACAATGTACCAAGTGCTCAAAGCAGTTACTATTCACCAGTGATGGACAATAATCTGAGATATGGACATGGTTATCCTACTGCTATCACTCTACCCTCCTGCAGAGATCCGCGTTCCTCTAACACACAAGACATGGCTGCCGATCGTGGCTGTACGCCTCAGTTTCATCGCCTGAATATCGTCTATGCCGGATCATAGCAGACAATGGGACCCGAGGCAATCCCGAAGGCTGCCCCTTTCATCCAATGGATGTCCCAAGTAACACCAAATCCAATTGAACGCACTCCGCCAATAGCCTGACATTGTTGCGCAGCCACAGATTCGAAGCTACAACGATGGGTACAACGAGCGTTTCATTATGTAGCAGCCACCTGAAAAGCTTATTCGTTATTGCCCTGGTATGGGCTGTTGGAGTTATAATTAATTACCAATAGTTCAAATATGCCGCGCTTTCACCTTTATGACTTTATGTTGCAAACTTGTGAATTGTCTCCTTCTTGAAAGATGGTTGAACTTGAATAACAACGCAATATATTTTAATTTATATCATGATTTTAATTATAAATATATATACTCTGCTCGAGAATATTTTATTTTATATGTAATCTTCAACAGGTTTTGTGCCCAGTGTCTTATTTTATTTATTTTAAAAAGTATCAGTAAGTTGTGTGTTAATGAAAATTGAAGTGGAAGCCAGCAATGATGATTTAGGTCTTTTTGTTTCTGCAAAGTTAAAATCGCCTTGCCAGTATGCTACATGGTTTTTTTTAAACTAAAAATTAGCCTGAAAGCTGCAGGTGTGTGGCAGTATGCCAGCGGCGAGAGGCAATGCCCGGCTAAGGATGATGGAAAACCGGAGTTTTTAAAAAATGATGCCAAGGCTCAAAAAATCATTGTTGCGTCTTTGGATTCAACGATCTTAGAACATGTTTTAGAATGTGAAACATCGGATCGAATGTGTTCTATACTTAAAGGACTTTTTCAAAGAGACAGTTACCAGACACAGCTCGGGCTACGGCGAAGCTCAAAGCAGTTACTATTCACCAGTGATGGATGATAATCAGGGATATGGACATGGTTATCCTACTACTATCGCTCTATCCTCCTGCAGTGATCCACGTTCCTCTAACACACAAGACATGGCTGCCAATCGTCGCTGTACGCCTCAGTTTCATTCGAGACCACAGCTAACATCGTCTGAATGTCGTCTATGCCAGATCATAGTAGGCAATGGGATCCGAGGCAATCCCGAAGGCTGCGCTTTTCATCCGATGGACGTCCCAGGTAACACCAAATCACATGGAAACCAGTTTTAGAACGCACACCGCCAATTGCCTGACATTGTTGCGCAGCCACAGATTGAGCATAGTTCGTTCAGAATGGTAGCGAATCGAAGCTACAACGATGGGTACAACGAGGGTTTCATTGAGGAACAGCCACCTGTACAGTAAGTACAACATGTCTGTACTGCTCCAGAAACACCGCAGCCGAGCCACAATGAGAGACAATATTACGCTGCGGGGGCGCTTCTGGTCACTACTGTGGACTACAGTCTTTGTATTCAATACTAATGGATAGCTGCAAGCCACGTCATTATATCGCCGCGGCTGACGCGAAGACATTAGAGGGAAGAAAGAAAGACTGGCCAGAGCCAGAGTCATGACCATGCGAAGGCGTTTCTTCAATCCAAATCCAAAACGCAGCGACTTATGGAGGCAGCGAGAAATGATAACTCTCTCAAAGGCCAAAACAAAAATATCTTGCAACAAGGCGGCATTGTCAAAGACTTTGGTGGAAGTGGTCGAACCGACAGTAGCAATGCCTGTGGCGATGCACTGAAACCGGCGGGAGACCAGAAAGCTACGGCCAGTCAAGAATCTGCAATGAATGCATCACAAAAGATGGAAGGGGCTTTTTTCGGCTGCGAAGACATTAGAGAGAAGAAAAAGGGACCGGCTCAAGCGGCTGCCCAGAACCAGAAAGAATCTCTTCCAGACAAATCAAAAGGGCAGCAAAGTATGGAGGCTGTGAAGAATGGGCCCTCCCTCGAAGAATTCAGGGGTGGAGTTCATACTGATTGTAACGAAACCTTTAATTTCCCTAAACTGACAAGTCACCGGCAATCCACTGATGATCGACCAAGCTATAAAACTCAACGTAGTTATAGACAGTCTTGCCAGTCGTAGCAGACAATGGGAGCCAAGGCAATCCCGAAGGCTGCCCCTTTCATCCGATGGACGTCCCAGGCAACTCTGCACAGCAGCGATTTGAACATAGTTCGTTCAGCATGGTAGCGAATCGAAACTACGACGATGGGTACAACGAGGGTTTCATTGAGGAACAGCCACCTGTACAGCATGTTCGTAATTGCCCTGGCATGGGCATGGGTGATTACTATGAATCCGTCGCCATTAAGTCTCTACCAATTGGTCAGCCATACTCCAATGCACCAGGCATAGACTCGAGAATCAGGCATGCATATTGGCCTCAAGAAAGCGTTCAACATATCTTTACAGCTCCTGAAACACAGCAGCCAAGCCATAATGAGAAACAATATTACGCTGCGGGGCCGCTTCTGGTCACTCCTGGGGACTACAGTCTTTGAATTCTAGGGCATACCAATGGATAGCTTCAAGCCACGTCATTATATCGCCGCGGCTGACGCGAAGACATTAGAGGGAAGAATGAAAGACTGGCTTAAGCGGCTCTCCAGAACCAGAGTCAAGACCATGCGAAAGCGTCTCTTCAACCCAAATCAAAAGTGAAGCAACGTATGGGTGCATCGAGAAATTATAACTCACTCAAAGGCCCATACAAAAACATCTTGCAACAAGGCGGAATTGTCAAAGACTTCGGTGGAAATGGTCCAATCGATGTTAGCAATGCCTGTGGCGATGTACTGAAACCGGCGGGAGACCAGAAACCTTCGGCCAGTCAAGAATCTGCACTGAATGAATAAAAAAAGATGGAAGCTTCGGCCAGTCATGAATTAACACTGAATGCATCCCAAAAGATGGAAGGTGCTTTTTTTCGGCTGCGAAGACATTAGAGAGAAGAAAAAGAGACTGCCTCAATTGGCTGTCCAGAACCAGAGTCAAGACCAGAAAGCGTCTCCTTCAGACAAATCAAAAGTGCAGCATCGTATGGAGACAGCGATAAATGATAACTCTCTCAATGGCCGAAACAAAAACGTCTTGCAGCAAGGCGTAATTGCCAAAGCCATTCATGGGAGTGATCGATAATAACAATGCTTGTGACGATGTACTGAAACCGGTGGCAGGCCAGTCATGAATCTGCATTGAAACCCGTCAAAAAAGATGGAGGCTTCGGCCTGTTATGAATGCACCACAATAGACGGATGGTCACACCCTGCCAAACTTAATAGGGGACAAGCATAGGCCGGTCACGGCAACGTTAAGCTTTCTAAGCAAGACCGGAGTCATGCCCCACCTGTAGACAAACTCAGGAAAACCATGCTAAACTGCTAAACCACCCATGACTTTAGGCACAATTTAAATATTGGCGCCTAACCTGTGACTGGCGACTCGTGCGCCACCTATAAAAAACTATCATCTACTTGCAAGTCCACACAAATCTCTCTCTGTACATCTGCAACCAAACGTTACCAGTACTTTACACTTTTTATAAAATCGTTTACTTTTATCATAGTATTTAATCCTCAACTGCTTCTGCATAGCTAATATAGATGCAAGAATCTATATCAAGAAAGGTGATCTTCCATACCGAGCTCGGGAAAGGTTGAAAACCACCACAAGTAAGAAAACAACTAAATATCAGTAAGTAAAACAACCCTAAGTATACTAATTAAATATCTATCTGGTCCTTCGTCAAAAAACCCCTATTTACAGTCCTAATTTAACCCCTTTCTTCTTCGTATAATTTTATTTTCATAATGAAAAATCGCTCCATTAAGACGTACTCAATTCCTGTCCGTGCTTGTCGTCACACGGTATACCAAGTTACTGCTTTGCTACTCATTTGCCAATCAGTCATTATTACTGTTATAAATTATTAACTGTAACCTATTTATTATTCTTTTTTTTTTCTCGGATATTTAATTTCTCTTTTTGTTTCTTTATAGTTATATTTATATATTTAGAGAAAATAGAAATCTACCTACCATGAGTAATAATCCAGCGAATAAATTAGCATTACTAGTGGACAAGCTGGAGTCTCGGTATACTAGGACTACCTATGTCCGCGATTCGGTCATTTCTTATTCAAAAAATAAAGTCTCTCTGTTGTGGTCCAAAGTACAGTTGTGTGTCACTCTCCGCGCCGAATTATCCAAACTAGAGGATGACATACGTGCCGTAAACCAAGAAATTAATGACCCCAAGCTCCAAAAAGACATTTCAGCCACAGTCAAAAAATTCGACGAAATGATAGAATCAATCAACGTCCGTTATTATGAAGCCCTAGATGCTACGAAATCAGCAGCTAGCATCCAGCAAGCGAATCTGCCTCCCGCAAACCCGCAACCTTCTGGTTCAAATGTCCGCCTACCGCAAATCCAGGTACCACCATTTTCTGGTGACATCAAGGATTTTCCTCGTTTCATGAAACTTTTTAATGCAGTCTACGACACTCATGCATCGCTTACAGGTGCTGAAAAATTTTTCTACCTTCAATCTTCGCTAGCCGGTGACGCCCTCGCACTAATAGGCAGTTTCCCACTCACTGATAAAGGCTATATGAGTGCTATTTCAGCATTAAAGGATCGTTATGAATGTCCACGAACTGTGGCAACTGCATATACAAATGAATTATTTAATTTTGTCCCAGCCAAAAGGGCAACAGCTGATACATTGAAACAATTTTTGAAAATTCATAATGATTACGTGAATGCACTGAAAGGTTTAAATTCTATTCCAGATTTATCTGATTTTTTACTGCTTACATTATCCTCCAAGAACTTGGACCCGTTAACCCGCAAGTTATTTGAACAGAGCAATCCCGCAGGAGTTATTCCTCAATTTCAAGACCTGATTAACTTTGTAACAAAGCAGGTAAATACACATGAGCTCCTCGCTGTTGAAAAGCCAATAGTTGAAAATAATTCTCAACATTATTCTACAAAAAGGCAACCCAAAGAGAAAACTTGGCATGTTACTCAGCCTAAAACCCAATTTCAGCAATTTACTCAGCATAAAGCCCAATTTCAGCAAAATTGTGCCTATTGCAGCTCCTCATCTCACAAAATTAGCAAATGTGCTTCTTTTCTGCAACTACCACTGGACCAACGTGTCACATGGGTTTCTACTACTAAACGCTGCAATTCCTGCCTCTCCCTGAAGCATGCAACACCTGATTGCACGAGTGAGCGCAAATGCTTCTACTGCATGTCAGCCATTCATAACTCATTAACCTGCCCCCAATGGCGTTCTCGCTACGAAGCCCCTACCAAACAGAGCAAAAATGATCATGAAAAAGTAATGACTTGCTTTGAACCTGCTAAACCTGCTGCCTCCTATGCCACTAGGCTTGGAACGCTCACTGTCTTTGTTAAAGACAAAGCTGGCTTCTGTCACAATGTACTTTGTGTCCTGGATTCAGGAAGTACATTGGATTTGATTTCCGCCAATGCTGCTCGAAAATTAGGCCTTCAACCGTCCAAAAATAAGTCCCAACTATCTGGAATATCTAACCTAACGCTGCAAAGTCTTGGATCTGTAAGTATCACTACTACATACCATAAGTCGAATTTACATTGGCCAAAACCCATCCATTCTGATTTTGGTTACATTATTATGGGGAAAATACCCGTGGCACACCCCAGCGTTCTCTTTGCAACAACAAATTTTGTTAACAATGAAAATAATTCAAGAAATATTTGTGACGAAATGAAAGATTTATTTGAAAGGGAATCAATCCATACTGAACAAAAAAATGAAATAATTGACCCAGAATTCTTAGCAATGGAAGAACAATTTATTTCATCACATCAACGTGACCCTATTAATGGGAGTTTTATTGTAAAATTGCCATTTCGTCATCCTGTTTCTAATCTTGGTTCCACCAAAAATATAGCTTATGCTAGCTTTTTAAGACTCGAAAAAAGACTGCAAAAAACAGCCGGTTCTTATGATAGCTATATTAACACCATGCAAGATTTTTTTAACAAAAGCTACATTGCCAAATCTGGAATAGCTAATCCTTATATTTTTAATCAGCACATTGTGATTAAAAAATCTTCTGGAAAATCGAAAATTGTTTTTGACCCAACTGTTAAGGCAAAACATAACCAAACTAGTTTTAACGATTTATTGATGTCCGGTCCCAAGCTTCAGAGGGACATTAACTACGTAATTACAGCTGCCCGTGCATTTCCCGTGTGCATCTCATGCGATAATGATAATTTCTACAGATCAATACAACTAGACCCCGAAGATGCTGAAAAAATTCACATTTTTACCAGATTGGACAAATTTGGTGCAGTATCAGCCTCCGGAAAAATAACAGAATGTAAAATTCAACATTTATGTTGTGGTCTCACCAGTAGCCCATACTTAGCTTTACGATGTGTCCAACAATTAATTACGGAAAATGAAGCCCTGCTACCCCTTGCTGCCACTATTTTAAAATACTGTCGATTCATTGATGATTGTTTTTTTAGTATACAATACCACGATGCTCAAGCAGCCATTGATCAACTAATAGATTTGCTGAAAAAAGGAAATTTCCAACTTGGGAAATTTTTGTCATCTCACCCTGAGGTACTCAAAAACCTCAACCCTGAAGCCAATTCTATGGTACAATTATCGCAATCAATTCCAATACTTGGATTACATTGGGATCCTACAACTGATAAATTTAAATTTAAAATAGAACCATTTACAGGCCCTATTACTCGCCGCTCCTGCACTAGCTACCTAGCTAGATTTTATGATAGTCTAGGACTATTAAACCCTTGTACCTTCTGGCTTAAACATTTTGTTCAGTTATTATGGTATAATCCTACCTCTACTGATTGGGATTCAAACTTACCAACCGATTTAGCCAATAAATGGTCGTCATTTACAAATCAAATGACCCTTCTGTCGAATATAGAAATAATTCGATATGCTGCTATACCTGATGCCGCTCAATATCTTACCATTTTTGGAGATGCCTCCCAAATGGGTTGGGCGTGCGTAGCTTATCTTGTATGTAAAAATGATGCAGGGCAATATAAAAGTACACTGCTCGCTGCAAAAAGTAAACTTTCGTCTAAACGAATTAGGCGCACTATTCCACAATTAGAGATTTCAGCTATAGAATTAGCTGCCCGTTTCGCTGACTGGTTTCATGCTGGGAACTTACTGTATAATATCCAAGGTACTTATATTTTTTCGGATTCTATGATTGCTCTTAATTACTTAAAAATTCCAGTTTACCGCCTCAAAGTATTCGAAGCCAACAGAATTTCTGCTATCCATGAGCTCACTGCTAGATTTCCTACTTTTTTCCATCATTGTCAATCAAAAGAAAATCCAGCAGATGCCGCAACTAGGGGACTCGAACCTGAAGCTTTGCAAAACAATACTCTGTGGTTTCAGGGACCCGAACTGCTTAGGCAGAATTTTCCGCCTCCGTCATCTAAAAATTTCTATCCTATAAAAATAATTGATAAACCTTTACAGCCTACCCTGTTCACTAACGATGAAAGTGTTGTGCATCCTATCGTACAACTTACAATTAAATGTTCGTCTTTTACGATACTTCAGAGAACTGTAGCATACATTCTACGTTTTTTAGCAAATTGCAAGAAAAAACCCAATGAAAGAATTGTCACACCGCTTAGTGTACAAGAACTCGAAAACGCTATTATCTGCATTGTTAAAGCCCAACAAGCTATTTCATTTCAAGATGAAATCAAGCGTATTACGAAACAACAACCTCCCTCAAAACACCTTCTTCCCCTTTCCCCCTTCCTAGACGGCGAAAATGTCCTGCGAGTCGGTGGAAGATTGACCTTGTCAAATATACCTTATTCAGCAAAGCACCCTATACTACTACCAAAAAAATGTAACTTATCTACTCTTCTCTGTAGACTTTACCATGCACGTGCTGCTCATTTAGGAACTTCCGTAAGTCTGCATTTACTTCGTCAAAAGTTCTATATTATTTCAAGTCGCGTTCTCATGAAGAAATTAATTTTTTCTAAGTTATGGGTTCTACTATTTGTTTGCGAATTTTCGCGAGCGGTTCATCTCGAACCTATTATGTCAATGTCCATGAAAGACTTCCTTGCCGCCTTTGACCGTTTTACTTCCAGGCGTGGACTGCCTGCCCTGTGCCGCACAGATAATGGTGGGAATTTTGTGGCCGGGGGAAAAGCTCTTACCGAGTACTCAAAATTTTTATCGTCTAATAAAGATGAAATCTTATCATCTTTAGCTTCCAGATCAGTCACATTCAAACATATTCCTGCATACAGTCCATGGTTTGGATCTTGGGAGCAAATGATAAAAATTGCTCGTAGGATAATTGACAACATTATCACAAATAACCTATATTACGAGGAATACATTACTTTATTTACAAAAGTTGAGGCATTAATAAACTCACGACCATATTTAACCCAAATCGAAGACGATTCGGATTACCTTCTTTGTCCGGCCTCCTTCCTAATAGGTGGACCATTTTTTAGCTCACCAGACTTTATCCCAAATAATGAAACCAAGTCTACCGAATCATATAAAAATCGATGGGATAGACTCAGATCAATTACATCAGCATTCTGGAGGCAATGGCACACCACTGTACTGAACACCCTAATCCAGAAACGGAAATGGCCCCGAGAGACACATAATGTGTCTGTTGGACAATTAGTTTGGGTGCCTAAATTGGGGACAGTCCCAGGCACTTGGCCACTAGGCAAAATTACTAAACTCTATCCGGACCATTCGAGACGTCATGTGCTCTGGCAATTTACTTAGACGAGCTATTCGTAATCTAAAGCTGGTACCAATGCAGGGCCAGTAATATAATATTTCTATTTTCTTATTTTAATTTTATTTCAAGTAGAATCTGTAGGATAATATTTCTATTTTATTATTTAATTTATTCAAATTTACTTCTTACTTCTTTACTTTATTTCAATCATTCTGCCGAGGCCCAATATAGGCACAATTTAAATATTGGCGCCTAACCTGTGACTGGCGACTCGTGCGCCACCTATGAAAAACTATCATCTACTTGCAAGTCCACACAAATCTCTCTCTGTACATCTGCAACCAAACGTTACCAGTACTTTATACTTTTTATAAAATCGTTTACTTTTATCATAGTATTTAATCCTCAACTGCTTCTGCAGCTGATATAGATGCAAGAATCTATATCAAGAAAGGTGATCTTCCATACCGAGCTCGGGAAAGGTTGAAAACCACCACAAGTAAGAAAACAACTAAATATCAGTAAGTAAAACAACCCTAAGTATACTAATTAAATATCTAACTTCCGCACACATACACCGACCGGCGCAAATACTCTAAAAGAGTCCCGCGCCTAAAAAAAGGGGCGAGGATGACTCGGCCTCCACCCCCCACCACCCCGCAGCTTAGTATAAATATCAGAGCACATCCTTCTGCTCTCACAGGTAGGACTCTGGCTCGGTACCTGAGACAGAGAGGTTGATTGTGGTGCGTTGTGTTCTCGGGTTTTGCGGAATCTCCCCCGAGCTTTCAATCCAAATAGGGCGATAAACCAGTCAAAATTACGCCTATTACCATTAATATTGACGGGGTCCTTCACACGTACTCGGCTTTGACCAAGATCTTCAAGATGCTAGACTTCGCAGTGGTGGTAAACATGATAAATGTCAACCTCGTAGCGGCCCGTACAGCCACCATCAAAGATTACAAGCAGCTCAATATCCACTTGGACAAATTTGGGTTCGAGTTCTAATTGCTTGGGCACCCTGACGACTCCAAACCGCTGTAGGTGATCCTCAGGAAACTACCTCTTCACATGGACCTGGATGAGATCAAGGAAGACCTTATTGCCAAGAAACTCCCAGTGGAGAAAGTCCAACAACTTCACCAATTATATGGCACCAAGCATCCAATGCCCCTTTACCTAATTTCTCTCACAAACACCCCTGAGGCCCAAGAAATTCTCCAAATGCGCGAAGTCCTGAGACTTACCGTCAAAGTGGAGGCCGGCAGGGCCAGTTCAATGCTTCCGCTGCCAGGCCTTTAACCATACGTCCAGCAACTGCCGTATACGCGAACGCTGCGTCATTTGTGGCACTCTATGCCCCAATAAAGGTTCTCAGCACGTGAAATGCGCTAACTGCGGCAAGCTGCATACGGCAAACTACAAAGGATGCGATGCCTATAAGGCTGCTAAACAGTTGAAATCCCGCCAGTCTGGCCAAAGCGCCAAAAGCGCTAGCCTAACCAGCAGGCACATTCACGCACCGGAAAATAGGACGCCACAAAGAAACCCATGGCACACATCCCCCCTGCTGGATGCTCCGTCTTTTCCCGCTACCGTGTACCCAATCCTGCCAACTCCGAGTGAGAAAAATACAGCTCGGCCCGAGTTCCCAGCACTTCGCCAACCAAAAAGACCTGCCCAAGAAATTGCGGAGAGCATGCGTAAGAACAAGTTGTTATTCCTACAGGCTGCGCAGATTTCCAAGCCGGAACCGGCAATACCACAAATGGTGTAGCGCTTATTTCCCCTGACCCGCCGAGGTCTGTTCCTACCACTACAGAAACTGTTCACACAAACACAAATCAGCGCATGCTTGGTCGTATTTTAAGTTTGTTAAATGATGCATCTTGTCTGGGTCTGGAGATACTCATTAACTCCAAGCTTCTGAATCTTGCCTTAGAACTTACATACTCAAATGCAGAAAACGCTTAAGCTAAGCATGGAATGTCGGATGTGGCCTTGGTCGAAAAAAGGCGGAACTGGCGCACTTTTTGGCGACCAGGGATATAGATATTATGCTCCTGAGTGAGACTGATTTGACATATGATCATTTTTCTATAGTAGGATATTGTACAGTGCTACAAAATGAGGGAGTTGGCACCGCAGTGCTAGTTAAAAATGTTATTTCTTTCAGCCCTCTTAGGCCGCAGTTAACATCACCACAAGCTGTTTGAATACGCATTACCTACAAGGGCCTTCCTCTCTCAATTTTTTCGATTTACCAGCCGCCTACTGTCGCACATGACCGAACCGATTACCTATAATTGTTGTCCTATGATCACAGAGTGGCTCTTATGGGTGATTTTAATGCCCACAGCGTGCAGTGGGGCTGCCATGACACAAATACTAGAGGAAAGAAGCTCTTAGAATTCATTATCAAATATGATCTCGCCTTTCACGCTCCCTCCTCTTGCACCAGAATCCCGCAATTTCAGCGACAACGTCCCAGTGTAATCGATTTCTTGATTTTAAAAAACATCGACCAGCGCATTGATATTCAGGCTCTACACGAGCTACACTCCGATCATCTGCCGATTCTGGCCCTTTTTGACCCCCGGGATGATGCTACTGATCGAGCTCCAAGGTATAATCTAACCAAGCTCGACGTCAAAACATTTCACAACATCTTAGACTCCCAACTCTCCATCCACGAGCCTCTCATTACTACCCGTCAAATAGACCAGGCAGTAACCCATCTTACCATTTCAATTCAGCAGGCACTGCAACTTTCAGCTCCTAAAATCGGCCAGGCTAGGCCCCAGCCATTGCCTGCCTACATTCCAAAACTCATCTCCCAACGAAATCAGCTAAGTAAACAGCTCTCACGAACTCCCTGCCTCTTTCTAAAGCGGCGCATAAACTCCTTACAAAAGGAAATTGAAGCTAAAATCAATACTCACAAGCATGCTACCTGGTTTACCCGTATAATGGCACTCCGGCCGGCCGACTGCACGCTGTAGGCGGCAACGAAGCGTTTAAGGCGTACGCGACAGCACGTGCCCGTTCTCAAAAATGAGGCTGGAACTCCTGAGGCGACAACCTCAGTTGAGAAGGCACGTCTGCTAGCTGAACACCTGGCTAACACAATGACGCCACATTCCGATCCTCAAGATCTCGCCTTTACTACACAGGTAGACAGGGAAATACATGATTTCACACGCTTGTCTCCAAGACCAGGTGCTAAGAAAACCAATTTCTTTGAAGTTAGTGAGGTCATTAAACACCTGAAAAAAGGTAAGGCGCCTGGTGGCGATGGGATTACTTCAAACCTACTGCGGGAACTCCCCGATTGGGCTATAGGTTATCTAACATACATTATGAATGCGTGCTTTGATCTTAACTATTTCCCGGACTTATGGAAGGAAGCGAAGGTTATAGTGTTGCTCAAGGCGGGAAAAGACCCCACCCGCCCTACCAGTTGCAGACCTACTTTCCACACTCAGCAAGACTTTTGAGCGGATCATCCCAAGGAGACTAAACAAAATCCTAGACAAAAGGAAGATTCTCAGGCCTGAGCAGTTTGGGTTCCGACCAGGTCATAATACTTAACATCAGCTCATCCGGTTGACTGAGTATGTACGTAAGTCCTGGGGCCAAAAGAAGAAGACTGGAGCTGTGCTACTGGGCGTAGCCAAAGCGTTCGATTCTGTCTGGACCCAAGGGCTCATCATGAAGCTGATTGACCTTAAGCTGCCTGACAAGCTGATTCATCTCATCCACTCGTACTTGACGAATAGGACTTTACGCGTTGACATCGATGGCACTCGGTCGGATCTTTTTCCCATCACGGCAGGTGTCCCGCAGGGCAGTATCCTGGGCCCGGTCCTGTTTCTACTCTATATCAATGATCTACTGGGAATTGGAGTTGAAATCGGCATCTATGCAGATGACACCATTTTATATGCTTCTTCCATACGAGAGTCGAAAATATGCAAAGACCCAAATCGAGCTCTGGAGGCCATCCAGCTCTGGTGCGCAAGATGGCGCGTACTGATAAATGCTGGTAAATCTGAAGCCATCATGTTTTCACCTAAACTCACGAGCACCGCCGGAATCGCTCTCAAATACGCGAGTGAGAAAAAACCTTGGCGACCATACGTGCGATACCTAGGGGTACACCTTGACACGCAGTGAAAATACCTGAAACACATTGAGCTAACTCGGACGACCAAGACCCTTGGTGGTGTTTCTCAACTAAAACCCTTGTTATGCAGGCGGTCCCTATTTTCCTTAGAAATGGGCTAGTTATGTTCAGTGCGCTCCATCGCCTAGTCTACATGTTTGGGGTGGCATGGACCACACACGTTATAAGAGACTTGAAAGCCTGCAAACACCCTCCGACCCCCCCTTTGGATTTCCACAGCGCGCATGCTAAAGGAAATCCCAATCCCAATCCCCTCTGCTCGCGATTATGTTATACAGGCATCCAAAAATTTCTACACTAAAGCATGGACCTCGGACAGTCCATTAATTAGACAGTTAGGACGTTATTCAGGGTCAGGGCGTAAGCATCCAGTCCCCCCTGACTTTCTTGGCAACTTTATTGTTACACATGCCCCTAATGCCTTATAGTTCATAGCCCTTGTGTAGTTCTCAGAGGCGCCCACTATGGGGGGGCACGGAACTTTTTGCCCCCAGACTTTTTCCCGGTGGGGCCAAGCCCCCCCAGGAAAAGTGGCTTAAAGCCTACGAATTCCCATTACTTTTCCTGGGCATTTCCATTTTGGCGTTAGTAAACATTCAGTACGAAACTTTAACTTGAAAAACTTTGTGAACGAATTCATAAACCAAACGTCAGTGCGTCGATTGACATGGAGCTGGAGCTATGATTCAAAATATTCTGACAAGTTATTGATGATTTATTTTTAATTTTTAATAAGTGTAATACACTATGTATACATTCTATATTCTGTAAGAAGTTAATTCAAACACGCTTTTTTCATTGGCGCAAATAAGGGGGTCCTGGGGCCCCAGGGGCACCCGTAGTTCCCCCCCCCCTCAAGATTTCCGGTGACAAAGACGTTATGGAGCCGAGATGCATAGTATCCACAATAACGAAAGGAAATTAATTAATGGTATGCTTATTTTACATTAAAGACACCATGAAAAAAAATTCAAAATATTGACAATGTATACTTTTCAAAAATATATTTTTCAAAATGCTTAAAACCCCATTATTTGAGACATATTTTTCTAAAAAAAATTTCTTCGGGGGTGACCCCCGGGCCCCCCATTCTCCAGGGTATAATATGCGTAAAACCTCACTAACTTGGGCCTATTTATCAATTTGTTTTCTCCGGGGAGACCCCCGGGCCCCCGGTAGGTTTACTCGTCGGTAAAATCTCGAGTCTCAACTGTACTGCTTGCAAAATGCGTAAAGCCTCACTCATTTGGGCCCATTTATCAATTTTTATTTCTGGGGGAGACCCCCGGGCCCCCATTCCCCAGGGTACAATATGCTTAAAACCTCACTAATTTGGGCCTATTTATCTTTTTTTCTCCGGGGGAGCCCCCGGGCCCCCATTTTACCAAGGTATAATATGCGTAAAACCTCCCTAATTTGGGTCTATTCATTTTTTTTTCTCCGGCGAATCAAAGTCTTGGGGTCCTAAAGTCCCCCTCCCCCAGAAATTTTGGGAATTTATGCCAATGGCTTTTTGTTTTAGCTTTTTTAAAGGTAGCAATTTAGTAAGGACAAGGGGTACAAGAGTCTAAGGTGTTGCATAGTTAAAAATACTAAAACAAAGTTTCCTCGGGAGGTAAATCCAACAGTACAGACCCAGTCCCAGACTTTTTCAAAACTGGGCGCCCCTGGTAGTTCTTACAACTATACAGGTAGTGTTATATTTTACTCCTGTAGTTTCTCTGTACATTCATGACTTGTTCCAGGTGCCCGAGCCACTGCTACACTGTGGCTACCACTGTAGTATATTAGTATCAGTTTTTTCCAAATTCGTACCCGGACTCATGTTTTGTGTGTCTTGTTTTTATGTTAGTTACGCCCACTGCCTTGCAGTTACGACCCCTGTTCCAGCATGTAGTATATATTGTATATATATATCTGTACTTGCATTTTACCAAACCTGTACCTGGTATCAGATTTTGTGAATCATGTCTTAATTTTAATTCTCTTGGAACCCTCATTCTTACTGCTACATAGTGGCTTCCATTGTTGTATACTATTCATTATTGTATATTAACCTACTGACCTTGTACCCGTTCTACTATATTGGGCTTTATGTCCTATGTTATGTTACACTCATGTTCAATACTCTAATCTTTCTGAACTCGTACCCGGTTAACGGAATTGTGTTTTATGTCTTAGGATATACCTATGTTTGATGTTTCTGTTTCAGATCCCAGCGTCTCTGCTGCTCACTACAATAAACTCTTTTCTTCTCTTGTCCACTTACACACTATCAGACAGGTCTTTCCTATCTTCTATCTTTCTTCCTAGTTATCTCGAAATAAACTAGCACTCACCATCACACACACGTTAGGTAATATATTCACTCACTCATTCTGACATTGAGGAGGTTTTTTGCCCAAGCGGCCTTTTCCTTCTCCATATTCTGTTCACACTACAGTTAAGCTCTCCTATCCAGACAAGTGTCTAATGCCTTCGGGCAGACTCTCTCTCCTTCCCTTCTGATTTTTGGGAGATGGCACCGGTACCCGAAACCGGACTGGTTTCGATACCAGGTCGGCCATCACCCCTTCCGGAGCGAGTTTGGGGCTCCATTTTCAAAAAAAAAAAAAAAATCCTGGTCTCACAGTCGCTGCTGAGCCTCCGAGATACAATCTTAGAAGTCTACGCAGTTCCACTGAATATGTCGACCGCAGATGTTGACGAAACGTTTGGAAGTTCGCTTTCATTTCGACCACGGCCCGTCAGCCCGGATTCTACTAGTTCTTCATTCGACTCCGGCCGTGAAAGCCTTTGCTGTTACATCGGGCCAGTTCTTTTGATGGCATGCAATTTTAATTTTTAGAGACTATGTGTAGGGTTCTTGTTTGCTACTTGGTTATTATTGCAAGGCACGAAGAAGACGTTAACACGGTATATACTGTCATATATTATATATATATACTGTATGTATTTTATTAACTAGTGTTGTTTTGTGAATTTGAATGCTCGTATTTATAATTTATTACAACTTGGCTTCGTGGTAATGTCATGCTATAAAATCTAGTGGACATGAAATGGTAGTCAAACGCTAATTTACGTTATTATATTGTAGTGTACTGTGTTAACCAGAATTGCATTGTAAATTAGAATGCTCGTATTTACTAGTAATATTTATTGGATATTGGCGCAGTGGCATTATTATTCTTTTGAATCTACTAATAGGTATGGTATGCTAGAATACATAACAACGGTGTTTGATTTAAGAAGTTTAATTATTTGCACTATATTAAAAAACAAAAAAGTAGTTGGCGCTCTCGGGTATATTATTTTGAAAGAAATAGAATGGTGTTTTCATTGTGACAAATTCTTGTAAATATTCGGATTAAACAATGTCAGTTTACATTATTTTATAAACTGTACTAGGATGAGTGGAATGAGTTTTGGTATAAAATGAAATTATCTGGTATGGGTAGACCTAAAAATTTTATTGTCAAGAAATTAAGAATCAAGCATATTTATCATTTCGTTTTACTTCTAGTAAAATACTTGCAGCAGTGCATACTCTCTTGGTAAACTGCACTAAGTTCAACCATACGTCCCAGCATGCTGAAAGCAGGCGTTAGAAACAACAACAACAACAAGCCCGTACAAGAACAGCAAATGAATATTCTCTACTTTTATATTTTGACATGTAATTTGTAATGTCAAAATAGGTACGATGTAAGAAAATTTTTTAAATATAAATTATTAACTATATAAGATGAAATCGAATATAGTGAGGATAATTATTACACAACTGCTGTTAATATGTAAATAGAGAGTGCCATCTCTAGCAGTCATACAGGTCTTAGGTCAGCTACAGGTGAGAAGCGCCGAGGGTTAAGCATATCGAATTACGCCTGAGATCAGATACCCAGCATTGTAGGTTAACACTATCCTACAATTTAGAAAACAAGACTACCTGACCACTAGAGACAGCCCTCCCTAATAACTTAAATCAATTCAAAAATCAAAAAAAATAATAATATTGTAGGGTTTGTAGACTAAACTTATGGATAGATCCTACCTTCATTTCTGCAACAATTGATAATAGATTAGCGAATCCAACTCTCCCAGAAAAGGCCAATTCCTCCCCAGTTGGTCACGGGCTTCTTGCAATGCCATAGATTACTTCCAATGATCAGCATAAGGGCACTTCCTCGTCCATCCCTTCTGGCCCCGGTAAGGCCATAAACGCACTCACCCTTCCATTACTTTATTTCCAAGCTCACAATCAAAACAACTACTCATCTGCTACGTGGCCATTTTTTAAATCCAAACTCCAAAAACTCCGGTTCTAACTCGTCCTTTCTTCCGATGGTTTCCTTAATTTTTCTAGGTGGCAGCACCTTCCGGCCAATCTTGATGTTTCTCTTCATATCCTGCACTATGCAATTTCTGTTCACATTAACATTCTGTTCACATTCTTGACATTACAGTACCGTAGCTCTATTCTCTGGCATTCGCTCCACGTGCCCTGGCCACATGATGCGGACTCTCTTGATTTCGACTATTATCGCAGGTTCTCGGTATATCGCGTAGACTTCGTCGCTTCTACAGATACGCCACAATATAAGGGTTAATTGTAAGAATGGGCCAAAATTGCCCATATGGAAAATAAAGGCAATTTTCTTTATTTCTTTTTCTGTCCATCCCTCTCTCTCTCCCTGATTTTGCACTGGTCCATGCAACTTTCGGGGTATATCATCTCATACCGTATCTAATTCGAGACAGGTCTTCTTCTTCTTCTTAAGGTTACAATCTTAGCGATTGGTTGGCAGCAACTCCCTGCATATCGTCCTCCAGTTTACTCGGTCCTCGATCTTCCTCTTCAGTTCTTGATATGATACAGACATAGACAGGTAAGTAACGTCAAAAGGCACATTGACTTCTTCAACTGCAGTTGGGATGATTTGAGGAGTTTTTTGAATTGCGTGACATGCTGTAAACCTGTTCAACCTATTCTTATTACATCGTATTACTATATTTTAGGGAGATTCATCTACCTATTGAGATGGCGACCAATGTTCGATTTCCGGAAATTTCTTCACAACTTTTCATTTCATGACCCCCTGAGTCTGAGTCTAAACCCACCCTCCGTTCAAAATGTTATTAGTATATACAGTATATATTGTATGTAATATCGATTTTAAGAAACACTCTAACTTCCATAAATATTATCTAATTTTGATGAAACTTGGCAGACAATTTATCATACAAATGTCTTGATCAAGTTCGTTAACAGGTTAGTTCCACTATTTAGTTACAAGATGGCGGCCGATTGAAACCTTA
The DNA here is from genome assembly GCA_963971405.1 of Psococerastis gibbosa. Classification (NCBI taxonomy): domain Eukaryota; kingdom Metazoa; phylum Arthropoda; class Insecta; order Psocodea; family Psocidae; genus Psococerastis; species Psococerastis gibbosa. The sequence goes on from OZ020489.1 coordinate 8,926,322, forward strand.
TATAATTCATATCTCAGTTAATATTAGTCGCAGAGGAATGAATTAAAATCTGACTGAAAGCCCGTAATATTATCTACTATAATGGTGATCAACACTTTTTACGACAAATCAACCATTTTAAGAAGGCGTCCAGTCAAAGTGAAAATAATTTGATAAGGCACCCATTCCATTGACCGGCTAGGACTATTTACAAAAACAGTGACGTGGTAGCAGACATTCAAGACTTAGGTTGCGTTTCCACCGATCTCGCATTGCCGAATGCAAATGACATTGACGGAAATTAGAATTTTTCTTTTTATAGAAATCTATTAAAATGTTTGTGCTTAACATATAAAAAATTAAAAAAAATATATAAAATAAAAAATATGCAAAGACCTAAATCGAAATATTTGTTTTTCTTTTACTTAACATATCCCATGACGCCATTTTTTAATTTTAGTTTGTTTGTTTGTGATTTTACTGTATGATCATTGATCAATTTTAACTATTGCATATAGGAAAATAAACCTTTCCGTCAATTCTGCAATGCGAGGTCGGTGGAAACGCCACCTAAGTCTAGAATGTCTGCTACCACGTCACCGTTTTTGGAAATAGCCCTAGCCGGTCAATGGAATGGGCACCTAAGTAAAAGCTCATAGTCGTCATTGTGGTTCGAGATTTGGAACACAAGAGTGATTTGTGTATTGATGTTGTGGTTGGGTAAATAATGAAGTATTTCTTATTACATAGCGTAGGTGGCGTAGAAGAAAATCAGGGTCTGCGGAATCTCCCTACAGCTGACCGGCCAAAGCCGAAAGGGATTTCTAGAATTAGATATAGTTTTTATTTATTAATTTTGATTACATGACGTACAATAATTTATGCTAAAATAGTAAAATTGGCACGACTCGTAAATAGGCTATACAATATAATAAATAATAAATAAATAAATATAACTCCTATGATGATTCAAAGGGAACTATCTACAAATGCAGCAAATGCAAAAATAATTTTCATGTTTGTTTATCAATAAATAAAATAAATGCAAATCTAGTACAGAAAATTAAGTACAATTTAAATTCCTTCATGGTGCAATTTTGTTTTACTAAGTTAGGTAAAATAGGGAAAGTAGACAGTCATCGTCAAAGTATCAAGACAAAACATCCTGCAGTCAAGGGTGGATTTTGCCTCAAATTTAGGGGGGGGGGGTCAGCGGTCACGTTCAGTGGATTATAACATTAAAAAACATGATTATTTTTAATTCCCACTGTAAACCCATTGTTATCTAGTGTAAGTTAATTTATTGGGGGGGGGTCCGGACCCTCAGACCCCCCTTAAAATCCGCCCTTGCTTGCAGCCCTTAGATTTATGAACAATATCAATCAAATTATAAAAACTCTACATAAGGTCAGGTCGCACAAACTTTTGGCCTCCCCCAAAATACAATAAAAACCCAAAGTGTGCGAATGTGTGCAATGGCAGTTTCAAGGGCCCCCTTGACAGTTCACAGGAGCATTTTAGTATACTCCTTTTAAAAAAATAAAAAGTGAAAAGTGTTTGGAAGTGAAACAAATTAAAAAGTCGGGTCTGATCTCTTTTCAATGCCCCCACCCCCTTTTGAAAATTCTTGACAGTTCACAGGAGCATTTTCGTATACTCCTTTTGAAAAAATAAAGTGAAAAGTGTTTGGAAGTGAAACAAATTAAAAAGTCGGCTCTGATCTCTTGTCAATGCCCCCACCCCCTTTTGAAAATTCTAAAACCGCCACTGAATGTGTGAGACATTTAAATTGTTCTTTGGCCAGGATCATCACAACGAAGGTAGGTACTCGAATTGTTATCTCCTACGGCCCCCAATGCCTCCCTCGGTAGGACAGCGAAGAAAACTAAAAGCCTGTTCGATTAGTAAGAGGGGTGTAGAGACTTATCTCTTAGAGAACTTGCTCTCGATAAGGTCAGGTCACAGAAATTTTGGCCACCCCCAAAAAAAAAATCCTAGTGGGTGTGATTGTGGGGGACATTGAAATTGCTCTTCGAAACGAGGCGCCACTGATTTTCGAAAGCTGTGTTTATTGGTTCTTGGGAAACCCTGCGTAGCATGGGTTATTTTTGTTCAGAATTGACATAAAAACTTATTATTTAAATAGCTATCTTAGGCATCATTCGAGCCTAAGATAGCTATTTAAATCGAGATATCAAATATTGTTGTTAAATGTTGATTTCAAATTTACAAGTACAAGTTGGTAATTCATTACAGGCCATGTAAGCCTATAGGTGGCCTATGTATGTAATAGATGAACATTGCCCATTTCATTTGTGTGGCATCTAAATTTATTGTCATGTCTTCGCACCAGTGGCGTAACAATAGATTTTCGTAGGGGTTGCGGTGTATAATTTGCCCCCCCCCCTGTTTTCATAAAATTGTAAAAAAAGGGGAAAGCCGTTCTAATTGACGTACGTAGCTGTTAAATTTATGACTTTAGTATCCTTTGCCCAGGAGCCCGAGGATTCTGGAGACCTAAAGGAGGTCAGAGGGTCTCCCTCGGGTGAAAATGATTGAAATAGGGGCCTGAAATAGTGGGGTTGATACGCATTTTGAGAGCAGTAACATTTAAATTTTACTGGAGATGAGCATAATTGCAAGGAAGGGGGGCCCGGCGCTCTCCCCCGGGTGAAAATAATAAAAGTTATATTTTAAAGGCGAAGAATATCCTGCCTGAAATAGTGCGATTTTACTCATTTTGTCAGTAAACCATTTTAGATTTTGCAGGTGTAGACTTTATTAATGTATTATGATTTTAATAAATATGCCTAAAACAGCGACTTTCTGCAAAATCGAGGGGCTTTAAGGCTTTACGTGGTTCGCTTAATGGATGGGGCACCCCTGGACAAAAGAGAGTTCAATTTTAATTACTTTTCAAGCAGAAAAAGACCTCTCACTTGTGGCAACGATGGAGAAAATGGCAAAAAGTTGATAAACCAGCGTTATTGTAGGTTATTGCTGCCTACAAAAAAAACAATCCACGATGAAATGCAATTAATATGTTCTGTTGTTTTTATTAATAAATTATAAATTAGTTTTATGCTGCACCTTTTTGTTATATAACATGCATGTTGATTATTTGATGATATGGCGTCCCTAGGCGATATGGCGCCCAGTGCGAGATTTCAAAGGATCTTTTTAGGACTTAAGGACTTTTTTTGAGGTCCGAGGAAAATAAATGGTTTTTACGAAATATCGGTAATAGTAATTTTTCGTTGACTATTACTAAAAATGTTCTTATTGGGCAAAAAATTGGAAAATTTTACCACCCAGCTGGGGTCCCCATTCATTAAGCGAATGTGGCGATAAATTTTAGGCATCCTGTGCTTTACGTTGTGTACCAGGAAAACCCCTATCTATATTGTGCCTATTAATTTTAAAAAATTCTTCGGGGAAATCTCGCGAGTCCTCCTGTTTGCAGTGTAATTATAATGTCTTCGTCTGTAAAATGCGTAAAACCAAATTATTTCAAGTCAATTTCTTCCAGATTTTTCACACATTCAGTACACATAACAACGGTTCTCTGGTACCTGCCCATACCATACGCCACTGCTGTTCTTGGTTTAGATTCCCAAATCGATTTCTCTTTGGACTTGAGCCTTTTTTCCATGTATATTCCGCCTATGCTTATCCACCGGTTGGTGTTCCTGATTAGGTAACTGGCTGGCATACTGTATAGTACGTAGTTGTAGGGGGTGGGAACTCCAGTCTTTCGACAACTGCGTTTGTGTTAACATATTTAATTTTGCGAAGTTACAAATTTTTATGATACCTAAGCCATCACAGTAGAACGTTTATTTATTACTTTTAGTTCATATCGCAGCCGAGCTTGATATTACCGGTAAGTCTAATTATTCGGTGTCTATACCTATTTTCCCATGTTTAAGTTGTAAGTTATAGTGAGTCACATTTCAGTTTGGATACAATATTATTATTATTATTATTGGAGTGTGGAATAGCCTTATAACTGCACAAAAATGAAACATCTGAAAAATAAATCACATTCCTTAGCATACATGTTCGTCTACATTTTTTTACATGATATGCCCGTCGACATGCCACACTTGACTACCTACCTGGCAATTTTCGAAAATTTATTTTAATGCATTAGTAAATTGATTTTAAATATTTTCCCCCATCAATATGTGTAAGATGTGAAACAAATGTGATCGATACATTTGTATGATACATTTTTCTTCCAAGTTTATTGGCATTGGATAATGCTTACAGAAGAAGCGTTCCTAAAATCGATAGACATCCATATATACATTTATAGCATTTTGAACGGGTGGTAGTTTTAGGCTCAGGGGGCATGAAATTAAAAGTTGTGAAGACATTTTACAAAAGTCAAGCATTGGTCACCACCAGGTAGATCTCCCTATAAGTATTATGAACCGTAGTTTGTACAAATCTCTGTGGAAGGTTCAGTTCTAGGTAAGACATATTGGAAAGGGGAGTTTTGTCGGGGGAGTAATTTTTAAGTTTTCAGTATCCAGTAAAGGCGTTACGCCGGGGTAAGTTAGACCACTGTTTTTTTCGGTACTTGCTGCTCCGAGATCGACAACAGGAAGACGTGAAAGTTTCGTATAATTGACCGATTGATTGGGGCCGATCCGCGCCCCGGACCTTTTTTGGGAGCGGACCCGAAAGTACTTTTTTCCAAAACCTTTCCTGAGCATGCACTATGTATATACCGTGAAGATCAATAATATAATTATATACATTTGCCAGTGGTTATTGGTATATGCACAAGGCCGTGCCCAGGTTTTGATTTCGGGGGGGGGGGGGGTCCAACAATTTTTTTACGTAATTTATTAATGAATTAATGGATAAATTCTTCAAACCATACAGGTTTACATACAAAAATTTATTTCGGGGGGGGGGGGGTCCGGATCCCATGGACCACCCCCCTGGGCACGGCCATGTATAGACTATACAATATATACAGTATATAATAACCTAGGCCTATACACAATTTTATAAAAATCAATATTAATTAATTTTTTTTTCAAATTTTGGTAGGGTAGGGCAGGCTATTGTAATCATTCTCACACTCACAACATGGCCGGATGTGAGGTTGTGTGCTCTCGACTTGCGATAATGGTAGAGGGATACCTTTCAAAATGTATTGACGAAACTATCACTCTGAAGAATAAGTTCGGAAAGGGATTTTCTGTTATGATAAAAATGGGAGCTGCTAGTACCGGTACTGAAGATGTTTTAGCACTAAAACGGTCTGTCTCCGAGTAATTTGTAAATCGCTGTACTTTGATTGAACACCATGGTAGTATTCTGAACTACCAAATTTCGTGGCTCCATTGGGTACCGGCCAGGATTGGGGAACTGTATGGAACACGGTTTCATTCTGGTACCTCTGGTATTTCAGGCCTATTTCTTCAAGATTTTTCACACACACAGTACAGATGACCACGGTTTTGGTCTGGTAGCTAGGTTTTGGTTTGTTTTGTTCTGCAATACGCCACTGCTGTTCCAGGTTTAGATTCCCAAATCGATTTCTCTTTGGACTTTGAGCCTTTTTGCCACACAATTCTGCCTATATACTTATCAAATTGGTGGGTGTTCCCAGGAACGCCGAGTTTTAAAAATTCTGGGGGGGGGGGGCAAGAATTCGGCCGGTACTCTGGAAAGTATAATGAAAATGCATTGGTAAACTTACTTAAAATAACAATAAAAATGAAGAAAACGTTGACCGATTTACGCTCGTATCGCTCTTTCTATACAAAATGAATGCTCATGATTGCCATGGCATTAAGTCTCTCTGCGTCTACGCGTGGTCGCATAAAACTATATATAAATAAATGAACTGCACTAAGAGCTCTTCGTTTCTGGGGGGGGGGGGCAAGATGGACCGTGCCCCCCCCCCCCCCAAGTCGGCGTCCCTGGGTGTTCCTGATTAAGTAACTGCGAGAAATTTAAATTGCTCTTTGGCCCGAGACCCCACTGATTCTCACAAGCGATGTTTGTTGTTTCGTGGGAAACCCCGCAAAACATGGGCCATTTTTGATCAAAATTAACATCGTTCAAGCCTAGGCTTCAAATTTTCAAGTACAAGTTTGTGATTCATGACAGGCCATCTAAGCCTGTTATGGGTAGTGTGACCTTTGTGCAATAAAAGAAATTCACCCTTATCATTTACATGGCATCTAAAGGGCCTTATCTTCGCACATTGATCATAATAGCCTAAAATGTGGTGACTCACCACTTTGAAATATATTTCTAATATTTTATTAGATTTCCCAACCATAGCCTCAATATCTCACCATGTTCACACTATCCCGTGCGGTGTAGATGTATAGTCGTGTCCAGTGAAGAAGATAATTACTCCGGTTGTAATAGTGTGTGGTAATTATTTTATATTATATATAATTTATATAATTTTATATTATATTATAATAGAATTCATTAAAAATAATATGTATATATAATTTTTATTTTTTTAGGAGTTGGAAGATTATACGATAGCACAGATATGGCGATTTCACAAAACGGGCAGAACTCAGACAACATGCCCTCCTCAAATTTGGAACATCGCAGTAATGATCGAGATATGCAGAAAAACTTGCGGAACTATACCTCCAGACCTTCTGACCCAAGCAACCTGGTAAATGTTTAAACAGCCCACTACTTTAAGAAAGAACCGGTACAAGTGAACCCGTACATCGTCTCAGTTAGTAACCTAATGGGTACTTGTGTCGAGATACGACACGACTCCGATCGCTAGGAGTTTTATATAATTATGTATATGCATGACTCGTAAAAGTACAAGCACACGTCAACATTGTCACAGGATAGATACTGCAAATAATTGGCCGAGGGTTAAATTTGGGCTTAGATTTAAATTTCGAGTTTTTCTATCCCTAACCCCTGAATTGATCGTTGTTGTAATAGTCAATAGGCAGATCAATAATATGATATCGCCTCGATCAGCAGCCTGATCGAGGCGATTATAATACCGGGGTTAAATAAATACCCTAGGATTATAACTGTAAACAAACAAATTTTAAATAGCCCTTTCCATTATAAAATTATCTTGTTTACATTTGTAATACCAAGGGATTAAATAAATACCGGTATTATTATCGCCTCGATGAGGCTGCAGGCTGCTGATGTAAGAAAGCATCGATTAAAAGATTCCACATTTATTTTTTTAATGAAAGTTGAGTATTTTTTATAATTTTTTCGCCCCCAGAACCAAACCATGAAGGGGCAACATATTATTCGTTTTGGTTTCAATTAATTGACTTATTTATATTTTTTTACCCCCAGAAGAAAACAATCAAGGGGCAAGCGACCCATTGCATTTTGTTAACATTAATAACCACTACAATTTATGTGAATTTAAAAAAAAAATCGCTTGAGCCGTTTTAGAACCATTTTTTAGTGGTTTTTGGAGGGTGAAAACCCCCGAAAGCCCAAAATAACAGAAGCGTTGCCGATGCATATTTTTTGTGAACCCACATGCTAAATTTCATCAAAAGCCACCGAGAAGTTTGCACACAAATCCCCAGACAGGTAGATATTTCGTAAAAAACGACTTCTTCGGGTTGTTGGGACCTCAAAATGTGTAAATCTCCCGAAATCCAAAAATCGTAAATTTCGACCATCGCTATAATACGTATAAATAGGAAAGCAATATATATACAGTATATATTGTATATAATACTGGAGGGCGCCACCATGTATTGGAACATGAGGGTACCGTGCTCCTCCATAACCAATAACGATGGCTTGGTGAATGTTTCGGAAGCCATTGTTCTGAGTTGAATCCAGCAGAACAGAGCCCCTTCCAAACTGCAGTAAACTTGGTAGTCTGCACAGGGGAACATGGTGGGACCTGAAACCTAGCCAGACTAACCAGTCAGTCGAAGTGATTTTTAGTCACCTCCAAATTGAACCGATTTTGCACTAAGCTAATTCTATATCTCAATTTTTTTCAGCCCTATGATCCGGACTCCGGCGACCGTACATCCAATGAGAAATACGTTTTATTCACCAATATCGCACCGTTGGATCCCAATTTGCCCGTCGATCCGGTGCTTCCCAATTTTCCAGGTTAGCAAACATGATGTTACATACAGTAGGAAGTTAGCTACATCACAATCAGCCTAAATCCTTAAAAAGAAGAATTTACTTCAAGCGTAAAAGGTAGAACACTGACTTCAAGCTAACTTTGGTTGAAGAGGTTAAATAATCGAAATTAGAGGATATTGAAAAAATCTTGTCAATAACGGCATGGATGTAGAGGATTTAGAGACATTTACACACTGCACTTGTTGGGCGTGTGATCCAGCGGCTAAGACGACGCCCTGGATAAGCGTAGATCGAGGGTTCGAATCCAGACCAAGATAGTAGATTTGACGTCCTCTAGTTAACATTAGGCATTTCTGAATGAAAAAACACACAAAACAAATGAGTGAAAGGACAGCTTACGAAAACGGTAAGGTAAGTGACAGATAAAGTGAGACACATGATGTTTCGCACATGGCATATAATGTCTCACTTTACCTCCACCTGCGCTTGATTGATTTCAATCTGCCCTAACACGGACCAGATATAAACAGTTGTTGTAGTATTGCTGTTATTTGTGGGAAAGTAGCCAATAAACTAAATAAAAATGATTGACAACATATAACTATAAAATATGGAAGGCTATGCTTACATTAGTGAACGCATGAAATATTGCAATCCTACCCGTAAAAAGTAGAAAAAAAATCGTACACTACCAAATTTGTACCAAATGGCTCCATTTCTGTTTGTGTAGCGTACCTTGGCCAATGTCGCCTACTATGTGTCATTTGACGATTTCCCGCCAATAGTCTAGAAATTTAAGGCTTGTCTCACTTTGCCTAACTGTCTCACTTTACCCGACTTTCCCCTACTATTTTTCTAGTTAACTCGGCTCCGTGGCTAACTGGACAAGTGAACTGTGTCTCGACAAATGCTAAAACTGGCTACAATCAACAGACGACAGCTGAATCTCGATTTACTGAAGTCAAGGGCTCAGCGTCTCCCTATCAAACGAAGAACACCCGCGCCTACTCGAATAGTATTCAACCAAGTGCCAATACAGCCGACTTCGTTACAAGCCACAGCTACATGGAAAAGTACAATGTGCCAAGTTACTATCTACCAGTGATGGACGATAATCAGAGATTTGGAGATAGTTTTCCTACTGCTATCGCTCTACCTTCCTACAGGGATCCGCGTTCCTCTACCACACAAGGCACGGTGGCCAATCGTCGCTATACGCCTCATTCTCTCTCGAGACCGCAGCTACCATCGCCTCAAGAATGTCGCCTATGCCAGATCATAGCAGACAATGGGACCCGAGGCAATCCCGAAGGCTGCCCCTTTCATCCGATGGGTGTCCCAGGCAACTCCAAATCACCCGGAAACCAGTCCTTTCCCATACGGAGCCAAGAGCCTGAGGTTGTTGAACAGCAGCGATTTGATCATAGTTCGTTCAGTATGGTAGCGAATAGAAGGTACAACGATGGGTTGCCGCCAAGCCAAGAAAACAGATTCTTACAAGGGATTGACTTCTCGAAGCCTCCATATCTAACAGGATTTTCAAAGGTAAGTTATGTTATTTATCACAATATATCGTAGATATGTGACGTGTGATGTCTATGACAAATTTGGAGCAGTGATCAAGGACACCATCCCGGTAAGGTGGAGAATCGGGTTCAAGTCCCATTCCCGTCAACTGCTCCATATCTTCCGTTACCTCATGTCTGATGCTTTTTTTAAAGCCATCATTGATGAATTAGACAGGTTTCTCAATTTCAGCATTGTGTAAGATCCCTTTCAAAGCTTGCTGTTTCAGCAGTATGCCACCTAACACAATACGTTGGAATATGATAAATAAAATAATGTTAAAAATATTTGCTAGTTAATTAATATAACAATTTAATAAGATCCAGTATGAGTGAATCCGTATAGGTTTCCTACTCATCAATTAGTACAGTTACCGTAGTAAATAATATAGTAATAAGCGTAGTTCCATAGCAAATAATTGCCTAGGAATTAAATTTTCCAAATCATAAACATTTGAAATCCTAAAGCAATGAACTGATCGATGGGCCGATTGATTACATAATCTTGTGTAACGGACAGATCATATAATGCGACACAATAAAATTTTAATAGCAGCTTAGGGTTTGAAAATCGTATAGAAATAACACTTATTCGGTTTTATTACTTAATTTAGAACTAAAAACATACCTGCAGCCTGATCATGACGATTAGGATACTGGGTTAATTAAATACCATGTCACGTGATGGTGTTAATTCAATTGATTAAATAAAATAAATGAAAAGCAAATTTAATAATTTTTAAATTTGTAATGATGGCAATACTAAACAACTGAACTGACGCGACGCTGCCGTAGCAAATATAAATAGCAAATATCAGCAAATATAAACACACATCGCCCTAGAAATAAACAAGTTTTAATATTTTTAATTAATATATTAAGGATTATAAATAATTTGTCAAAATTAAAGGCAGAAAAAATGAAGAAACCCACCAAAAATATAGCTGAAGATCATTCAATTGTTCAAATTTGAATTTTCCGCGCTTCCCACTGCGACGATTACCAACATAAAAAATTTAAAAAATCTGAAATTTGCTTGCCTTTTATTTTAAACAATTGAATTAATCCCATCACGTGACATGATTTTTAATTAACCTCGTTATTATAATCGCCATGATCAGGCTGCTGAGGTTAAAAAGAGGGTTTTACGAAATGTTTAAATATTTTTTGAAAAAATTACAAAGGTCTACCTAGCCATTGTTACTGTGTTCTATTATATTGGCCGGCCGCGGTCTCGACAATGCAATCGTCTCATCAATCAATTCAGTGCATTGGTATAGGTAAAGTAGAGGCTACTGAAATCCAACCCTTGAGCAATTATTTACTATGGAACTACTCATATCATCTATATCTCGGTTACCACATTGATAGGAAAACGTTATAATATATGCTTTCCGTCAAATATTGCAACTTCTTTCTCTAAGACCTAAGACCTTGGATTTGTTTTAGGGGCCAGAAAGGATCGGACAGCAATGTGAGACTGTGTGTAGTAACACTACCTATTGCCATGCATATGGACATTCCGCGCAATGCACCACTGCCAACCAGATGACTGGCGCTAATTCCACATTGCAACACTCCAAGTCTGTCCCAGGCCACAAGTCACAGTGCCCAGACAGCTCCAAGAAGGACGACGTGTTCCTAGAAGACGAGATGGGTGACAAGTGTACAATCGGCAATAATAGTTCGGTTGCTAGTGGTACAAATAGTATTCCCCCCGTTATGAGCAGTTCTCCTCGCACATCTTCTATCAGGCCACCCCCTCAGGTTGAAGTATCTGATGTACCCATGTACCGGCAAACTGATAACGATAACAAATTGGATGAGCATTTTACGCTGCAAACCCCTTCCTTTGTTACTGCAGAGGCTGCTTATGATGATCTACTTTACGAGGCAGAGAAAGGCGATCAAGAACAAGCGAAGCCCTTTAAAAGGAAATCAAAAGTGCAGCGTCGCATGGAGGCTGTCAAGAGTGGTCCCTCCTTTCCATGGGCTAGAATATATATAATAAATAAAAACGGAGTCGTCGAAGAATTCAAGAGAGGCGTTCATACTGATTCTTACGAAACCTTTAATGTCCCCAACCTGACATGTCACCGGCAATCCACTGATGATAGACCAAGCTATAACACTCAACTTAGTGCATCAGAAAAGGTAAAAGCTTGGTTGCAAAATTATGACGTCAAAAACCAGACTCAAATCGATTGACAGTTCTTTTGATAGTATACAATTTTAATTTTTAGAGACTATGTGTAGGGTTCTTGTTTGCTACGGGATTATTATTGCAATGTGCGAAAAAGACGTTAATACGTTATGTACTGTATATTATATCAACAGTTTTGTTAATTGGAGTGCTCGTATTTGGAATTTATTACATCTTGGATCTTTACATGCTGGTAATGTTATCCTATAAAATCTAGGAGGTATGGAAGTCAAACGCTAATACTTTATATAGAGTATGTACTGTGCTAAGGCGTGTATGTGTGTGTATTGGTCAATTTTACTTCAAATTTTATTTGAGATTTGTGTTTTACTCTATGAGATTCTCCATTTTAATTTCCTCATGTTAAAATTGATCAGAGATCATAGAGTAAAATCACGCGTTGCAAACAGTAAAAAACTAAACTTTATTGCATTGAAAATTGGAATGTTCGTCTTTATTAGTAGACCCTAATATTTATTGGACCTTGGCACAATGGCAATGTCATTCTTTTGAATCTATTAGTAGCTACAATATATGCGGTATGCTACTAATCAATGGTGTTTGATTTATATTTTTAACTATTGGCACATTATATTTTTACCCAAAAAAATCATAATTATTTGGCGGTTTAGGCGAGGTATATTATTTTGAAAGAAACATAACGGTGTTTTCATGTGCCAAATTCTTGTAAATATTCGTGTTAAACAACGTCGGTTTACATTATTTTGTAAATTGTATGTACAGTTTGTGTGGAATGAGTATTGGTTCAACATGAAATTATCTGGTATTGGTAAAATTTTTATTGTAAATTAAATAACTGAATTAAGCGTATTTTTCATTTTCATTTTACTTCAAGTAAAAAAACCGGCAGTACATATTCTTATTGGTAAACTGCACTAAGGTCAACCATACGTCACCATACGTCATACGTCACAGCAGAAATATCGCGGTAAGTTGAGTGAGGTACTCTCTACAAGTGATATGCGAGGAACAATCGTCTTACAAATGATGTAAGCGATAGAGATTTCGTATATACGAGATCATTAAATGACGGTTATTCGGGTAACACTTGCGCAGAATGCCTCAGTCAACTGTCCATGATTTTCCTGCTGTGACTTATGGTTCGAATTGGTGTATTTCATATTTAGGTGTGCTTCCCTCAAACCAGCAGCCAGTATATTAGAATATAATATAATAATAGTTCAAGCAACAAAAAGATTGCCTAAAAACAAAAGAAAAGAACAGTACCAATAGGGTCCAGAAAAAAAGTGTAATACACCCGCATAAACACCAAAATACACTATCAAGAGAAAAGTATTTGAATGCCCCCCCCCCCCCCCTTTCAAATACTTTTTCTCTTGAGAGTGTATTTTGGTGTTTATGGCAGTAGTGTCAAAATAACTCCCCCGGGGGTAATTTTTTTTGTGGGGGAAATAAAATACGTGGTAGGTAGATATAGCGTGAAGTTTTACGAATTTATCCGCATTAAGAGGGTACGTCCCGTAGACCTGGCAAATTGGCAGCAGCCCGAAATTTAATGCTTCTTATTTTGTATTTAATTAACAAAGCAAGTCATTAAATATTAGGGCCATTAAGTTGTAGAAGACTACTTCATGCATCATACGAGTAGCCTAGAATGTTTTTTTAATTCTTGGTACCATTGCTTGAAAGTTATAAACATTTATTTCCAATTAAACTTCACGTAAAAAAGATGCCATGAAAAAACTGCAAAACTTTATAATAAATAAATAAATAAATAAACAAATAATCTTTTATTTGTAAACATATAGGCCTACCTAAAAGTCCAATAAAATACGCAATACGCCAGTCTTGAAGGCAGCCAGCCAGACTCCATGCAAGTGCAAGTGGATCGAGACCACTAAACTTAATGACGGTACCAATAATGCTTACATAAGTGGTGCTTTCGAGATGGCATTAGCAACGAACAAAGCTTGTTTGTTTTCCAGCGCTTGCTTTCAGTTATTTCTACTTTAAGCAACCCTGTCAGCCTGGCGGGGGGAGTGAGTCTGTTTATTAACTTGAGGCACCCTAAGGACTTCACCTCAGGGAGAAGGGAAATTGACTGACAGGGTGAACCTCCTGATTATAGTGGATTCCGAACCACTATGGGGACATAGTAAAGTCACATAATAAATTCCAGGACCAAGACTCGACAAGCACGTAGACTGACTGGTATAGTCTCAGCAAGTTATCATGTCCCCCCATGTTCCTGCCAATGCTGTGCACTCTATCAGTTTGGAACAGGCTCTGTTCTGGTGGATTCAACATGGTATGGCCGTTGGCCTCAAAAACTCAAAAACAAAGTTCTCAATCTTGTTTATTTAGGATTCACTCTGATGAAATGGACTCTTTCAAGTATACAGTATAGCTGTTGTTGGAGACGCTGTGGCAGCCCGGCCTATTGGGGAGACTACCACTAGCAAGGAAAATACGCGTGTGTATGCTTCTACGACTCACGGTATATAATAATTACTTATTTATCTAGGATAATAAATGACAGAAAGAACAGGGTACAAATCACAAGAAAACACAAAAACTTAACACATAAAACTACACTATACTATAAGCTAAACATAGACTAAACTTACAGACCCAGGTAGCTGGTGGCTCACCCTACCTACTACCCAGGGTCGTTTCTAGGTTCACTACTCTGTCTTCCAATCTTACTTATATTATGTTAGGCTATATGGCCGTAACACCTGTGGAAGGGCAGTCCAAATCGCTATTTATCAACTTGTAGAAAACTATTCAGTATCATAATATAGAGATGAACCTAAAGTATAAGCCTTAAAAGCCCTTAAAAGCCAAGACTCACTCCCTTGTAAGTAAACTGTGACTTTCCCAACAATTTTAAAAAACTCTTGGATATAAAATACCCCTTACAGAAGAACAGTTTAATGTATTCCTTTACACTGCAACTTCATCGTTTTAAACGTATGACCTACTTTTATGGTTGCACACAGCTGTAAAATAACGCAGCTTATAAGAATTTTGTCGCAAAATTTTCAAATTTATAAAACCAATAGAGAAATGAGTTTTATGTTGGAATTTCTGGTTGCGAATAGGATTTTACGGCTTACAGTAATACAATATTTTACTGCCTTATGAACATGAGTCTGTATGCCAATTTGAAACTTGGTAAATCTATGTATACTGCTACCAGTTTTAAGATGAATACAATTTTATAAAGTTCATGAAAATAAGGACTCTACTGATAAACCTTTTAGGTTAACTGGTAATTCCTCTTGTTGCGACACACAATGCATTAAGAATATGGGAAAACATGGCGGCTTCCCTTGGACTCCACTTTCTGCAGCTTTGCTAACAATGGTGGGAGTAATACCAATAATGTCCGATAATAGATGGGGTCGTTGGCAAGGCATGGTTCAGTGGGCCACACTAAATCAGCTAGGTCTATGTACGTCCATAGAATGCCCATAAAAAAATAATACTCCGAACTCCCTCTAGGGCGAGAACTACTAATTAATACTTAAGAGTGTACATCCCGCTGGAAATTGGTACTTCGAACTTTATTACTTTTTATTTTTTATTTAATTAACTAAGCAAGTTTTAAAAAATGTGGCTGATTGCCTCATTTAAGTTGTAGAGGACTACTTCATGCACAAGGGCGGATACAGGGGGGTAGCTTCCCCCCTCCCCCCAAATTTGGTAAATCTATGGTAAATTAATTTATTAGACTCTGATTTAATCGATCCTACATATGTTTTCCCTATTTTGCCCCACAACTACCCCCCCCCCCCCCAAATGGGCTGGATCCGTCCCTGCTTATGCATGCACCATATATACAGTACATGCAAGGGTATTTTTAATTTTCAAAATTGTAGTTTTTTATAGTATCTATTTTATGTGAAAGGTTATTGAAAAAAAAATTATTATCAAGTTTATGAAAAAACTACAATTTCGAAAATTAAAAATACCTTATTATATGATGCATGAAGTAGTCGTCTACAACTTAAATGAGCCAAATCATTAATAACTTGCTTAGTTAATTAAATAAAAATAAAAATTATTAAATGTCGGGCTGCCAATTTCCTAGGGGACGTACACTTTTAAATATATGAAATCAAATGAAAACGTAATGAAACAAAACCACTCTAATCAATATATAACCATAACAATATAGGCTACGTGCTTGGCACTTCATTCACCACCTCCCCCCCCCACTCAATTAAAATGTGCAATTATACAAAATAGTGACCACTGATAAGGGACGTACAGTACACGTAGTTTTCCCATTTGAAGTGGATTCAATAATTGCAGGTCTCTATAATTGCCTTCAACCCCCCCCCCCCCTTCCCTTTAATAAGGTCCATTGCATATTGTCACAAGCAAAGGGCAAAATGTTGACTGCTGTTGCAATAACCCCTGGCCCCCTTACCCCTCTCCCCCACCCCCGCTTCCGTATATGAAGCTTAATCACCGCCCTTTACCCATTTTAGATTTTCCATTTTGAAATTTATTGTGCAGGAATTTTTCTCATCTTCCCTGTGGAGTTATTTTGTATTTAATTAATATTATTTATAAATCCCATTTACTAGTATGTAGTTTATTTATTTATTTATTTTTATAATTGTTATCGCTGGGCGTTATCGCGCGTTCAGTACCTGTACATTTTTGCTATTTTTTCTCAAATAAAAAATATTCTGCTAAAAAAATTAAGATTAAAAATTGATATAACTGTCGAAAAAGTTTGAGCTAGAGTTTTATATAGGAGAGATGGGACATTAGAGTGCGTCAATTTTTTTTTTGCTTGAATCCTGGGGTCACTTAATGTCAAGTCACCTATGCCCGGCCATTGAAAAAACGTACTAGGCCCTAGGTTAATTGCATAAGAAAGGCGGAAAGTCCCAAAATTCGCCCATGTGAAAAATATAAAGACTTTTCATTCTTAATTTCTTTCTTCTCTCTCCTATACAGAATTCTATTGTAGTTTGGGACCTTGATCGCCATGTTACCTTTTATATTACATTACTCGTTCCCATACTTGGTTAAGTTAAGCTAACGCCTGGTAAAATGTTATTGGTAAGCATGCGCCAGATTGTCCATTGTCACATGTAGACTGCGTAGGTTGACATTGAGGGCGTGAGCCAGGCAAAAATTCACACGGAAACGATAGGTACCAGAAATGCCCGAAATCCCGATGATGGGGTCGTTGGAAGGGCAAGGTTTCTGCCAGGTCTACGTCCTTAAAAGTCCTTTAAACTACTGTGACTTCGGTGGCAAGATGGTAGCGGGCTTGTACTTGTGCGTGTCTCTACCCACCTTGCGATCGGAGACGTATCGTAACTCGACCCAACTACCTAGTGTTAGGCATTCATTAAATTGCTTGTATGCGATTAACTCTTTTTTTTAAATAATAACAATAAAAATAACACTGGCCACAATGGCCTCATTAAAAAATCATTGAAATTTTGAAGTGTCAACAAACAGGCTACCTATCGTCAAAATGTCACATGTGAAAAGACTTACTTTTCAGGAGCAAAAAAAACCGTCTAACTTTTGTCTTATTTATTATTTGCTTCCTTCCTATTGGCTGTTGACAAGCTACAATTTGCTACTATGTGTATTCATTTGTTTTGGTCGCATGGTGTGTTAACCTGTAAGGCTGTAAATCGATTTTTTTTGGACATACGACATTTTGCAGTATCAGCGACGCTATGTATCCCATGTTACCATGTTCCCCAAGTAGTTCGGAATCCACTATAATCAGGAGGTCCACCCTGTTAGTCAACTCCCCTTTCCCCGAGGTGAAAGAGTCTGCCCTTAGGGTGCCTCAAGTTAACAAACAGACTCACTCCACCCGCCAGGCTGACAGGGTTGCTTAAAGCAGAAATGCTGAAAACAGGCGTTAAAAAAACAAGAATTGCTATGTATCCCAAAGGTTTTGTATAGCTTTATGAAATGCATCCAAGTCCGGATGCGGATACGAGTCATGGTAAAGGTAAAGTTTCTATCAGGATTGACTAGGCCTAAAATTGTCGGAAAAAATTTCCTTTTATATCGAGCCTCGAACCTCAACCGTTCGTATCGTAGTCCAGTTCTCTACCGTCTGGCCGAAGCCGGTGCCATCTTTTGATAAACTGTATACGGAATTCCCATAAAAAATAACTTTTATAACCTCCATAAATATCGCAGTGGGGACGTGAACAATGCAACGTCGCGCCAAGATTCATAAATCAATTATTTATTATACGACAGGTCTTAAAAGGAAAATTACCGATATACGTCACATTATTTTAGACTGTAAACTGGTTATGGCGATTTTAGTATGAGGAAACACACAATATTCATTTAACAACAGGGGTCGACTGTAATTTCCAAAAATGTGGTGTAGCATAGGCGGCTTGTCAATGTTCCGTCATTTTTGCATAAATAATAAGTCTCTACCAGATTATAACTTAATTTGTAATAGATAAGTTAAGTATCTACATAATAGTCTTCTTACAACAAACATCTCGCCAATTATTGATGCACAAATGACGGATTATTAGCAAGTGGAGCCGCCATAACAAATTGAAAAGCTTTGGAATGTCTCTAAAAATCAAAAATATTTACAAATATTCGACTAATGTATGGGGCTCCGCGGAGACAGTTTGGAAACCACTGATTTTGATCAATACCAGCTTGAAAAGCCTCAGTAATGAGTGATGGAAGGCACCGCTATGGTCCAATGCATGACGGTGCCGAGCAGGATTCCTTATCAAGGTTTATCAAGCTAGAGTGGGACTCACCTTATGCCAACGATCATAGGCGCCTATTCCACGGACCGGCTAGGGCTATTTACAAAAACGGTGACTTGGTAGAAGACATTCAAGACTTAGGTGACGTTGCAGAATGCAAATGACATTGACGGAAATTAGAATAATTCTTTTTATAGAAATCTATTAAAATGTTTGTACTTAACATATCCCATGACGCCATTTTTTAATTTTAGTTTGTTTGTTTGTGATTTTACTGTATGATCATTGATCAACTTTAACTACGGCATAGAGGAAAATAAACATTTCCGTCAATTCTGGAATGCGAGGTCGGTGGAAACCTCGCCTAAGTCTTGAATGTCTGCTACCACGTCACCGTTTTTGTAAATAGCCCTAGCCGGTCGGTGGAATGGGCGCCTTATCAAGGTGTATCAAGCTATAGTGGGACTCACCTTATGCCAACGATCATAGCAAGCAAGGCTCATTATTCTCAGGAACATGTCTTTCAAAAATAGCCAATGACAATTTTCATTTTTTAATTATAACTACAGTTTGGTTGTTGTTGTTGTTTTAAACGCCTGCTTTCAGCATTTCTGCTTTAAGCAACCCTGACAGCCTGGCGGGGGGATTGAGTCTGTTTGTTAACTTGAGGCACCCTAAGGGCAGACTCTTTCACCTCGGGGAAAGGGGAGTTGACTAACAGGGTGGACCTCCTGATTATAGTGGATTCCGAACCACTTGGGGAACATGGTAAAGTCACACGATTAAATCGGAGGTGACCAGGACTCGACTTATACTGCCTAAGCGCGTTATCAGGTTCCCCTGCCAACGCTGTGCACACTACCAAGTTGCTGCAGTTTGAAACACTCTAATGGAATCAACATGGTAAGGTCGTTGGCGTAACTACAGTTTGGAGCAACCCCTGTATTTATTTATATTAATTATGTATTATGCGTTAACTGTATTTTTAGCTCACGGCTACAAGTTTTTTGACAACTCAGCCCAAAATTTAATGGCAATCTGCTTTAAAAAATAATTGTTACGGCTCATTGTAATTCATTTTCGCTGTCCACTGGTCAAAACACTTCAGGCTATCTGACTGTTTTCCCGTGGATACAGACGGAAAACTTATTTTTTATTTACTAGATTGCACCGCAGCCGTTTTTTTATTTTATTTGCTAGGGCTTTTTATGATCGTAGGCTTATGCCAAACGACCTCATAGTTTATCGGGCATTATTGCATTTTTTCCCGCTTGAAATTTGGCAACAGTAGTTAAGACGATGCCCCAGATAAGCGTAGATCGTGGATTCGAATCCAGTCCAGTTCTTTCTACATCCTCTATTTTCGGTTTTAACTGGACAACTTTCCAGCCAAAAACAGGTTCTCCCAGTGGAATATTATGGCCGTCTGTTGTATAACGGAACAGCTATCTATTAAATTCAAAATGCACGATTTAGCGAGAAAACAAAGTTTTTTTTTGGTCACAGAAAAACCCAAATATCGTAAAGATTAATCTAAAGCCAATGGTTGCTTGAAAAAACGTGCTGAAGAGTTGTGTCAATGTTTAGTTAGTTTGTGTGCTGAGTTAGCAACAACGTGCTGAGAGCTCTGAAAACAATTATTCCGCCCCAAACAACATTGTTATTTTTACGGAAATGGCGCGTGCTTTTGTCCTAAATTTCACGTGTAGAGATTTTTATTTATTTTGACATCATTTTACGTAACTACCATGCACGCGTCTCTACATCCCAAGTACAGGAGCGGGCAAGGCCGTAGCCAAGGGGGGGGTTCATGGGGGTTCGAACCACCCCTCACCGCCCGAAATGAAATGACTTGATACTAGATAGAATCGGATTTTGAGAGGAAAAATAAAAAAACCCTATGTAATATCCAATGACTTTCTGAACCCCCCTCCCCTCCTGAAAAAAATCCAGGCTACGGACTTGGGAGCGGGTGTATAGGGCCACTTAGGGCGACTGGAGTTCTATATAGAAATTAGCCTTTTGGTGCAAGTTCAATTTGATCTGATAATATGTATAAAACAGGTGTCTAACACTACTGTACTATAACTAGTGTCTAATAATGTACCTATAGATAATAATAAGTCCCATTACAAAGAGCGGAGTTAATCAATTTTTTTGTAACGACTGCTTCCCCTTTACTGTTACTGCAAAATATCACCATGACGTATTGTATTTTTGTTGTGGAAGGAAATAAACAAAAATTTATTTATATAATCAAATGTCTCCTACTTCCCCCGCACTACAACGCTGGAAAGTGTAACGAATCTTTGTATGGTAGTCAAGACTGGCTAAAACTATAGTCGGCTCAGACAAAATACAATACTGCGAATTTTCATAAAAATCGTATAAAGCCCTTTTTTATCTATAAAAGGTGCCAGCCCCTTTTTTTAAGTACCTAAATTTATTAATGCTACAATAATTGGAACAACGGGATATGGAGTTAAGCCAAGCTCTTCAGAGTTCAGCGATCGGCAGATTTCCCGCGTTCAGAGGGCTCTTTATTGCCGACCTTTCTGTCGAGCATTTTCATCGAAATTCCATAGCTTAAACACTATTTTTAACGAATTGACGTCGTGGTTAAGTGGCGAAAGTGCCCGGTTACACGTTGCAAGGCTGAAAGGTAAACGGTTCAGCGAGCCGGACCCCTCTAAGGCGGGGATTCCACAGACCTGCAAGTGCAAACTACAAATACGGTGACGTGGTAGCAGACATTCAAGACTTAGGCGGGGTTTCCACCGACCTCTCATTGCAGAATGCAAATGACATTGACGGAAATTTTTGTTTTACTCTATGCCATAGTTAAAATTGATCAATGATCATAGAGTAAAATCACAAACAAACAAACTAAAATTAAAAAATGGCGTCGTGGGATATGTTAAGTACAAACATTTTAATAGATTTCTATAAAAAGAAAAATTCAAATTTCCGTCAATGTCATTTGCATTCTGCAATGCGAGGTCGGTGGAAACCCTGCCTAAGTCTTGAATGTCTGCTACTAAGTCACCGTATTTGTATTTTGCACGTGCAGGTCTGTGGAATCCCCGCCTAAGTAACGTTACGTAACCAAAGAACCTTCCACAATTACCAGTTGTTAAGCGGCGTCCACACTATGCTGCCATTGGCCGTTGGCACAGCCAATTTGGCAAAGCCAATACAATGTGGGCGCGGCCGCTGGCATGTGCCGCTGAGCCAACTGTTTGCCGATGAAAATTGTCAAAGTGTCCGTCTGCATCAAAGGAAGCCAGCGAGAGCGGGTAGCGGGGACGAGTCAACCGTTGGCCCCAGGGGTGGACGGAGCGAGTTTTCAGGGTAAAGCGAGATGTCATTTCGGCGCCCCCCCCCCCCCCCAAGGAACTTAAAAAGTTCTTATTTTATTAAACTAATTAAAATCCTTCAATAAAAATTTTATTTTTAAATGTTTGTGATTGTGGTATTCTTTATGTCGGTAGCCTATTTTCACCCGTTTTGGCGCCCCCTTCAACTTTGGGACTAGTCGCTTTACCCTTCGTCCGGCGCTGGTTGGCCCCACGCGGCACGCAGTTATATCCTCCTAGTAAATCCACTTTATCCCATTTTGCGGCTGAATGTAAACTCCCAGTGCAGACGGGATGCCAACAACCAGAGTTGCCGCATTGACAGTACCAACAGCCAACGCGGTATAGTGTGGACACCACAATTAGCAGTTGTTACTCTACCCACTCGGCCTAGTATTGGCACACTATAATAATAATCTTTTTTTTAAGCATATATTACAAAAATACAATACATAATACCATCCCGCATCCCCAAGCTAGGGCTTATTTGGGACAAAAGACTCATACAGGGCTGCTAAACAAGGCTTAATCATTTATTTTTGTTATTTATTTATAATGTTTATTTTATTTTATTTTTATTTTAATTTTATTTTTACTTGTTATTTTAATGTCAGTTTTTATTATTGTTAACTCCCATTGACCAGCCATCTTTTTATACCCGCTTTTAACTAGCCCATCTGTTTAAATTTTTTCATTTATGGAGGAAGTTCATTAAATATCTTTGGTATTAGTACTTTGTTTAATCTCTCTCCATATTTGTTATATGCTATCTCAAACTTAAGCTTTTTTGGGTTTCTTGTATTGTACTTCCCTTTATCATCTATTTGGTAGTCTTTTTTAAAATAGTTATCTCTTATTAATTTATACTTGAATAGTTTCGTTATTGGCAGAATGTTAGCATGTTTGAATTTTTCGTCTTAATGTTTGCATTTCTTGTTGATTTTATTTGATGACATGTTTTTTTTTATACGCTTTTGTATCATTTCTAGTTTGTAGGTGTATGTATTTCTATCTTTATTAATAATAATAATAATAATATTTTTTCCCTTGTCTCCAGTACTATGTATATATACATATAATAATAATAATAATAATAATAATAATAATAATTCTTTCTATTTCTTGTCCAGAATCCCTTGGACAAGGAGCATATATTTACAAAATACAATAACTTATATAATAATAACATCCCGCATCCCCAAGCTAGCGCTTATTTGGGACAAAAGGCTCACTTCCACTTTTCACGTTTTACCTTGATCAATAACCCCGGACAAGGTGCATATATTGAAAGAACCGGTCCGAGTTCACTCGAACATGCTTTCCAATTTATCAAAATTATTCGATAGAGAAAATTAGTAATTTTATGGCAAATATTTTTCCTATGGTTAAATTTCCGATATCTCGGGGGGGGGGGGGGGGTTGTCCACCTGACGTCACTGGAAGTGAGGTAAATTCTCGATAGGTTAAAAAAACACATTAATTACCACACAGCAATAATGGCAGGGCATGCAATGCATTTGAGCGCGAATTTTCTATCATTTTTTTCAAAAAATAATTTTTTGGGCAAAACCAAATATTTTTTTTGGGAAAGCAACCTATCCGGTTTCGTTACTCAATTTAACACCTAAAACATGCTTGAAGGTAGAAATCATCGATAGAAAGGTTTCGCATTTTTTAGTCATTTTTTCATTAAAATTTAGTTATTTTTATTTTTTTACCCCCAGAAGCAAACTATCAAGGGGCAAGCGACCCCCCGCATTTTGTCAACATTAATAACGACTACAATCTACGAGAATTTAAAAGAAATCGTTGGAGCCGTTTTTGAGAAATAATTTTTTTAGACGTTTTTTTGGAGTTTTTTGAAAATAAAACCCCCCCAAATTGAGTTAGCCAAAAAAAAAAAAATTGTCCCGAGGTATGATTTTTGTGAACCTACATGCCAAATTTCACTCAAATCCACTGAGTAGTTTGCCCGGAAATCGACGAACAGACAGACAGACCGACAGACAGACATTTTGTAAAAACCACTTTTTTGGGTTCCTGGGACCTCAAAACGTGTAAATCCGTTGAAATCTCGGAATCGAAAATTTCGACCATCACAAAGCTTTCCTTATACTACGTATAAATTGGAAAGCAAAAAACAATTTGTTATTAATTAACATTATCACGCTCAAGCTTCCGCTTATCGAGCGATCTTAGAGCAGTGGCACTGCAAGATTTAAAATTTAATTAATAATTAATAATAATAAACCATTATAGAGTACTCACACTAGCCTTCTGGCAATGAATGAGATCCCTCTGAACTCTGAAGGATGATAATGTTATATATATATATATATATATATATATAATAAAATTTATATATATAATATAAAAATATGTAATATATGTATAAGAAAATAATAATAAGACGCCCCGGAAAGGCTAGATCGTAGTGTTTAGAGTCAATTTCCTCTTTGCGGATGTTTTTTTGATTCTTTTTCCCGGTTATAATATCCAGAAGAGGCTGCCTACTCAATCTAAAAGTCAATTATAAATTAATACTTTAATACTGTAATAACACTATTAAAATACGTGTCGTGTACCATAGAAGGCTCCGACTCTCTGCAGCCTTGATTTGGCGTATAGCAATCATGAGGCTCTTCAAAACGAGCGGTATGGGGGGGGGGGGGGTAAAATTAGAGAGCTCTCCAATGCTGACCTCGTCCACTCATAAAATCATCCACTTAAACTGTAGGTACGGTATTTCAACCCCTTCATTCCTGATGAGTTGCATTATAATATTGCAAAGCATTAAACTTCACTTTAATTAAATGCGCACTTTGACGCATTTATACTACTTACTAGGCCAACAATTAATTTAACATTGATGGTTAATTTAGTTAATTATTTTCAAAAGTTGTTGTCTATGGGTAAAGGTTAATGGCAACGATGCAATAATATTCTTAAAAAAAAAGTTGGACTTACATTGCCTGCTGTATTAATAGTCATTAGAGGCATAGACCTCATAGTCAAACAATTAGGGAGGATTCCATTGTCAGGGGAAGGGGTGGTACTTCAATCATCAGGATAAATATACTGAGAATGACTGATGGTTAAGTCCTGATAAGGACGGATGGCTTCTGGACGATTGACTCTTGTATTCTGCTCTGAACTATTGAGTAAATCCAATACCCCTTGAGGATTCAAACTATCGTTCTCCCGATTGAACTGCAAGCTTTCTAACCACTCGACCACGGCCCGAGTATACTAGTTTGAAACTTCAACCTCACTTTTCATCTCACTAATGGCAACTATAATCGTGCCTAATGTTACGTTGGGCTGGCTTATGGGATCAGTATCCAGGCCCATGACTGTTGCTTCTTTTAACTTCCTCTGCTTGACACGATATGGTTGCCATTAGGCGGGGTTTCCACCGACCGGCTAGGGCTAAATACAAATACGGTGACGTGGTAACAGACATTCAAGACTTAGGCGGGGTTTCCATCAACCTCGCATTGCAGAATGCAAATGACATTGACGGAAATTAGAATTTTTCATTTTATAGAAATCTATTAAAATGTTTGTAATTAACATATCTCATGACGCCATTTTTTAATTTTAGTTTGTTTGTGATTTTACTCTATGATCATTGATCAATTTTAACTATGGCATATAATAAAACAAACATTTCCGTCAATGTCATTTGCATTCTGCAATGCTAGGTCGGTGGAAACCCCGCCTAAGTCTTGAATGTCTGCTACCACGTCACCGTATTTGTATTTAGCCCTAGACAGTCGGTGGGAACCCCGCCTTAGGTTAGTATACTCTGGCGAGTGCCGTGGTCGAGTGCCCCCTGGCTGTCGTGCCCCCCTACCTCTGGGAACCGCTGTTGTATACAATTCAACTGTTGGCAAATTTTGGTGATTACGCACACCCACACAGGTATGAATGAATAACTGAAGTGAAACTACAATAGCTACAGGAAGGGCGGTTTGCAATAATGACCCGAATGCATGCATAAGCCGGTTGAGCTCTGATCCATTTAATTCACATTTGGCTATATCTTTTGAATGATGACTGACTGCTAATCGAGTTTATGTATTTTAAAATCGACACTTTTCCACTTTAGGACTCAAACGACACTCGGACTATAGCGAAGCTATAGGAATTAGGGCGGTTCATGGGTTCTCGGTAAGGAATATTACACGGCACTGTCATGCATTGGTAGATGGCGGTGCCACCAGTATTCCTAACTTATTTACTTACTTATTCCTTGGCGCTACGGCCAGTAAAAGGTTTTGGCCTGCTCTGCCACATCGCACCAGCCAGCGCGGTCCTGCGCTCTCCTTCGCCAGTCATCGACGCCAAGGGTCGCCAGATCCACCTCGACGTCGTCCAGCCAACGCATCCGTGATCGTCCCACCCGTCTTCTCCCTTGGGGCACCTTGTGTAAGGCTGCTCTTGTAGACCTATTGTCTGGCATTCGTGCCCTAACCACCTGATACGGGCTCTCTTGTTTTCGGCTACATCGTAACTTCTTGGTATATCGCGCAGACTTCATCGTTTCTACGGATACGCCACCCTATCTGCCTCTCTCCCTGATTTTGCACTGGTCCATACGTCCAGAACTTCTCACCTATGCGTCTTATCAAACGACTGTGGGACCTGGGCGAAGCTCAGGAGCAAGTACAGCAACATCAGTAAAGAAAAGCTGTAATGTGAGGGACACTATCTGAAACCCCAGATTGCAAAAATGAGACCATAGCAATGGCTAAACCCCCCCAACGGTTTAGACGTAAGGAAAAAAGAAACAAAAAATTGCTCCGACTACTGTAATGAAAATGAAATGAAAATTTTTTTATTGAGATAAAGAGAAGATTTTTTTTCTCTCTCCCTGGAAATGACGCTTCTGGAGAATTATTGAGGAAAAGTCTGTCGGGTGGCATGCCCACAGTGGATTGTTTACGGCTTCCTTTCTTCTCTTGAACCCAGAAAAATTCAACAGCTCCAGCTTATTATTAATTCCGTAAGCAACCGACAGGAAATATGACTCTTCATCAATTCTCTTTACGGCTTAATCTGGGCTATAGAATGGGCCTCATTCGTATAGACATCAACAGAGAAATGACCTCAAGTCCCAATGTTTTGATTGGTCGAGCACGATTGGGGACATTCTGTAAGTAAGTAACCAACAGGAAATATGATTCTTCACTAATTCCCTTTACGGCTCAAGCTAGGCTATATAATTCGTATAGAAATCAATAGAGAAATGACGTCAAATCCCAATGTTTTGATTGGTTGAGCACGATTGGGGACATGCTCTGATTTGTTGAGCGCAAGCAATTTTCTAAACGAAAGAGGTCAATTTACAAAGAGCCCAATGATGCTCAGGTCTTGAGGCGAATGGATAAAGAAGAGATGCTGCTGACGGTTGAGAAACGGAAACTAGCTTGAACGGCTGCAATAGCAGTCACGCATATAGACCCCGCTATAGGATAGAACTAGGATAGAACTGTAATAGCAGTTGTTTTCGCCATAAGAACATCAAAGGTAGTAGATTAGCCTTACCCAGTAAGTGACATAATTGAATTTTTGAACGTTTTGTAAGAGGCATGAGACAGGGCCCACGACTGCAATAGTCGTGCACTATGAGGTCGACTGCAATAACAGCCCTGTACGTGAACGTGTTAAGCTGCGTACCTACACCAAAAACAGGTTAGCTGGTGGAGTAGCCCGACAGGATTAAAACTCGCCTAAAAAAAAAGATTCATTTCATTTGCTTTTAAGGTTTAGCATGAAAATAAGACTTTAAAGTTTTATTGTTCGCTTTTTGGTTTTTCAAGAAATTCGTTTTTCATTTTATTTCATTGCTAAGAAACTTACCTTCGGACGGAGATCGGAGCTGCAGGCCAACTACGACGGGTCCTGAGTACCACAGCCTTTACCACGGTAAAGCTATTTTGGGAAGTAAAAACGGGGGCGGATGTCCGCTTCTTGCACCAGGGAGACCGCCCGTGTCCCCACAGATGGGGCCCCGAGGCCTGCTCACTACAGGTACGTCGCCCTCGGCCCCCCAAAAGAATCTCGCGGCGAACCGACTCCAAATCGAATCTCTCAGTGTGCATCTCCGGCATAGGTGGCAAATCCCTCAAGTCTGCACTCTCCACATTTGCACACAAAAGTTTTCACTTAAAATTACAACAGTCACGGTTTGTCACTTGTTTATTTCACATTTTCGTGGGTTTCTGAAATAACTTTTCACTATTAAGGGTTCAGACAGGCTCACACCTGCTACAATGTCTCAATGGTAAGCAATCTCAGCTTCTCCATTGTCCCTTGTTATGTAGCGGGTGTACAGTAACGGATCCAGTAAATTTTAGACCATCACAAAGCTTTCCTGATACAATACGAACGTGTATATATAGGGGAGCGAAAATAAGGAAGCCTATTTTGAAATTTGTATATATTGTATGTATTTGTAACACCTATACTACGCATATTCACCCAGCCATAAAGAGTTTAAACCAACAAAAGAGAAAGTTGAAAAAATGTTTCTAAAATAAAAATGAGAAACAGAAACAAATGGTGGAAGACACGCACGAAATGGTGGAAATAATAGAGATACCAAAATTCAATGACGGCTGTGAATAATGATTCAAAAAATTTACCTCAATGGTGATATATACCGTACGTTTGAAAAAAAAACTCGCCAGAGTTGCCTCTTTGTAATGGAATTTCCTGAATCTACAGAAATGGGGATTTTCTCGACTCTTTTGAGGAAAATTAGTTAAATGCGTATATCCTTACATAGGTTAATCTTCTTTATAGCTGCCATGACATACTGCTTACCTAAGATTCCATGACGTTATTAAGACACAAACAGCAAGCTGTTTAATTATATTTTTTATAATTTATGGACGTATGCCTACTTAAATGTTTGTATATGGAGGACATGATGTAGGAACTATATACAGCCGATCTTCTTCGCATGATTCTCAGTGCGGATAGTACTGAAATCACTACCTACAACTGGTATATTGTTATTACATCAAAATCTATAAAATTACCAATTTTCAAAAGTCCCGGAAAACTTTCTAGGTAAAACTAACAAATGATTGTATTGTAATGTACTATTTAGGCTACTGGTGTTTCATTTTTTTTATTTTTTATTTTTTTTTATTTTTTTTTTATTTTTTTTAAAAAAGATAAATTCCATACAAACAATTTAATGAATGTATCCGATTGACCTTTTCAGTCGCCTCTGTAGGTTATTGTTTCCGCTCGTACTCGGTGTACGGGGAAGGGTTGTGCTCTTGATGGAGAGAAGGAACCACACAGGTTGGATTCAAAAACTCGTCTCATATATTTTACAATTACATGGGCAGACGCCCCAATTACAGTACTGTGAGCCGATTGGTCCCCCACTCCAGTGCGACCCCAACCACTACGTCAGTGGAGAAGGCAGTGGCGGATTAAGCCCACCACATTTACTAATTTGGTTCATATTGTATGACTTTGTATGTTAGGCCAATTCCTGCTGGAAGTTGGCCTTAACATAATTGCCCCCCCTGGCAAAATTTGCCAGAAAAAGAGAGAAAGCTGGTTGCCCATACGCATCTAGTGTACGAAAAAAAAAGAAACAACCGCGGGGTGGAACCAATCGGCGAAAAATAATAGAGATACGTGGTAATACTATTAGTACAACATACAGTAATTACGAGTAATTTCAATACCCTTGGTGCTTCTGTACCGAAGCAGGAATACGAAATACAAAACATCAAGAACACAGAAATGATACTATTGTGTATCTGCTACTGACGAGTAGCAATTATAAGTGGACTGTATACATAAGGATAGGTGGGTACAGTAAATGCTTAAGTTCAATTAAGTCATCGTACCGCGACCGAGAATGATGACCGTTGGGGCCAAATATACAATGTAATACATAAATAAAGATTCAATTCCTAGTCACAACATGGGTGCAAGGATGGTTTGGCAATTTTATTGACGGTCGAGAAGGGTTGCCCGTGCACAAGGGCACGTTAACAGCAGTCATAAAAACATACCGCGGAAGTGGGACCATACAATTGCCATGTGTGTGAAGCGATAAAAATCTAACCTAAATAAATAGCTATAGAAATAGAAAAATCTTACGGACTACAATGCCTTAACCTTGGTAGAGAAGGACAAATTCGTACCCTAAAACGATTACAAAGAAAGTTGTAAACATCCACAACAAGTGCTAAAAGCCTAAAGGAATTGTTTGCGCGTTGGGGCCTCGGTTTCTCAAAGGAAGGGTGTGATGTTTTATGATTTTTCTATTGTTGCATGTAAGTTTGGTTGCAATTTGAGAAACCTCAAAACTAACCCAAATGGGATAAACAGGAAACAGGCAAGGCACAATTTAAAAGAGTTATAAAAAGGGGATAATGGTATAAGGGACGCAGAGAGCCATAAATGTGACAATAGTTAGTAGGGTCATTACCAGTCGTGCTAACCCAAAACAGGGAATGGGAACACAAACACTGGAAACACTCAAATATTTTTACACAATACACAACACAATATTATAAGCTAAGTAATAGTAATAGGCTAGTAATAGTAAATTAACTTAGTTATATGATAAGTCACTAGCTTGAGAGCTTTAAATGTTTTTGTACAGGAAGCTCATCCTCACAATCAGAGTCAGGAGAGAATTTTTCAGACCATGGTGGGTCTTCCATGGACTCAATGGGCAAATGGCAGAGCTTTCCTATTGGGCGTACGAATTCACCGAATTGGCACTGGACGGTCACTGTTCTGACGAGGCCGTCTGCCGAAGGGTGGACCTTGGTGATTTTACCGAGTCGCCAATGGAGGGGGTGTGAGTTATCATCTTTGATAACCACAATAGCGCCTAACTGTAGGTTAGGCTTTGGCTTGGACCACTTGGTCCTGTTTTGGAGGCTTGTTAAGAAGTCGGCCTTCCACCTATTCCAAAATGATTGTGCTATTTGCTGACAAAGCTGGTACCGCTGGCCAGGCAACAGCTTGTCTTCAATGATTTTTTCTGGGGGCGCAGTTGTATTCCCCATGATTAGAAACGAATTCGGTGTTAATACTTGAAAGGTACCCTCCGGACCCGGCTTGGTGCACAGAGGGCGTGAATTAAGCATAACCTCAATTCTGCAGAGTATGGTGTTCATTTCCTCATATGTGAGGATCTGGCCTTTGGTCACTGCATGCAGATGAAACTTCATTGATTTTCCATTACGTTCCCAGATTCCTCCGAACCAACTTGCTGTTGGAGGATTGAAATTCCACGAAGGAACGCCGATTTGGACGGTATCGGTCTCGATGAACCGCCAATCACACAACTTGTCAGCTATAAATGTTTGAACCTGCTCGTTGTCCCTTAGGGAGAGCAGGTGCTTGTTAGCTAAAGTGAAATTTGTGCCATTGTCCGAGTACATTTCTTTCGGACACGCTCGCCTGGCACAAAAACGATTAAAGGCCTGTAGGAAAGCTTCAGCACTAAGGCCTGAAACTAGCTCAAGGTGTATGGCCTTGGTGGCCATACATACGAACAAACATACCCATGCTTTATATTGTTTATTGCCCCTATGTAAATGGGTCTTTAAAGTCAACGGACCGAACATATCTACTCCTGTGCGTAAAAAAGGACGAATACATTCATTGACTCTGGATGGCGGTAAATCTGCCATAAGCTGTTCAGATGTCTTTGCTCGTAGCCTAGTACAAATCTGACAGTTACGGCAGATGAAACGTACTATATTACGCAGTTTAGGCACGTAATATTCTACACAAATCAACGATATTA
Organism: Psococerastis gibbosa; assembly: GCA_963971405.1. Taxonomy (NCBI): domain Eukaryota; kingdom Metazoa; phylum Arthropoda; class Insecta; order Psocodea; family Psocidae; genus Psococerastis; species Psococerastis gibbosa. The sequence continues at coordinate 8,958,043 of OZ020489.1, forward strand.
AATGGTTTGGACCACAGTGCTCATTTTCAATATGCAATTGTCGTATCATGTGTCGGACAAGAGAGTGAGAACCTGGTAAAATTATGGGGTGTTTTATCTCATAGTCTAATTGTGAGGCATTAAGGCGGCCTCCAATACGCAAAATATTTTTACTATCGAGGTACGGTACGAACTTATACAGGTGTGAGGTCTTTTTTACAAAATTTTTCTTGCGTAATGATGCAATTTCCTCCCCATAAAATCGCTCTTGTAATAGGCCTATAAGAGTGGTTCGCGCAGCAATATATTCTTCAGGCGCAACACGGCTTGTTTTATACGTGCGTGACTTATATTTTAAAGCCTTTATGAATCTAACCACATAAGCTATTACTCGGACCGTCCTTTTGAAGCTGGAAAAACGAGATAAAACATCCCATTCAACTGATATAGTATGTACAGTATGTATGGGCCTGCTTTCAGGGGCTTCTAATGCTAAGATTAGGTGGCGATCTGTAACAGGCCATTGTTCACGGAGCCAATGCGGACCCTCAAACCAGTCGTTGTTTTTTACAAACAGATTAAAATCTATGTCCCTAGTAGCTAGATCTGCAATATTAAATTCGGACCTTATGTGATGCCACTGGTGGGGCTTTATAACCTGCTGTATTTCAATCACTCGGTGGGCCACGAATTGTTTCCAACGTGCAGGGTCTGATGTTATCCAACAAAAGGTTATTGTACTATCAGTAAATCCTACAATATCATGAGGGAAATCAATAAAAGTGGTGCACTTTTGCATAAGCCGAGTCAATAGTAGGCTACCTAATAATTCCTTTCTAGGTAGGCTAATCGGGGTAGTGGGGCATACCCGTGTTTTTGCTGATAAAAGAGCCGAGTGCGTGTTACCATTTTGTAGCTTTTGTACAATAAACACGGCTGCACTGTAAGCGCGCTCACTTGAGTCGCAAAACCCGCATAGGGTGGTATGCACAGCTAAGGGGTGCGTAACACAGCGGGGTATCGCTAATTGTTTTAGTAATTGAACATTATTCAGGTATTTCTGCCATTCCTCAATGAGGCTGTCGGGAAGTTTTGAGTTCCATGTAATACTGGACTGTTTCCAGAGCTTTTGGACAAATAGTTTGGCTTGCAAGGTAGCCGGTGCTACTAGCCCGAGTGGGTCAAAGATTTTCCCAGCCTGACTTAAAACGTATCGCTTGGTCAATTTGGTAGGGATTTTTAGCTCGGGGATAGCCAATCTAAACGTATCAGACTGCGTATGCCATCGTAGGCCAAGTGTTTTATTTGTGGCGTCTGAAATGAGAGTTTCTGCTACTGTAGGTTCATTTCCAATTACAGTAGGATGAGAGGAGGCGAATTTATGCATAATAAACCCGTGCTAGGCCAGTGCGTCTGATACCTTATTTTTTAATGCTAATAGGCCGTTTACAGTGCTATGACCGTACAACCAATCGTCGATATAAAACCCAGATTGAATACTGGTAGTAACCTCAATGTCACTTTGTTGCTGTGCTATGTGGTCTAACACTTTGGTACATAGGTACGCAGATGCCCTTTGGCCCCACACGACGGTTGTATGTTGGAACATTTTAATAGCCTCATTAGGATTAGATCGCCAAAGTATCTGTTGATAAGGCTGGTGATCTTCAGTAACATCTACTGACCTATACATTTTACTTATATCCCCGGAAATAGCGTTCGTAAATTTTCTAAAGTTCAATAAAATTTCGAATAAGTCACGCTGGGGTATCTTGCCATTTAGCAACTCAGAATTGAGAGAATTGCCTGTAGTAGTTTTAGCGGAGGCGTCAAAAACTACGCGTAGAGGGTGTGTATTGCTATCGGATAAAACTCCATGATGGGGCATCACATAAGTCCGAATACCATTATGACCACAGTACGGTACAATATGCCGACTTTGGAAAAAATCATTAAGATTTTCCACATATAATAACTTGTAATCAGGGTCGCGGGCGAACCTGCGCTCGAGCCCTTGGAATCGCGCTAAAGCTAAGGGCCGACTTTCACCCAAGCTAGGTACTGTGTCTTTAAATGGCAGTGATACACAATATCGCCCATTCGGCTTAATTATTGTACTGGATTCAAAAATATTTTCACATAATTGTTCCTCATGCGTGAGGACCCGTTTTTGGGCTAAATCTTCTACCTCCCAAAATTTAGAAATATCCAGTTCTGGACCGGGTAATAGAGCCACAGTACCTACTTGTGCGGTGTTTGTCGAGACAGAATGAACTGGCCCTGTTAATAAAACACCTAATTTAGTACTAATAGTAGCTGGGCCCTTGCCATGAGTCCTTAAGGGGCCAGGCTTTAGTAGCGGGATTATATCCGCACCTAGTAAAATATCAATTGGAGCTGGAGCGCCGAAGGTCGGGTCAGCCAATCTTAACTTATCGAGATACGACCAATTTCCGTGAATTAGCGCGACCGGAGTGTCACAAGTAATCTTCTTCATAGTGAAGACTGTGACAGGGGCGGTGAAGCTTGATGTCCGGCTGGCAATTTCAATGTCTAAGACTTGATTCAACTGCTCAGCAATATCCCCAATTCCAGTGAGTTGCAGCGACGTGCGCCTAGGGACTGCCCTTAGGCGTTGGGCTGCTGAACTAGTTAAGATACTGATCGTGCTCCCTCCGTCAATTAACGCGCGAAGCTGGACGGGGGTTTTGCCTTTTGCGGAAACTGTGACCAGTGCTGTCTGGAGAAGGACTTGCTGGTTATTGTTAACTAGCGTTGTTTTCTGCGCAGTATTCGCACTGTCCCGATGAATAAGGCTGTGATGGCGCCCTTTGCATGACTGCTTTTGGCAAGAGTATTTACTTTCGCAGAAGCGTGTATTATGGCCACTGGATAGACAGTTAGCACACAGATTGTGCTTTCTAACAATGGCGTACCTATCTTCGACGGTGGCTTTTAGGAACACAGGGCATCTAAAAAGTGGGTGAATCAGTACCTGGCACTCGGGGCATTTTTTGCCGTTATCCGCACGTTTGGGGACCATTAAACCTTGTTTTTTGCCATTATCGTTGGTCATAAGAGGGGGAGGGGTTGAATTGATGAAACTAGGGGCTGTATTAGAGGCTGTGAAGTTTTGGACTTGTATATGGCTCTGAATAAATGACAATAATGATGAAACCTTTGGGATTTTGTCGGATTTAATACTTGATTCAAAGGCTTGGTGAATGATTGGGTCACACTTATTTAAAATTAGCCAGGTCCATAAATAGGAAGCATTCTCGACGTCGATATTTAATAATTTAAGAGTAGCAATGGTGCTGCGTAATGAATCTAAAAATAGTTCAAGTGATTTAATATCCGTCGGGTTTTTATGATGGAGAATCTGCTGTAAAACTGTATAAACCGTGTGCCTTTCATTTTTAAATCGAGCCTCTAGTAAGTGCCATGCTTCATGAAATGCGCTCCCACTGCCTGCTGTTAAGAAGCTTATGAGTGGTTTGGCGCGACCGCGCATGGCAGATTGTAAATAATGCAGTTTTTCTTCATCATCTAATTGCGGAAATTTGTTTATAAGATTCATAAAGTTAGCCGAAAAAGAAACCCACTCCTGAGTTGTTCCATGAAAAAGAGGAAGCTCAATTTGTGGCAACCTGATTGGTGCCGCTTGGGGTAAAAATAGGTTAGGTTGCGTCTGACTAGAAGATGGGGTCGTTGGCGGTGCTCTGTTCAATAATGACGCTTGCAGAGCCGATCCCTTCTTCATTAGTGCAGTATGAATATCCCGGTGAGCTTGAGCATCAGTCTGATGACAGAGTCGAAGTATTTCTTCACGATTGCCGCTGAGCTGACCTATTAAGGCTTTAACCTCGGCGCAGTAAATGGTGCATAAGGTATCGCTGCATGTGGCTAATTCGTCTTCTATTCTGTCAAGATCAGAACTGATGTTGTCCCGGTTTGACACGGCTTGTTCCAGCTTGGTTGGTGCCATTCTTGTGTGTTTTCTGGTAGATGTGTCTATGAGTAGCACCTGCAAAGATTCACAGCAAGAACGGGTGGAGGTAGGGATAGGGCCTTAGCACGACTATCTAATGACTCTACTCACCATGGCACCTTTTACAGCGAAAAAATGCCAAAACCTCAGCTGGGCCGTCTACCAATGTGCAATGGTAGGGTGTCGATGCGTTGCCTGTAGCTCGCTGGGGGACAATTATCCCCTTGTAGCTCAGCTCGGCTACGCTCCCCTTTTAAGTTCAGGGTATACGTAATTGGACGTTCGCTGACGTCCCGTTTCTGCTATTATAGTGGAAGTTGACTGGTCAGTCCGTGTTTCTGTTGTACCATTGGGTCGCTCGAGGAAGTTGGATTGTAAAGTCCGTGCTTCCGATGGACCGTGGGGTAGCTACTGGAAGTTGGCTTTTAGAACAGTGCTTCCGATGGACCGTGGGGTCGCTCGAGGAAGTTGGCTTGTAGGACCGATAGACTTCCGATAGAGGTCGCTAGTTCAAATTAGGATTGAAGGACCATGTTTCCGCTCGTACTCGGTGTACGGGGAAGGGTTGTGCTCTTGATGGAGAGAAGGAACCACACAGGTTGGATTCAAAAACTCGTCTCATATATTTTACAATTACATGGGCAGACGCCCCAATTACAGTACTGTGAGCCGATTGGTCCCCCACTCCAGTGCGACCCCAACCACTACGTCAGTGGAGAAGGCAGTGGCGGATTAAGCCCACCACATTTACTAATTTGGTTCATATTGTATGACTTTGTATGTTAGGCCAATTCCTGCTGGAAGTTGGCCTTAACAGTTATTACCCGTGATGAGTACGACACGTCTCCGATTGCATGGCGTGCACAAGTGCAAGCACGTTACCACCTGGCCATCGAAGTTCGTGGACTGAACGCCTATTGTTTTCATTGTTATGAGTCAATACAGATACATTCTATTCATATATAGTGGCCCATTGATAGTCTTGCCCTGCCAACAACCCCCATGACTCTGCATTACTGGTACACGTTTTCGATGTTAACCTACACCAGCTACAACCGATAATGGACATGCTGAGACAAATTTACAATTGACACAATATATAACAGACGTGTCACACTCCAAATACCACTAATTGGGACCTTCTATGGATTGGCGTATTTTGAGTAGACTTCTGTGAGGGGATTTATAAGCTTGAAAGACGGTACAAATAACTTATCTAATGGACATTGCTAAGGCGCCCATTCCATTGACCGGCTAGGGCTATTTCCAAAAATAGTGACGTGGTAGCAGACATTCAAGACATAGGTTGCGTTTCCACCGATCTCGCATTGCAGAATGCAAATGACATTGACGGAAATTAGAATTTTTCTTTTTATAGAAATCTATTAAATATTTGTACTTAACATATCCCATGACGCCATATTTTAATTTTAGTTTGTTTGTGATTTTACTGTATGATCATTGATCAATTTTAACTATGGCATAGAGGAAAATAAACATTTCCGTCAATTCTGCAATGCGAGGTCGGTGGAGACACTACCTAAGTCTTGAGTGTCTGCTACCACGTCACCGTTTTGGAAATAGCCCTAGCCGGTCATTGGAATGGGCGCCTTACTTAAGGGGCGACATGATAACGTAGGTACTTCCACATTCATTATTAGGCGGCTACTCTAACTTGCACGGTGTAAACCAATACCTTATGGCTAAGGGCACACGTCACGGACGATATAACATTTACAAAACAGAGGTTTGTTATCTGTCCTCAGTCATAAGTCTAAGCCAAGAGGAGCGAACGCTCTTGTGTTGGGCCTAGGGCGTAACAAGGCGTAAGCGGGACTTAGCCAAGTTACCAAGGTACGAGTCAACCAGAAGGCTTAGGCGCATATTCCACCTGCGTCAATAGTGCATAGTAAATGTGGTATTGACGTGGTAACAGACATTAAAGACAGTCTAAAAATGTCTGCTACCACGTCAATACCACATTTACTATTGACGTAGGTGGAATAAGCGCCATAGCAGACATGGAAAACAATTACTTAGCAGAAGGGTTACTGTTATTCGACCTTCACAAAGCCTTCTTTATACTAACTAATAGAAAAGCAAAAAGGGAAGCAAGAGGGAGAAGATTTTCTTATTTTCTTTTCTTAAGGATTCAGCGATCTACTTTTAATGTATCTTGCCCAGCGGTTAATTACGATGAGTATTAATTTCCTCAACGTAATTAAGAAGTAATCAAGGAACGGCTGATGTTTTTTCAGGTTCCACGGGTACTATTAATGGCTAATGTCCTCCGTTTAGGAAATTATCTTGTACTTTATTGGACATAATCAATGCGAACATACAGTATATAATGGCCCAGAGTGGATTGAGTACTAGAATTTTTGAAAAAGTCAATACATGAAGCAGTCATGACTGTGTCCCTGTGTGATATTCACATCCTGCGGTTGGTCCCTCAGGGCCTCAACTGAGAATGTTGCAATGTTGAGTGTTCCTTATTGTTCTACTGTATATGGTATGGAGGGGTGGATGGCGGCGGACGTTGACCCAAGCTAATCAAGCGAATTCTGCGCATATTTTGGAGGGATCGTGTTCCTGGTGCCGAGTCGGCACCCGCCGAGGGCCTGAGAATAATGGATACCGAAGCCGAGTTGCTTCAGATGGTTAAGAAACATTCTTCGGTCATGTGAGGAGGAACCAAAAATATCGCCCTCTGTTATAATCCAAGTGAGGATAGAAGGACTGAGGGCTGTCGGCAGAAGAAGAATATCCTGGTTGAGTGTCCAGTGTCGGGTAGAGAGTTATTTAATTTCTTACATAGAGTGTCTACCTATCCTTTTCAGAAAGAAAAAAATTGTCTTTATGAGGATTTGGATGAAGCAGGAAACCTACAGGTGCATATAATAATAAAATTTCCACCCTAAAACGGGCCTAGCCCATAGGGAAGTGACAAAAAATTGTAAAAATTTTATTTTGGAAATAAATTTTGATTGATTGATTGATATAATTATGACAGACATTGCAGATTACACAAACAAGCCCTTATATACATCATTATTATTCCCCTGAAAAATGACTACAATAATGTTTCATTATTGGAATAAATAGAGCAAAACAAGAACATGCATCAAACGTAGTATAAAGACGCTTTCCTTGTCTATTTCGCTTCGTACAAATTGAATATAAAATGGAAAACGAGAAGAAAGCTGCAAAATCGCATGGAAAATATATAGTCCCCTTTGATTTTTCTTTGCACTGTCTTTCTCGTAAACATCAAAAAAGACTTGTATTTTAGTAAATGTTGCCTCAACCCCGCTTTGAAGGGCATATCTTACAAATGTATGAAAATTACGTTAGGAGTAATGTTGACGCTAGTTAAACAGAATAGAGTCAGGACGAGGGTACCACTACCCCAAGGCAGTAGCTATAGATTTGCAACGGGCGAGGGGGGGGGGGATAGTTATGGGATAAGCTAGCCTAAAGCCCGAGGCTACCATAGTCAGAGGCGTAAAGTTTTACAATGATGGCAGGGGCAAAACTAAGTAGACTTTATGACGTCATCAGGCAGGATTTAAGGAAAAATTGAAAATATAAGAGCAAAATAGTAGGGTTTTACGCATTTTAATAGTTGTAAAGTATAGCTGTAGATTTTAAAAAGCTAAAAAAGGGATGCCTATATTCATATTGCAGCAAAGGGGACCATGAAGTATGAACCACGTCTTACAATGCTCGAGTCTAGGGGGGGGGGGCAAGTTGACTATACTACTTAATACCGAGCTGAAGAAAGCATAACTGAAATTTCGTAAATATAGTACAACAAGTAGAAATATAGAAAGAACAGAACAAATTTAATTTTTATTAATTTAAAAACGACCTTTTGAAGGGACTGGCAAAGAATGAAAGTATACGAAAATACTTTGTGGATGATGGAATTTTACACGAAGGGGGGGGGGGTCCGGATCCCTGGACCCCCCCCCCATAAATACGGCCTTGCACTACCCCAAAATATTTTTAATAATTTTGTACAAACAAAGTCAAATTGGGCGGGAAAAATTGATTGTAGAGCCTCCAATGAGATGGCATAGTATGTGAACAAACAAACAAAATACTGTTTTATCAAACCAACTATAGGGGTGGAATGTAACGAACAATTTGTTTAAACAAAGTGATAATACGAACGATATCGGTATACATGGACGTTGGTAGTCAACTGAATATTATATGAGCGTGACAGGTTGAGACAAAAATGAAACAAACCTAACGAAATTTGACAGTTTCTATGAATAGTATGAATTTTTGGCCATTGGCAAACTGGTATACGTTCTCGATGTCAACCTACACAGGCTACAAGCGATAATGGACAAGTTAAGACAAACTTACCATTAACGCGATGAAACAGGTGAAAGCATGACTTAACCAGTACAGATACGAGTCCTGAATGAGGTATACTACCAAGGTAAATAAAAAAGAAGGTTATACACTATTTGACGTAGGTACACCAACGGTAAAGTTTTTGAGACGGCGACATGATACTAACCTATGCAGAGAAACATTTCTTCTTATTTATGGCATGTAACGGGAGGCTTTACGACCAATATTTTCTGTGAAATATAAATTAGTGCAGAACTGGAGAGTGGTGTGTCGGATCCCCTATGAAATAACTATGCTAACTTACAGGCCCGCAACCAAGGGGTCGCCCCTCCCTATTTTCGTGACTTTACAATAGATAGAATTAAAATTTCCAGTCGTGCGATTTTATTTTTATTATTATTTTTCTAACGCCAATCGCTTACAAAAAAATTAATTAATGTATCCGATCGACCTCTTCAGTCGCCTCTGTAGATTAATACCCGTGTTGAGTTACGACTAATCTCCGATCGCATGGCGTGTGCCGTGTAGTAGACTCACACAAGTTCAGGCACGTTACCACCTGGCCATTGAAGTTATACTACATAAATTAGGAATACAGCTCCCCCTCCTCCCCCTAAAGGAAAAATCTGGTCTGGTTGTGTGCTGGGCCCCCCCTCAAGTTTCTTGGATTAACACTAGATGACATTGAACTTTCTAGTCGTGCGACCTTTTACTAAATAATTTGGGAAAGCAGCCTGGTTTTTCAAATATTCTGTCGGCTCTTCGGAGAGAACACGGTTGGTTTGACTTCTAATTATGACAGTCTGCCTATACGAATAGTACAGAGCATGGGCAAGACATTTATTTTACTTTATATTACTTATTACTATTATTATTACTTTACTTTATTACTTTACTTACTTATTACTATTATTATTACTTATATTACTTTCCTAGCTACATTATATGATAGTATTAGGCTGCAATTCCACCAGCGAATTTACTTCATTTGTGATTTGAGATTTTTTGTTTATTTTGTTTTAAGGAGACTATTATGTAGATACTTAACTTATCTATTATAAATTAAGTTATAATATGGTAGCAGACATCATTAATAAGTCTCTCTATATATAATAAGTTAAGTATCTACTTAATAGTCTCCTTAATTAAAACAAAACAAACAAAAATCTCAAACCACACTTCGGAGAGAACACGGTTGGTTTGACTTCTAATTATGACAGTCTGCCTATACGAATAGTACAGAGCGTGGGCAAGATTTTTATCTATTACTTTCCTAGCTACAGTATATGGTAGTATTAGGCTGCAATTCCACCAGCGAATTTACTTCATTTGTGATTTTTTGTTTGTTTTGTTTTAATTAAGGAGACTATTAAGTAGATACTTAACTTATTATATATATAGAGACTTATTATTGATGTCTGCTACCATATTATAACTTAATTTATAATAGATAAGTTAAGTATCTACATAATAGTCTCCTTAAAACAAAATTAACAGAAAATCTCAAATCACAAATGAAGAAAATTCGCCGGTGGAATTGCCGCTTAAGGAAAGACTGATGTTGGTGAAAATTTTCGTTTTTTACATTTTCGAAGAAACAAAAACAAAATTGTTTTTATGAAATGTCGGTCTGTCTGTAACTCGATTTCCAGCAGCTATTATATACTATACTGCATTATATGTTTTGAAATTCGGCAAGCAGGTTCGCAAAATTCATTTCTGGGTACGTCATTTTTTGGTTTTGGGCTAACTGAATGTTTTTGGGGTTTACCCCCCCCCCACCCAACCCATAAAATTTTTGTAGGTTAACAAAATTATGATCCACGGGTATTTGTTTTTTTCATATTTTTGAAAACTTCATTTTGGTTTTTTTTTCGTTAAATCCCATTAGGTCATAGCTTGGGGAAACAGTGCTTCTCATCGGTATTTTGCTTGCAGTAACCTGCAGACCTACCAAGCTGAAAACATTGTGCTTCTAATATATGTTCGATGCTATATGCTATGTTATATATGTTCGATGGCATCAATTACAATGACAAAAAATTTAGGTTGTTTTCCTCCTTAACTTTTATTCCAGAAAAAAAACCAAACCTCTTATCACAGACGGGGGAAGCTTCTTAAAGCGACTACCTACCAAGAATACAAAAAAAAGGAAAAATTAACCATCAAAAGAAATCCAGGCTTTATTCCATGTATCAGATTTGGCTTAAACTGCCATATAAAGGTGAACGATGCTATACATCAGCATTGAGAATGCTCGCCATATGCAAACACAACCCTGTAGCTATGAGAAAACAATCTTAAAACCACAAAGTGGGAAAAAAAGGGAGTTTATTTATAAATTATTTATCTTCTGGCAAATAATTTTAATGCTCTGTCTGCTTCTTTGCAATAAAGGAATTAAAACCACAAGACTGGAAATTCTCTATTGAATTGTGTTTTATTTTTACTGAGAGGTTGCTACCTCAAAGGAAAGCAACCTTAAAGTATTCGTATACCTAAAATGAATAATCTTTTATAGGGAGAGGAAGAGATTTTACGCTAAAGATATTGCTGTGAAAAACGTGAGTTTAAGAATATATATTATTGATTGGGCCACAATAGTTAGTACCTAGCGGATCTCCTATACCTAAAGGTAGAGATTTCCAAATATTTTGTAAACAAAGCAGGCTTGGGCATTTTTTGACTAAGTAGTGAATTTCACGTTTCATAGCTGCAAAGATATGAAAATGGTCTTATGAAAAATTCGTAAAAAATATAAGCTTTCTTAAAAAGCACATTATGTACCCGTCTGACTTACGACTATTCCATTAGATCGGTTTAATAAACATTATTGTGTATTTAGACAGTAATAGTAATTCAGGAGCAAAAATGCAAATTTACTACGGAAGCTTGTATTTTTTTTAATTTTCCATTTTCCTAATTTTGCGGCTGTGAAACGAGGACCCCTAAATTTCCCGTCGGATCCACCCTTGGGTCTACAGATCAATAGTTCCAACAAGAAGCCCAAGCTATGTCAGTGGCCAACAGCACTGACTATGATAAGTACATCCATTGACTATGTAATTGTAATTTGTTTGAAGGAAATTTTATGGACCCAGGCCTACTTACTGTATAGTGGCCCATAGGTCCCTTGTCCAATGCCAACGACCCCATGGATTTCGGACATAATTTGTATTGTTTCCGTATGAATTTTTTTGCCATTGGCAAACTGCTTCTCAATGCCAACCTACACCGACCACAAGCGATAATGGACAAGCTGAGACAAGCTTACCGTTGACGCAATGAAACAGGCGAAAGCATGACATAACCAAGTACAGATACGAGTCAATAAAACTTTAATGAGAGCCCTCTACCCTGCCCCAACTTAAAAGCCTTGCAACAGGTGTCCAAACCACTAAACGACCATAAAGAAGACGTAATGCCCAGAGCTCTGCAATGGCTACATGCAGTTTTACGGCATTTAAGTGAGATACCGTAGTGTCCATCCCTCCATGAAGAGATCAGTTTTGTGGCCGCAGCTATTAAGCAAGCCGCAACATGTACTGCACCTAATATACTATAAGTAGGACAGCAGTCAGCAGCATCCATTCCATCATGGAGGGGCCGTTTAGAATATGGCCACAGCTATAAAATATAGGGGAGGGGACACTTTACTGTCATGGTTCTCAAGTGTTTATGATCTTTGCTGATGAGATCCCAGAAACTCACGCTTATACGTGAGGAAAATGGGTCCCAGGGTTATTCCTTTTCTGAGCGATGGAAACAATAAAGTAAAGGCTTGGGAGACGACGACCAAGAGACCACAGCTTACCTCGAGGGGTAGCGCAAGATTAGAAGTCGAAGATCAATTCGCTCCTTGATTTGCTAACTGTTCTAACTGCAAAATGCTAACCTTTCAGGGGAGCGTTCCAAAGTTTTTTCCGGTGATTTTAATTTATGTAACTCCTAAACTTCAGCCAAGAAATTTTCTTATCATACAGGTTTGCAGATACGACAATTGGACGTAAAAAAAGAGGAAAAAAATGAAAAAAAAAAAATATTTTTGCAGTTAAAACAGTTGGCAAATCAAGGAGCGAATTTTATTTATTAACAATGAAAGGTTATCTCTATCGCCTGTTCCATTGCGTCAATGGTAAGCTTGTCACAGCTTGTCCATTATCGCTTGTAGCCGGTGTAAGTTGACATCGAAAACGTATAATTGTATAAACTAGTTTGCCAAAGGCCAAATATTTATACGGAAACAATAGAAATAATGTCCGAAACCCGTGGGGTCAGTGGCAAAAGACAAGACATATATAATATAATTATATACTATGATACCATACTACTATAATAATATACTATAAGTAGGCCACGGTTCTAAAAAGTCCTTCAGGACATTATTAAAAAAAAGGTTATCTCTATATTGGATTGGATAAAACCCCACGTTGCCCCGAACACGAAAAGCGACTAGACTCTTGCAAAAAATGAAACGAACTAGTTAATTAGTCCAGAAGCAGGCGAACGCAAGCGAAATTCCAATATACTCATTCCGATATTTGTAAAACGCTTTGTAAAGTCGTGCGGGGCCGCATCCTGCGGGCAGCGACACGTGAGCTAAATGGGAAAACGCTGTCATTAGTGTTAGCTGACCGGCCATTTTAACGCTTCAGCCCATTGTCAGCAGTCTATTTATTCTGTACTTCTCTGTCACGTCTGTCATCTATAGTGTGGTAAATGAGTTCATTCACGATTGCCTGATTTTGTTCTCTATATATGGTAGTAATAATGTCGAAGCTCTTGGTGAGTGACACTTATTTTTTATGCTTGACTTATGTATTCCCTATAGCTCTGAATAAGAGAGATGTGACATTCGCTATCGACGGGAATATTTTCTGGTGGCACCTTCATGGTACAATTTTCTTGGGACAAAACTTAGCAGGTTACAGCAGACATTCAGAGAGCGAATGTTCTCTTTTAAATAGAACTCTAGTTGAGGATGACGAAGATATTGATGATGATGATGATTATGGTGATGATGATGAACTAAATAATGAGGAGGATGATGGTGATGGGTAATCCAGCCCAAGCCCGAGAGTTAAATGAACAAGGTAGTCTTGCTGCAGCTGCTGCTGAAATTGGAAAGAACTTTAGGTGTCCCTCGAGTGGGTTTTAATAAAATTCGTACACAAGCGAAAATCCCTTTTTCATTAATAATGTAAAATTGGAATCTTAATCCGAAATTCAGAATTAGCGGTCTATTATCTCCAGTTTACCTCTCCCATCGTTCATTTAATAAGGTTCTTCTTTCCTTATAAAGGTTTGACCTGTTTTATTAATAATGCCTTTCATTGGAGGGAAAACCGGGTGATACGATTTGCTGCTGAATATAGAAAGGCAAATTAAGGGATCAACGCGCGCGGCAGCGCGTCAAATAAGTTCTCTCATTTCCCCCCAGCCGCCTAACATAACTCCAAACAAAATAAAACCGGGTATATACAGGGTGCCTCGCGAACTTTAGATAATAAGAGGTAGCTGGGATCAAATGGAGAAGATTTAATCTACCCAAGGCCGTAGCCAAAGGGATCTGGACAAATATAAGCTTTCAAACACCCAACGAGGAAATTAATCAATAAATAAGCACTGGGCACATGGTTTGGCTATGAATAAAATGTATCTAAAATAGCACCGACAGAATTTTTTATTACCTACTTCTGAAGTGTAAATTATTGCACTTAACTCCACTTCCGTACAAGGCAAGCGTAGTAGTAGCGCACAAAATTATATTACATTTTTCTCTGACATCACAATCATCCGTTTTCCTGTAGACGTTTTAAAAAGTTAATTTTCCATATTTTTAACCACCCGCCTTCCGGTTCTAATTAAATTTCAGCGGTCTGCTTCGTACTTCTTATTACTTCTAATAATATATTATAACCATAATAATAACCAAAGCTCAGCTGTTGGTGATAAATCTGGAGGGGGCAACACGAAACCCCAAGGACCTGTTCCTGAGTACAGTTGGCAGAGGTTAATGAAGTGGGAGGTCTGAGTTCGAGACACGAATTCAAATGAAAATTACATTTTTATTATATTCAAGAAGAAAAAAAAGAAGAAAAATAAGAGGAGGAGGAGGAGGATGAGGAGGAGGAGGAGGAGGAGGAGAAGAAGAAGAAGAAGAAAAAGAAGAATTTTGAAGCGCCATCGTAAAGAGCGTATACGGAGGGGTTGACGAACGTGGTGTCGAGATACAAATACGACAATTTTACAAAAATACGGTGGATGGGTCGTGTGGATTTCCTCGAAAACGCTGGAAGGATGAGTCGGAAACTGACCTTCGCGAGTTGGAAGTCCTTAGATGGTGGAGTGTTGTACAACACCGAGATGATTGGAAGAGTGTTGTCCAGCAGAACAAGCCTCATCAAGGGCTGTGGAGCCAGAAGACGAAGAAGAAAGTCGTGTGGATTATAAACATTAGGATTACGAATATCGTAGTATCGTAGGGGGCTTTTCCAGCATGGAGACTGCTGATCAAAAAGCATAGAGAAATCCGATACGTTCTCAGACACTTTGCAACATAAATATTCATAAGAGACAATCCAAACAAACAAGGATTTGTGATTTATTTCTTCTTTTTTGCAGCTGTTATAGGGCTCAATATTCCTCTTCAACCCAGGGGAGTTAGGGCTATAAAGCTCTCTCTTACACTCAACTAGGAAAGCCCGCGATCGCTAGCATGGCTAGAAAATGCTGCAAGTGTGGGGCTCGAACCAACAACCTTTCGGGTGAAAGTCGAAGTCTGTACCACTACCCTAAATGTCCTGACTGAAAGGTACTGTGTAGACTCGTGTGATATTATTATGGGATCTTTGGGTAGAAGAGGGGAAGGGGGTAGGGGATGAGTTTATCGTGTAAAATATTACCGGGCTGGCAGCATTTACCAAGTAATAGGGGAAATTTCATTAAAAAGGCTAGCTGGAGATCATAATTTTTCAATTAGTTAGTGTGGTTGCAAGCGGCACCGTTGCGATGTGTAAATTGTTTGTTTGCTTATATAGATTTATGTTTTAATTTGCATTGGCGTTTTTGTAGGAGAGAAAATGTAAATAAATTGCCTCTTCTTTCGGTTTCATCCGTAAGCCCAAACATTTTCGGTATATGTATGACTCGTATCTGTACTTGGTTATGTCATGCTTTCGCCTGTTTCATTGCGTCAATGGTAAGCTTGTCTCAGCTTGTCCATTATCGCATGTAGCCGGTATAGGTTGACATCGAGAACGTATACCAGTTTACCAATGGCAAAACATTTATGTGGAAACAATACAAATAATGTCCGAAATCCATGGGGTCGTTGGCATTGGACAGGTAACCTCTGGGCCACCGTAAGTAGCTCAGAGGTCCATATAAAATCATTTATAAAAATTCACATTACAATATACTGTATATGTATATCTATTCTTTTTCCGGGGCTACCGGACATCGATAAAAGTTAAGTAAAAGGATTTTTATTTAGTCTTTGAATAGTGATCCGTACTGAAACTTGCTGACACGGCTGTTTGATTATTATTGGTATTGTTCCACATGCATTTTGGCCGTTGTTAGACTGACGTCAACGCCAATCCACACCGGCTAGAAGTAACAATGAACAAGCTGAGACATCCTTAACATCCGTGGTAAGGTTGCAGTTAATCTCAAACGGAGCTAGTTTTAAACAAACATTCCTCAATGATGTGAACACGGACAATTGTTAAAAATTAGTAGATAATATTTTGTCGTTAAACTTATATACCATCTCCAAGGGACAAAATCTTTTCGCAGTCCTTCTATTGTTAAACACAGCTCAATTTTCTGATGCTTGCCTTATAGGTTTTCCCTGTTATAATATCGTATTACTTCAAACCGAACTTTCAATACACAGCAGTTATAGACTGCACAGTAAAGGAGAGATGAGGCATTCGCTTTCCCCCCATATTTTTGAATTTCAGAGGCCACCTGCTCAAAATCTGCCCAATGTGGAAATAAATACCACATTCTTTCTTTCTTACTAACTACAGTTCTACCCTTAAACAAATGATAGAATTTCTCCAATTCATCTCATTCAGCAGTTGTAGTATAGTAAATTTTATTTTCGCCACCCCCCCCCCTCCCCGGGCCCATCTCTCGCTGGCAGAAATCTTGGATCCACCCCGGATTGAACTAAAAAACCTTATTAATGTCTACAAAACGTGATATTAGGTACTGCTCATATGCAAAACAAGACGATCAATGTCATTATACAGTAGATGCATGGAAACGTAAAATCCGGCTCAGTAACATTTGGAAAACGTGAAAACCAACCCCCCCCCCCCCCCCTCACCTTTGAATAATATGCATGATCGAACAACAAACAGCCAAATTAGGCTGTCGGTTGGTACGTACGCTGCCTTACGTGCTTTCCATCTAAACAGCCAAAATCCACGTTTCCTCTAAAAAAAAAAGGTGCATTTTACTGGTGGGAGACGGCCACCTTTTGGAATTTTTTTTCCATCCTTACCACATATAGGAAGGAATATTTATGGTGCCCCTGGGAAATTCCTCCTTCTGTCCTATAAAGACGATATACAGGTAGTATACCACCAATGACCAAATGAGGTATGAATCAAGACATTAGCATTGCATTTACCTCAGACTAATTCACTAATATACGAGTACAGTGTGAGTGCAACCAGCAGGATTAAAGATAAATATTTAAAAAATGTATGTTTAGGCATGTTTATTTAGTAACTCGATAAAAATGTACTGTAAATTGTACTACTGCGTTTGTTGCCGACCCCTGATAATTGAGGGTATGTCTTATGGCCCTAACTCCGCTAGGGTGGTCTCAGCCAAAAAAAGTCATTCTTTATATGTTTATTTATTTATATAGTATACTACCTAATAAACAATGGCAATTATTATGTACACCAAATATGGTAATTATAAAGGCACCGAATTAGTGCTCCAGCAGGCTCATCGTGGCGATTTTAATCCCGAGGGTAATATAATACCATGTCACGTGATGGTATTAATTCAATTGTTTAAAATAAAAGACAAGCAAATTTCAGAATTTTTTTAAATTGTGATGTTGGCAATACTGAAGAGCTGAACTGAGGCGACGCTGCCGTAGCAAATCTAAATACCAAATATAAACACATATCGTCCTAGAAATAAACATGTTTTAATTTTGAATTAATATAAATAATTTTTCTAAATCTAAGGCCGAAAAATGAAGAAACTTACCAAAAATATAGCTGAAAATCATTCAATTGTTTAAATAGAAATTTGAATTTTCCGCGCTTGCGACGATTACCAACATCAAAAATTTAAAAAAAAATCTGAAACTTGCTTGTCTTTTATTTTAAACAATTGAATTAATCCCATCACGTGACATGGTAATAAATTACCCCAGGGATTAAAATCGCCATGATCAGCCTGTTGTTGTCAGTTGTCAGATGTTATGTTTATTATTACAAGTTGCCCCTCAACAAACTCCTGACCTAGACCTCCTCGCGGTGAGGGTTGGGCAACGTTAACATTCAATGACGGCTAATGTCAAGAAAGAATGTTTAGATTTTGGTCTGTGTTTTTTTGATCTGTGGTCTATTTGGGTCTGTGGTCTTTTAGGGACTCGTCTCTGTGGTTTTTGGCTGAGCGCGTGTTTTTTTATAAAATGGAGTCGAATAAATAAATGATTTTTAAAACGGAAAACTGATTTGTAATAACGAAGTTAGTTAGTTAATAGTTATTATTATTAGTTATTAGTTTTTCGGAACAGCTAACACAGGCATGTACCGAGTGGGGTTCGGTCAAAGACCCCCGCCTAACTCCATGGAGTTAGGGCATGGGCACCCTCTTGTCCATGGGAGACGAAAAACTCCCTAAAGGCGGACGAATTGGATCCTTGCAACAGATGGCGGTCAACGGCATAGGATGTGGAAGGCAAGGGAAAACCACCGCATTAATGGTCCAAGTGGCATCCCAAGAACAAGCAACCATGTATAATGCCTCAAGTAGTCACATGTTGCTGCCAACCAGCCATCCGGCTGTAACTTGAAGAAGAAGATTAAAAGTTGTGCAACGTGCAGGCAATTAATTACACTATTAATTTTGAGAAAGCATAGAGTGCCTAGGTTGTGTGTTTAGCTTAATTAGAGTCTGTTGGTTTTCAATTGCGAACTTCAGTAGTGGCCAGAGCTTCAATTAGTTATGAAAACATGTAAGGGCTCAATCGTACCCGTTGTTTAAATATCGTAGTATGTGGGAAACGTGGCATACATTTGTTTATTAAAAAATAATATTAATTTCTGTTTTGTTTGTATTGTGCTCAGCCTCAGATTTGTCTTCCATGTAGCCCCGAGGGCCCAAATCAAAATTAGAGGATTTAATCTGGACTTGGTGGGCTTCGAACTGACGGTCTATACCGTGTGCCGGGGCATCGTTTTAATCCCTAGATTAGATTAGTCTAAAGGCAAAGATCGTGGGTTCGAACCCCCCAAGTCCAGATTTTTCCAGATCCTCTAATTTCGGTTACAATGAGGTTGCAACTTCAACCTAAGTTTAATGTCGGCATTATGGGTCATATATATATTGTTAAAATATGTCAATTGTGTGGGGTGGATGTTTAGGGGTGGATCCAGGATGTTTGTTTGGGGCGCCATTTCCCAACCCTGCATCAACTTGCAAAAATGCACCACATGGTTCTGAAAGCACTGGTAACACGGCAACACTGTTTAACAATGGGTTAGTTGGGCTTACATTGCCTGCTTTGTTAATCGTCATTAGAGGCATGAGCCTCACAGTCATTAGGGCGCAGCCCATTGTCAGGGGAAGGAGGCGACGTTTCAGAAAGGGATGCTACTTCCATCATAAGGCTAAGTAAGTCCTGAGAAAGGACTGATGGTTTCTGGACGATTTCCCTTGTATTGTATTCTACTCTCAATTATTGAGTAAAACCGATCCCCTTGAGGATTCAAACTACACAGCAGACAATGTCAGTCCAACTATCATTTTGAAAAATAGTATGACGCCATTGCCATTAACATTTACCAATAGATTACGGAAACACTGGTAGTACACATTATATTGCAGTATTATTGTATATGGTTAATATAAATTTATATTATATTAACTTTGGTTGAAAAGGCAACCTCCTCGATATAGCCGAAACTAGTGGATATAGAAAAACTGGACTTGGCGGGATTCCAACCCACGATCTACGCCGTTACAATAAAAGTTAGAACGCCTAATACTTCCTATTGACCCTCTTCCCCACAAAATAAGCTAAAATGCCGCCATTGCAGACAAAACAGGTTGATGCTCAACCTAAACTGTGGAAATATAAGAATAAATATAAATAATGTGCAATAGTTTCTCGGGTAATATATAAGTAATACAAATAGTAGCGAGAGTTAACTCATAAAATGTTTCCTTAAGGAAAGAAAGTAGGGCAATGCGCGAAGTTTTGATAACCTTTTCAAAAGTGTAAAGATTCCGGGGGGAAATCGATGGGTTGTGGTGCTGGGATAACTGCCAACGTAACACCTTTCATTTATTTTTAGCAAGATGGCAACTTGGAGACAACATTTCATTATTATATTTATTGCAATCGACCCTCAGGGGCCGGTAATCTACCTGGCTAACGGTGGTATAGTCTTGTACGCGAAGGAACATAAGAGACAACACTTGGTGACGGAAGAACTTAAGAGGCAACTTGGAGACAACATTTCTATTATATTTATTGCAATCTACCCACGGGGGCCGGTAAGCTATCTTGCTAACTGCAGAGACTGCAGTAGTCTTGTACGCGGAAGAACATAAAAGACAACACTTGGGGAAAGAAGAACTTAAGAGGCAACTTGGAGACAACATTTCTATTATATTTATTGCAATCGACCCACGGGTGCCGGTAACCTACCTGGCTGGCTGGCTGGGGACGGAGGTTAAGTATCTAGGGGTTAACCTAGACAAAGGACTTACCTGGAATCCCCATATTACAAAAACTATTAACCGAGCTAAACAATTAATTTATGTTTGCAGACGGACAATAGGCACAACGTGGGGAATCAGGCCTAAAATGGCAATGTGGATTTACACAATGGTCATTAGGCCGGTGATTACCTACGGAAGTAGTTTGGTGGACCAAGACTAAACAGGTCACAGTGACAACCAAGTTGAATGGGCTCCAGAGGCTGGCCTGCCTCTGTATCACAGGAGCAATGTCAACTTCACCAGGGGATGTCCTGAATACTTTATTGAACCTGCCAACCCTGGGAGTCTTCATTGAAGCACAGGCCAGGATGGGCGCCTATAGATTGGAGCTGGAAGGCTGCTGGAGAAGCAAAAGGTCAGGCCACTCCAATATTAGTCCCATCTTTAAAAAAGGAGACAGAGGGAAAGGAGAAAACTATCGGCCAATATCGAATTTGAATGCCTGTTCGAAATGCTTTGAGATTATTATTTATGATAGGCTAATGGCAGAAGTAAAGGGGGCTATTACAGTTGAACAACATGGTTTCTTGAAAGGTCGCTCTACTACTACTAACCTAGTGGCGTTTACAAATTATGTCGGTGATGCAATCTCTAACAAAAAACAAGTAGATACAGTGTACTTTGACTTTAAATCAGCCTTTGATCATGTTAACCACGCTCTACTTATAATGAAGCTTTTGAGTTACTTTGACATACCACCCTATCTGGTGCTAATCTTAAAATCCTATTTATCGTGTAGGACCCAGTTTGTGACTTATAGAGGTGCCTCCTCCGACTCGTTTAACGTATTTAGCGGTGTCCCCCAAGGAAGTATTCTTGGACCGCTTCTATTTTGTTTGTTTATGAACGATCTGCCCTCATTCTTGCCAATCTTCGTATTATTATATGCAGACGACTTGAAGGTCTGCCATGTCATTACCGATAGTGAGGATGCAGAGATATTACAGCTTTGCATTGACAGAGTTTCGGAATGGGCACTTCTAAATAAAATGACGATCCATAGCGGCAAGTGTGAGGTGGTGAGCTTTGGTACAGGTGCCATAGCAGCATATAACTACATACTCAACGGGAGCACTCTCAAACGGAGTTCATCTGTAAAGGACCTAGGTATCACTTTCAGCTCTGACCTCTCATTCAATGCCCACATGGAAGATATTGTTAAGTCTGCTAACAGAGTTCTTGGCTTTGTAATCCAGATGTCTCACCATTTCACTCTCCCATCGACATATAGTCTGCTTTACAACGCTTTTGTGCGTTCTAGGCTCGAATATGCCTCTGTGGTGTGGAATAACGGCCCGGCGAATCAGTTACTGTCGATTGAGCGAGTGCAAAAGCGTTTCTTACGGTATCTGTATTTCAGGCGACATGGGACGTATCCACACTACAGAGACCATCCCGTTAGCACAGCTCAGTTGCAATTGGAGTTTGGGATGAACTCTCTTGAGTGTAGGAGGACGGCTGCTGACTGTATTTTCTTTTATAAGCTGATTAACAGTCACCTGGACAGCCCTACTATACTCGAAAGAGTTCACCTCAGGGTCAATATCAAGAATACACGATCGAAAACTTTGTTTGTTGCCAACTCTACTTGTAAGTCACCACTTGTTAGGATCGTTGGGGTTATAAACAAACTTAATGTTCCTGATCCATTTGCACTGAGCCTACCATCCTTCAGGACAGCTATCTTGGGCATTGTAGGCAGGCCTGTGCCGTAGGGTGAATTGTTGATTTATAGGTATATAGTTTTAGTTCTTAGTATTTTACTTATTTTGTTTTTTTTAAAGCCTTTGTGTGTATTTTTTGGTTGCATGTACTGTACCATGTAAGTGTCATCGTTGTGGACCTGATCTGTTGATGGCTCAAATATAAACTATTATTATTATTATTATTATTATTATTATTATTATTATTATTACCAAAAGCATATCGGAAGACACGCTTTTAATGCCGTCAGACCGAATGACACCCCTGCTCTCATTCAGCAAACCATTTAACACTAGAATTCCAGCTAGAGAAGAATGGAATGCTGAAGAACATCAAACAGGGGACAATGACCTAGTCTGGTATACAGATGGGTCGAAAATGGAAAATGGGGCTGGAGGAGGAGTCTATGGGGAAACTGTAGACAAATCCATAGTCCTAAGCCTCGGCAAATATGCTACAGTCTTTCAGGCTGAGGTAGGGGCCATTATAAAATGCCTAGAGGAGTGTATGGAAATGGAATGCAAGGGCAAAACCATTATTACCTATACAGACTCGCAGGCAGCGATTAAGGCTGTGGGGGCTATAAAGATCACATCAAAAATGGTGTGGCACTGCACCAACCTCCTAATAAAGGTGTGTCGGGAAAACTCAGTCTCGCTGATTTGGGTCCCGGCTCACTCGAACTTTGATGGGAATGAAAGAGCCGACGAGCTGGCTCGAAAAGGTGCAGAAACGCCATTCATTGGTGCAGAACCTAAGTACGGGATGGCTTATTGCCAGGCCCGTACTTCTGTACAAAAATGGGTGCAGAGAAAAACTGCAGAGGAATGGAAGAAAGTCCCGGAAAGCAGATTTGCTAAGAAGGTTATTCCGGGTCCTAGTAAAAAGCTCACCGATCAGCTTCTCTCTTTAAGTAGAGAGCAAGCTAGAAGGGTGGTTGGCACGCTTAAGGGCCACGGCCACTTCAACAAACACATGCATAGGGTTGGCGTGAAAAACGACAGTAGATGCAGACTGTATGAAGTTGAAGAAGAAACAGCTGAACACATTCTCTTTGAATGTGAAGCGCTGGGACAAACTCGATATCAAGCTCTTGGCCACCCTAGGTCTGAAGAGGAAACCATCCGATCTAATCCCATCACAAAAACACTAGAATTCATCAAAAAGACTGGTGTTATAAGATGGGCGTAGACGGCAAACGTGGAAGCAAAAGACCTTCTAGGTCGACGCTTATAGGAACTCAAACGAGGAGACCCCACGAAGGAAAAAAAAAAAAAAAACCTACCTGGTTAACGGGGGTATAGTCTTGTACGCGAAGGAACATAAGAGACAACACTTGGGGAAGGAATAACTTAACATTTCAGTTACGAGTTACGACGCGCCTCCGATCGCATGGTGCGTAGAGACTCGCCCATGTACAAACACCATGCCACCATGCCACTGTAGCCGGTAAGTGAGTTTTCGTTGCCAATACTTTTCAAACGATGGTAGGAACACCGTCTTATTTGGAACACATAACAAGAAGTTTATATCATGTTTTTCTCTTTTGAAAATTGCTGTGAATAAATGGGTTTTGAGTGGCACGCTCTTTTTGAACTAAGTGTAATTAACTTCCATACTTTTCACTATATTATACTTGCAATTAGAGTAGATCACATTTTCGTAGTTTTTCATCATTAAAAAACTTTTAAGCATTGTTGTTTACGATAATCCATAACACCATAACAACCGGAAATAAGAATAAAGCAAAAATACCTGTCCGTGAATGCCTCGCATTTCAAAAGCTAAGCATAGTTGCGGGTTGTTGTCGCAGAGGTACCTACTTACCCCTAAAATCTGCTAGGTACTCTACCCCGCACCCTGCATTCAGTCTTAATATTGCAAGTTGCAACGGCTCCGATAGGTTCTAATTATTTACCTATTGTTAATTTACATTAATTTTATTAGTTGTGGTTGTAGTGTTCTCTTGTTTGTGTTATTATTCTTTATATTAAACAGTGTTTATTGTGCTCGCCCCTGCTGTGATTCCTGCAGATACTTTGCAAGCCACGGACTCCGGCAGTAGATAAGTAGCGTAGCCTATTCACTCAAAACACATACACCCAGACACCTTACAGCACCACACTATACATTACATATTATAATAAGTCTACCTACTGTACTACACCTTCACCGAGTAAGCAGAGTACGGTAGGCTTATTCTCTTATTTCTTATTCTCTTACCAAATCATACTATTTTATACAGTCCACTCATTTCATAGGTACCTAAACCTCCAGGAGCGTAATTTGGAGTTCCTAGTTATTAGCTTATTAGGATACGCCCCTGTTGTGAGTTAGGTACTTATTTTTATTTTACTGAGCTATCGCAGAAAACCACAATACCTATAGCTCAATTTTTAATTACAATTATAATACAAATTATTATTACAAAAACAAAAACTTTATTATCAGTCCTCGATACCTCTTCTGGAATGTTGGAATTTCCAATTTAGCGTCTTCAATAATAATTGCGTTGCTATATTACGTCGCTCAAAAAAAAATTTCATTTATTTTTTATTTTTAATATTGAGAGTAAATTTAAAGTAACATTTAATTATCATAGTAACCAAGTTTTTAAACCATCATGTACTGTATATACAATACAATCAAGAAAGCAGGAAAGGAGGCAAAATCGTCTGTATACATGTATTAGGTTATATACTGTACATACTAGTATTAGCCAACGGCCATACTATGTTGAATCCACATGAACAAAGCCTGTTCCAAACTGCAGCAAACTTGGTAGTGTGCATAGCTTTGGCAGGGGAACATGGTGGGAAGTGATAACGGCCTACTATGCCGTTTAGTATTAACTTGGTGTTAAAAATGTAAGCAAAACCATTTAGATTCCATTCTAATGTTCTCTTATTTAAATTTTTAATCCCAAGTTAATATTTTAGATAATCGCCATTCCAATTCCCCTGACATGTGGGCTCCAGCCTATTAATAATTGTCCGATAACTGTGAGGCCCCTATCTCTAATGATTATTAACACAGCACGCAATATAAGTCCAACTAACCCTTTGTTAGACACCTGATATCCGTGAAAAGGGGCGAAGGGTTGTACATCTAATAACTCCATGGGGAAAAATGCGGCGGCCAAAACCTCCCAATTTGTTTCATTACTCCTCAGGCCCGGAAAATCTTCCATAGATTGTGATCAATAGCAATCCACGGCGATTTTTATACAAGAGAATGAAGAAGAGGTCAAATTGAATTAACGTATTTCAATCATCAAGACAGCTAAGCCCAAAAAAAATATTTTTCTAAAGATAACAGCGAAGAAAAAACTTCTAGTTTACTTAATGTCAAGCACGTCGTTAAAAGTCGATCCTGTAACAATAAGCTCTAAATTCTTATTACGTCTGTTCCAACACAGAGCATCTTTTCAATTTCAAATGTTATTAAAAAAGGTACAAAAGGTTAGAAATTTATTCAATAAAGTACAATAGATGATCCAGGTACGAACCTGATCCTTCCTTTTTCATTATCTGCAATGAGAGCTCTTCGTTTCGACTGTGCTGCTATTGTGCTCAATGCTGAATGAGCGAATAATGCAGCTGAAGTGATATGGTAGGTAGCTTTTTTAAATAAAAAAACTTTGACTTTACCATGATCCGTTAATATTGATCATGATCAGGTCAGTGTAGTAGGGGTACATTCATTGTGTTGGTAAAAAAGGGGAAAAGGTAAAATGGGAAAATAGAGAAATAACGCAGCGTAAAGATACCTCCACCAACCGTAGAAATAGAAAAACCTAACCTAACTTACCTCCACTCAAGGCCGTAGGCAGGATTTTTTTTCGGGGGTAGTTTCAGAAATTTCATTGGATATTACACAGTAGTTTTTATTTTTCCTCTCAAAACCCGATTCTATCTAGTGTCCAGCCATTTCATTCCCGGGGGGGGGGGGGGGGGTTGAACCCCCACGAACCCCCCTGGCCCCCTTGCCTCCAATGTTACCAACCTATTTTGGGGTGATCCAATATCAACGGACAGCTTTCTCTTAAATTTTAAAATTAGCCAGGACTACATAAAAAGGCCCTAGTTTATATAGATATTTATTTTAAGACTTAAACAAATATCTATGAACTAGGACATATTTATATAACCTCGGTTAATTTCTGCGTACATTAATACAATCAAGCAAACTCGGTGTTTCATTCGTCTCAATTGCTGACCCAACAGCAATTTCTCTTTAGTCTTCCACAGCGAACATCCCAATTAAATAAATAACCACATTCTGCCATATTCAAATGCAAACTAAGTCATACATACTTAATTTAAAATTCAAGAAAACTCCTTTCACAATAACAACTGAACAACAAAATGAAAAACATGCTGTTTACCCTAACGCTCTCCTAAATGTCAACATGAATATTTTTTGCATTATTATGAGCGTAATGTAGGTTTGCAGACAAAAAAAAACATGCCCCATAATCCGGTGGCAATAAAAGAAATTGCTTGCCTGATTTTTTCAGCAACGCGTCGTCGCCATGGCAACCAATAAGCAATAAAGACTTTGCTACCGTCTTATTCCCATCATCTCCAAGAATATTGTCTTGGGGGTAATAGAAAACTGGGGGGTGGTTGGGTGAGCGGCAGGGGTAAGGGGGTAAACCTAGTTATTCTTCCGACCCCCCCCCCCTCTCTCTCCTGGGGGATTCGCCTCTCTGAAGCGCCACTAATGATGTCTCCAAGTCCAAATAAAATGCCTCTTAGGCTATTTCACTTTGTACTGGGTTCTGCTTCCTGTACCTATTTGTATTCTTGATATTATAGGCTATATTACAATAGTATTCACGTTCGTATGCATTTATTGTTGCACTTATGATGAAGAATGGATTACTTGTAAGAAGGAAAATCATGTTCGATTCAGGTTATGGTTCTTCTTAGTCTGCCTTGTTAGTACCCCCTTCAGGGTTTCAAACGACTCTCAATTCATACGTAGCACGATCTCCGTCGCTCGCACAATATTTACATGGGCGTGGGTTTAAATATGGAGCTTACATTGCGTCAAGGCTTCGTGTTTGAACTTGCTATGTAATGAATGAGGGGACTTCCTGATTATATTAGATTCCGAACCACTTTTTTTCAGCGAGAAACGCTACTAACTTCCCTAAATTGCTTAGGGAAAGCTTGCTACACAGTACACTGTCACTGAGACATTAGCACAATGACAGAACTAACTGATTTTGACGATTTTACGTGACACTTTCTTGTTGATGACTTGATTGTACAGGTATAATTTAACAGAAATATATTTATTTATTTATATCTCACATGGATAATTTTTTCTAACCAGACAGAAGTGACTAATAGTTAGCTGCTAACTGTTAGCAGAATGCACCCGTGACATCGTCTATTATGTAGTAAGTCATGGTCACACTTCAGGTTTAACTTCAGGTATGTTTTAGGTGACAAATAGAGTAACGAAACCGAACAGATTGCTTTCCTAAGCTAAGTTTTGGTTTTGAATAAAAAAATAATTTTTGAAGTATCACAATTATAGATAGTTCATGCCCCAATGCATTGCATATCCAGCCATAATTACTGTGTTGTATTAAATTGGTCTGCCCTGCCAACGGCCTTACCATGTTGATTCCATGAGAGCAGAGCATGTTTCAAACTGCGGCAAACTTGGTAGAGTGCACAGCGTTGGCAAGGGAACATGGTGGGACATGATATCGCGCTGAGACTAAACCAGAGAGTCTACGTGCGTGTCGAGTCCTGGTCACCGCCGATTTAATCGTGTGGCTTTACTATGTTGCCCAAGTGGTTTGGAATCCACTATAATCAGGAGGTCCACCCTGTCAGTCAACTCCCCTTTCCCCCGAGGTGAAAGAGTCTGCCCGTAGGGTGCCTCAAGTTAACAAACAGACTCACTCCCCCCGCCAGGCTGACAGGGTTGCTTAAAGCAGAAATGCTGAAAGCAGGCGTTGGAAACAACAACAACATATTGGTCTGCCCGTTCTAGAATACACAATATTCCTATCAATCAATTAAGTACTTTGGGATAGGGAAAGTCGAGGCAAGTGAAATGTAACCCCAGGACAATTATTTACCATGGAGCTGCCCATATTATCTATCTCGGTACCTATACTAATTCATAAATAGGAAAGTATATACTTGGGGTTTACTCCGTTCACTCCGGCAGTGCCGGATTACCCCAGTGGGGACCGTGGGCGCAAACGCCTCCAAAATTCATAAATGCTCTTGGCGCTCTTCTCTCATTTCCCGCCAATTTCAAAACTTTGTTTGGAAATTGTTTTTAACTTTTATTTAAAATTTGTGGGGGCCGGAATTTGTGGCATTTTTGAGGGGGCCGTGGGCCTGTGCCCCAGTGCCCATGGGTTAAACCGGCACTCCGTCACTCGTAGCGGTTATTTTTATGTAATGGCTTCAAGTTCAAATTATCGAGAGGTTCGTAATCTGATGCGAAAGAAAATTATAAAGAGGCTGGCTGGTATAAGATGACAGTTTATATGGGAAGGGTGGGGAGGATTTATGAAAGGAGGGGGGAAGGGGGTTGGCATTATTTATTATCAGATTTCTGTGCCAGGTTGCTAAGCAATGGATCGCCCCATCCACTCCAGCCCTGGCACGGATATCCTTTCCATATACGATAGCACGGATTATCTAAATAAATTACAAATGCATTGTATACTAGGGGTCTTCACAGTGTTGGTGTTATCGAGTTATACCTAGTTAAGTGTGTTATATCAAGTTAAGTTAACACACCGGTAACCCGATAACCAAGCTAACCAGCGTGCTATCCTAAACGAACTTCCAAGTTGGTTAACTGAGTTATCTAGCTAGCGCTGCGATCGATAGCTCAGGTTTGACCGCCGCCATCTTTGTTTTTGTCGATTGATTTGAAACACTCGTTTAAAATTTTGTAGTATTTAAATTTATTTGTATTATTTATTATGTCACAAGCAATTACCATAAATATTTAAAATTATAATAACCAAAATGAACAAAAAATATAAACAAATGTGGCACTAGAAAAGAGTTCTGCCACTTTCTATAAAACCGTGCCACGAACGTCTGACTACTACCACGTTGTTTACTCTGTTAAATATTTTCGATATAGCGATATAACTCATTCCAGAGGTCCATTCACGATCATGTGTTAACTTGGATAGCACATCTAACTCGATAACACCAACACTGTGAAGACCCCTAGTAAGTAGGTTCTATACACCGTGGTTATTGTTATTATAATAATAATAACAATTCTTTATTTCCAACAAATACAATAATTAGACAAAAATACAATTAGGGCTCCCATGCCTTCATAGAGGCGTGCGGGATACACCCTACAGAGTACAGTTTAAACATTATTCATTTTATTACAATCATGATATAATACTAGTATTAGTTACATTGTCATTAGTGTTTGTTTTTTATATATATATATCAATGTAACCTTTTATGCTTATGGTTATTATATTGTTGTCAACAACATGTGGCATCGATGCCTCCACTCCCCTCTTCAGCTCCACATATGTATTGGCCCCTACATCCTCCAAAACTTGCACCCCCCCCCCCCCCGAGAATTAGCGTACACTATATAAAATAGGATATTCCAGCCCTTGCTCAGTATCGCCCACTACAGATGCCCAACAGCAGAATTGAACGAAACGTCTATTGTAAACACCCCATTTAACGACAGCCCCCCCCCCCACTCTCCCCAGAATTTCTCCATTATATAAAATGCATGACTTTGTATGCAATGCAGTATTTATATTTAAGGTAAATGACGGCTACATTATATATACAATATTTATTTTTTTATATAATGAAAATACGAAATGAAAATAAAAGAAGGAAAAGGTTACGTGTGCAATTTTCATTACTTGAGCGCTGTCGGAACTTAACAAAGCCGAAGGTAAATTGCAACCCTTATTTCACAGAACTCACTCTCTAGTGGACGGGACGGGTGGGGGGGGGGGGAGGGGCATTCTAATGAAGCAAGCCACTTTATATGGACAATGACGCGGACAAAGTGTCGGAGGGATTGGACACTCTATTGTAATCTTCAAGACAATAAATTTTCAAGATGGCGCTTTAACTTTACTCGTGTCACCTGGCCGGGCTATAAATTGGGGTCATTCAGCTGACATATTGATGGGTACAGGTATAGTCTAGTTCTATAGACAACGTGCAGTTAGGCGCCCATTCCACCGAACGGCTAGGGCTATTTACCAAAACGGTGACGTGGTAACAGACATTCAAGACTTAGGCGGGGTTTCCATCGACCTCGCATTGCAGAATGCAAATGACATTGACGGAAATTAGAATTTTTCTTTTTATAGAAATCTATTAAAATGTTTGTACTTAACATATCCCATGACTCCATTCTTAAATTTTAGTTTGTTTGTTTGTGATTTTACTGTATGATCATTGATCAATTTTAACTATGGCATAGAGGAAAATAAACATTTCCGTCAATTCTGCAATGCGAGGTCGCTGGAAACGCCACCTAAGTCTTGAATGTCTGCTACCACGTCACCGTTTTTGTAAATAGCCCTAGCCGGTCGGTGGAATGGGCGCCTAAGCAAGCCCCTACACCTCCATATGATTTGCTTGCGGAAGCAGGGACAAATAGAAAGCCCACCATATTTTGGCCTCACGTTTTTGCGCCAAACGAAACTCAATAGTTTTCTTAAGGTACCTAACCCAAGATTTTTAAAACTAAACAAAATATGTCTTTATTAAATATTTAGGCTTCACTATTATGATAAATATGCTTTCCCAAAATAGCTGAAAATTATGTGGATTAAAAATAAACAATAGCATCAAATAAGTTCAATCATCCAAAACAGTAACTGTACCCTATCAAATTTCAAATGTAGCAAATACAAAATTAAATTATGCCTATAGGCAGTAATAAGGGCAACCAAAAGGCATTTTCTCTTAGTTTCTAATTAAAATACAGAATACTCCCTGCTGTGAGCCCAAAAATGGCGGAAATCAAATTACCATGCGACACTAGCGCCAATGGTACTTCTAGTATATTATATTAGAAGTTCTTTGCTGATAAGACAAGAAAATACATGTGTTTTTTCATGCATCGAGTTTTCGACAACACGATGCAATGTAATGCCATATAGAAAAGCAAAAATTATTTTCTTTAGCTGGTGCATATGTACCCATATTTATACAGATATAGATCTACAATAATACTCAATTGCACCTTTGAAGACTACTCCATTTTGGCATTTAGTGCATTAATAGGGTATGTGGCCGTCGCTAACGCCACATGGTCGCAAGGCGTGGGCTATTTAGCATGGCTAGGAAAAGTAGAGTAGTGGTACAGACTCCGACCTTCACCCCAACGGTTGTTGGTTTGAGATATTTTCTGGCAAAACGTTGGAGGGCATGTAAAGCAAGTGGTTCCAGGCTTTCCTAGTCGAGTGTAAGAGTGGGCTTTTATAGCCGTAATTCCACTTGCTTGATTAAAGACGTTTTATGGACCCAGGCCTACTTATAGTGGCCCATAGGTCCCTTGTCCAATGCCAACAACCCCGTGAATTTTGGACATTATTTGAATGGTTTCCGTATGAGTTTTTGGCCATTGGCAAACTGACATAGACTAAGTTCTCGATGTCAACCTACACCGGCTTCAAGCGATAATGGGAAAAATTTTAACAAGCTTACCATTCACGCAATGAAACTGGCGAAAGCATGACTTAACCAAGTACAGATACGAGTCTAGCTTGGCTTATATATTATAATATATATATATTATATTATGTATTAGTAATAGGACAAAAGTCATTTTTACCCCTCGATAACGAAATTATCACTTTTTGTTCTATTGCTAAGTCAACCTTAAGGCTATAAAGCCCTCTCTTACGCTCAACTACAAACGCCCGGGACCGCCTGCTTTACATGCCCTCTGAAGCATGGCTAGAAAATGTAACTAGTGTAGGACTCGAGCCAACAACCTTTCGGGTGAAAGTCAGAGTCCGTACCACTTGTCTGCAGCCAATAGCATGAGACCACAAACTACACATTAAAATGTAGAAGACCATTTCTTCTAAGGTATGAGACCGCATTGATGGCTGTACGATTAATATCCCATATGAAAAATTAATTATGCATATAAAACAACAACAACAACAACAACAAAAATTCAGAAGGGTGTTCTATAATGTCTCGTAATTGCGCGAGAGGAGGAAAAAAAATTCAGGAACACCTTATACCTATTCTTTATTTATTTCTCTACATCCGTAATAAAGAAACTGATACGCTAGGTAGAACAATAAGTTGGCGAGCTTTTATTTAGCAAAGTTTTAAAGAAAGGAAAAAAATTCAGCTAAGGTGCACAAATAACAGAGAATCCATAACTTTTCCGGAAAACTTTTCGTTCTTTATCTTCGCAACGTCAAATTGTCTTTGCCTGCTTTTATCTAATTTTCCAAATGTTCCCCAATTTTATTTAAATGTTGATTTTCATTTCTGTCTTATTTTTTAATTGGGAAAAGCTTTTGAAACTCGAAATGTAATAGTTTGCGAAACGGGAAATAGAGACACGGACGGGAATCATAGACATACACAGGGGGGGGGGGGGCAGGGGGCGGCAGCTGTCCCCAGATTTAGTAAAACTATAGTAAGTTAATTTATTACGCTCTTATTTAATCGATACTACATATTATGTTTCTTCTATTTTGACCCCCAACTACCGCCCCCCCCCCCAAATGGGCTCGGAAATTCTAGGGTAATTCGAATAAGATGCATGAAATACAAGAGACTTTACACCAAGGGTTCCCAACCGGTGGGCCGGAGGTCCGGTAAGTGTGGGACTCGATCCAACAACTTGCCGGGTGAACTTTGGAGTCTGTACCACTACTCTACATGTCCTGACAAGTTTATTATATTTTCTTTGTGGAAATAAATAAATTGTAAATGTTGTCAGTGTACGATACAACGGTAAGCGTTAGTAGGCTAGATGTGGCTGTGACTTGGCAAGATGTACATTAGGCAACGAGGTAACTCAAGGTGGGCAACACTAAAAGATAAAGGCAAGAAACAGGGTCCAATTTAAAACAAAAAGATCAGGGCGGCAAAAAGCGACAAGATCTTTGGCGGTCACTTACTTTGGCCACCCTCTCCCCCTCAGTGACTGGTGTACCCCAACGGAGTATTTTCAAATAACCACAAGTCCAGTTTTATAGTTTGCTTTTCTCTCTATTTTTTCTATCCGCTCCAATAAAAAAGAAAATTCACACTATAGCCAGCTATAGTAGTAGTTTAGTGTAGTAGGCTACTAGTACTGGGCTATGTGTAGAAACTTTAAATAAGCTGCTACTGTAGGTCACGTTTTTTTCAGGCGGTTGCGGGAGCGGGTCTGGCGTAAAATATACATAGGATAAGCTTGTGATGAGGGATATATTTATTATTTATTATATATAATTCATTATATATATATATTATAATTTATTAATATTTTTTAATTACAACACCAAAAATTTAAAATTCCCCATGATATTGCACAGTCCTTTACAACTTCCACAGACCAAATTTTTATAGCTTGCGTAGTTAATTAAATAAAATTTAATCCGAATATTTATATGTACATGTATATTAGAATTTGGTTTAAATATTAATAATAAATAAATAATAAAAATATACAATACAGTATACAGGGTATTTATAAAAAATATTAAAAAAATAAAAGATAATAAATAATAAATAAAAATAAAAATATTGATAATAATAATCCGATTAATCCGGGGGTGACCAATACCTACGTTCCACATCCTCTTAAGAGGATATGAAAATTGGCACCCCAAAATTAAATACTTTTCATTTTTTATTTAATTAACTCAGCAAGTTATTAAAAATTTGACTCATCTCAGTTGTAGAAGACTACTTCGTGCATCATATAATCCGGTATTTTCACTTTTCGCTTTTGTAGTTCTTCCAAAAATCCCAGAATACGCCAAATTTAAGTCCGTTCTGGTATTTATGAAAGAACTAAGGTACCAAAAATTTAATATTTCCTATTATATGATGCATGAAGGAGTCATCTACAACTTGCATGAGCCAAATCTTTAATGACTTGCATTGTTAATTAAATAAAAAAATAAAAAGTCAATAAAAAAAACAAATTTTGGGGTGTTCATTTTCTACGTAGCATGTCCTCTTAAGGAACAGAAGAGAAAATAATATTTCAGTGAGAGGAAATCTGGGCAACATTTTCTTGTAAGAAGTTTTGGGACTGCGGGTTTAAGGTGTCGCTCTGAATATTACGCAAGTTCACTAATTAATTACGGTTAACACTCCCCGATTAGTTTAGTTTGCTTTTAAGAGGAGCCATCTCGCTTTTTATAAATTTAGAAAAGATCAACTATACTTACTGTGAATAAAAAATAGCTCAGCCCTAAAATATATAGGCTATTTTTATAGCGACTTCGGTGGTGACGTGCTTGCACCACTTGTGCAAGTCTTTACACGCCATGCGATCGGAGACGTGTCGTAACTCAACACGGGTACTAACCTACAGAGGCGACTGAAGCGGTCAATGGGATACATTCATTAAATTATTTGTATGCAATTAACCTTTTTAAAAAATAAAATAAAATAAAAATTAAATTAGCGTGCGTGTATCGGCGTACACAGGTAAGAAGTGAAACTTCCTTATGACATCATTTTTCGAAAAATGATCTACTACAATATATTTACAACTTTACAGAAATTGGTTAAGTAAAGCTAAATTAGATAAATTTTAAGCAAAAGGCTTTTATTATTATAAACATGTATACAAATAATTCAATTATTTTACCTTATTGTTGCTAAGATTATATTATAGCATTTCATTCATTATATTGGTTGTCTGTAAGTCGGTTGTAAAGTCGGTTTACAGACGATAGTTTAACGTGACAACGCCTAAATTACTAAATTTCACTTACATAATATATGGCTGGAAAGAGAAATAAATGTGGAAAAGCCCTTAAGTAGTTTGATTTTTTTTAATAGCGGCCAAAAGAGGCCTATTTTTGTTGAAAATCGTGCGCACCACCTGACGTTTCACACCTCCAAAGCCAAACCCCTTGCTTGATCACCACAAGTATAGCATGGCCTGAAAGAGGAAGAATAGGTGAAGACATGGGTATAATTTAAATTAGGATAGACCTTCTATATCTGCCTATAAAATTGCTTTAAACCCGCCCATGCAATTCAAATGGGATTGCTGGAAATGAATTTTTTCGCGTCATTTTTTAGAAATTTTGTGTCCCACTAGTGTTTAAGGTGTGAAAGGGTGAATTTGAAAATCAGAATGCGCGTAACAAGATGGCGCGTCACGAGGATTTTCTCCCTACGTCGATAAAGAAGTTTCACTTCAAAAATATCTTGCGATCGGAGACGTGTCGTAATTCGACACAAGTGCCTAATCGGTTACTTAGTGAGGTGATTGAAGAGGTTGATCGGATACAACCATTAAATTGTTTGTATGCGATAAACCAAAAAAGAAAAGAAAAAAGTGCTGAACGCCTGTAGTAGGACTCGTTTTAGAAGCATTAAAAAAACAGACATTAAAATCAAGTGGAAAAGGTTGGACCTGTTAAAAAAAAAGTAAAACAAAAAACAATTAACTGTAAGAAATAGATAGCCAGGAGTTGTAAGTTGTATTAGGTTTTGCTTAGTTCATTTTTCAACATTGCCAACGCTCTATCTTAAATTAAGAAACCTGAGACCGAAGCAGAGTTATTACTGGTGTAATTCAACCATTTGAGGATTTTTATACACAAATTAAAATCAAGTAGAAACGGTTGGACCTGTTATAAAAAAAAGTAAAACAAAAAACAATTAACTGAAAGAAATAGATAGCCAGCAGTTGTGAGTTGTATTAGGTTTTGCTTACTTCATTTTTCAACATTGTCAACGCTCTATCTTATATTAAGAAACCTGAGACCGAAGCAGAGTCATTACTGGAGTAATTCAACTATTTGAGAATTTCTATACACACATTAAAATTAAGTAGAAAAGGTTTGACCTGTTTTTCAAAAAAAAGTAAAACAAAAACAATTAACTGAAAGAAATAGATAGCCAGGAGTTGTAAGTTGTATTAGGTTTTGCTTAGTTCATTTTTCAACATTGCCAACGCTTTATCTTAAATTAAGAAACCTGAGACCGAAGCAGAGTTATTACTGGTGTAATTCAACCATTTGAGGATTTTTATACACAAATTAAAATCAAGTAGAAACGGTTGGACCTGTTTAAAAAAAAAGATAGGGTAAAACGAAAAACAATTAACTGAAAGAAATAGATAGCCAGGAGTTGTATTAGGTTCTGCTCAGTTAATTTTTCAACATTGTCAACGTTCTATCTTATATTAAGAAACCTGAGACCGAAGTAGAGTTATTACTGGAGTAATTCAACTATTTGTGGATTTTTATACACACATTAAAATAAAGTAGAAAAGGTTTGACTTGACCTGTTTAAAAAAAAGATAGGGTAAAACGAAAAACAACTAACTGAAAGAAATAGATAGCCAGCAGTTGTATTAGGTTCTGCTCAGTTAATTTTTCAACACTGTCAACGTTCTATCTTATATTAAGAAACCTGAGACCGAAGCAGAGTTATTACTGGAGTAATTCAACTATTTGAGGATTTTTATACACACATTAAAATAAAGTAGAAAAGGTTTGACCTGTTATAAAAAAAAAGTAAAACAAAAAACAATTAACTGAAACAAATAGATAGCCAGCAGTTGTGAGTTGTATTAGGTTTTGCTTACTTCATTTTTCAACATTGTCAACGCTCTATCTTATATTAAGAAACCTGAGACCGAAGCAGAGTCATTACTGGAGTAATTCAACTATTTGAGAATTTCTATACACACATTAAAATTAAGTAGAAAAGGTTTGACCTGTTTTTAAAAAAAAAAGTAAAACAAAAACAATTAACTGAAAGAAATAGATAGCCAGGAGTTGTAAGTTGTATTAGGTTTTGCTTAGTTCATTTGTCAACATTGTCAACGCTCTATCTTAAATTAAGAAACCTGACACCGAAGCAGAGTCATTACTGGAGTAATTCAACTGTTTGAGAATTTCTATACACACATTAAAATTAAGTAGAAAAGGTTTGACCTGTTTTTTTAAAAAAAAAAGTAAAACAAAAACAATTAACTGAAAGAAATAGATAGCCAGCAGTTGTAAGTTGTATTAGGTTCTGCTTAGTTCATTTTTCAACATTGTCAACGCTCTATCTTAAATTAAGAAACCTGAGACCGAAGCAGAGTTATTATTGGAGTAATTCAAGGATTTGAGGTACAGTAGCTGAAGAAAGCAGGTCACTAATGAGGGTCTTGATGATAATAATGATATTTTTATTCTAATGAAACCTCTCGGCTGTTCTTCTTTTGTTTCCTCCGGCTTATGGCTGTTAAGTTAAAATATTCTAGAATTAATTTTTAAGAACAAACAGAGCTCATCAGTGGAACGCCATCGTGCTTCAAGAGTTATTATTCTTTTTGCTTTCCTATTCGTACGTTATTATAAGGACTTTAAGTGAATAAAAACTACAAATGACTAATAATCTCTTTTTTAACAGATTTTAATAATAGATAAACGAACTTTTAGTACCGGTAAGTAATTAATTAAAAATTAAAAATAGAGATTTATGTAGGCTATTTATCGACTTCGATGGCCAGGTGGTAACGTGCTTGCACTTGTGCGAGTCTTTACACGCCATGCGATTGGAGACGTGTCGTAACTCAACACGGGTAATAACCTACAGAGGCGACTGAAGAGGTCAATCGGATACATTCATTAAATTGCTTGTATGCGATTAATCTTTAAAAAAAAAATGTTTAAAAAAAGTTTAAATCGCGTACAAACAATTTAATGAATGTATCCGATTAACCTCTTCAATCGCCTCACTAAGTCCCCTAATAGGTACTTGTGTCGAGTTAAGACACGTCTCCGACCGCATAGCGTGTAGATACAGGCACAAGTACAAGCACACTACCACCTAGCCACCGAAGCCCTTAA
Organism: Psococerastis gibbosa; assembly: GCA_963971405.1. NCBI lineage: Eukaryota > Metazoa > Arthropoda > Insecta > Psocodea > Psocidae > Psococerastis > Psococerastis gibbosa. The sequence goes on from OZ020489.1 coordinate 8,996,118, forward strand.
TTCCATTGTTTTGGCCACAAACGAGAGAAACTTTTTTGACAGAAGGCTACTTATTTAAATAAATAAATAAATAAATAAGGACTTTTTATTGTTTCTGTTACTAAGCGAACCTAGTGGAGTTAGGGCTATAAGCCCTCTCTTACACTCAACTAGGAAAGCCCAGGACCACCTGCTTTACATGCCCTCCGAAGCATGGCCAGAAAATGTAGCCAGTGTGGGACTCGAACCAACGACCTTTCGGGTGAAAGTCAGAGTCCGTACCACTACGCTACATGTCTCGACTTTAATGTTTATTTACGTTTTCGCGAGACCTCTCAGCTCAATACAGCTTCAAGACAAGATACCACCATAAAGAAGGTCGAATTTTTAAATTATTTACATACGCACAATGCAAGCCATGTTATTATTATTAAGCTTTATACAAGTATTTTTGTGTTTTAGTGATTTCAAACAGGGAAAAATATTTGCAGCCTAAATTTAGACCTTTGTTTTTTTTATTTATTTTTAAAAAGGTTAATCGTGTACAAACAATTTTTTAATGAATGTAACCGATTGACCTCTTCTTTCATCTCTATGTAGGTTAGTACCAGTGTTGAGTTACGACACGTCTCCGATCGCATGGCGTGTAGATTCGCACAAATACAAGCACGCTACCACCTTGCCATCGAAGTCGATGGGGAATAATTTGCCTTGGATGATTTCATGGAATATTTTGGGAGTTAAATCCGCCAAAATTAAGTTAGTCTATAATACCTAGAATAAATATCCCCATGATGGGTATAATTTTTATAAACCTACATACATCCGTCGAATAAAGAACCAGTAGAATCTGGGCATCTTCAGTGGCGACCGCAGATGTTGACGAAACGTTTGGAAGTTCACTTTCATTTCGACCACGGCCCATCAGCCCGGATACTACTGGTTCTTCATTCGTCTCCGGCCGTGAAACCCTTTGCAGTTACATTATCCGTTGAGTAGTTTGTCCCCGAATCGATGCACACACAGACAGTTATTTCGTAAAAACCACTTTTTACGGTTCCGATCCTGACACCTAAACACGTGTAAATCCACTGAAATCACGAAATCGAAATCACAAAGATTTCCTTATACCTACTAACTGATAAACATGGGTCATGACAGCTATAAAGTCAGTACATAATTATTAACAGTGCAATAGTTCTCAATTTCACGACAAGGAATGAAAATATTACGTTGGTATAATAAGAAATTCAACACCACAAAATAAATCCAAACCGTCTCTCAGGAATCAAATTACCATCACGCCGGTAGATTTATTTGATTCCATGATTATGTTGGCACAACTGATGAAATTGTTGTCACTGACTACTTATTTTCCTATGCATTTATTGAATTTCAAGCATATATTTCTTGTATTGTAGTGATTCTTTAGGCGGCTTTGTCAGATTTTCTTCAATATTGATAATGTCATTGACGGAAATATCAACAATGTTGCAATTATCTTTTTACACCTCATTCCACTTGTCATCAATAATTGACCGTTTTTGTTTTCAATTTTTTCCAATTTTGTAAGTTTGCCCGCCATCTTTCTTTTAATTTCATAATCTACAAGAAATTCTTTGATTTAAATAATGAAATAATTCGTTCGTTCTCAAGAAATTAATTACAATTATATTTCATCATCATTGTTTAATTTTAGTTTGTTATTGTTTGCAAAGCGTGATTTAACTCTTTGATCATTGGTCAATTTTAACATAAGGAAGTTAAAATGGACAATGACATAGAGTAAAACAAAAATCGCATTGATGCGTAAATGACGGAATATTGACAAGTGGAATATCCGGCTTAGCAACAAAGAGTCACCCCAGGACTTCCATCTTGTTTGATCTTCGTTAGCACTCTTCAATCCCAAAAAGTGGTAATTTTGGAACGCCCACTGCATTCAGTGGCTGAGCGTGGGATTATTGCGAGAGTAATGCTTGCAAATATATAGTTAAGTTTTACAAAAAGAAAGCACACATTATTTTATATAGCACTTTCTATCTTCTTAAAAAGTAAACATTTGAAACCAAAAAAGAAAACATTTGAATTCTAACGTGACGAGATTCTTAATTTTCTTAGAATGCGTTGATAACTGCTCATAAAATCTTATTTGCTCGTGGCCTCTTAAAGATTTCAACGAAGCTCTTAATACATTCTGAGGATTTGTTGTTGAGTGTAATGCGGTATTGCACGCCTTACATACACTGACTGTATTCCTTTCTGTTCTGTATGAAAACAGAAACTGCCAATATCCGTGTAAAGGACTTTTAGGAGTATCTAAAAGATATTATGTATCCCCAACTGATAGTGATAGTGAATAACTCCAGTAAAGTTTCAATTTAGTGCCTGTAGGACGTGGTTGGCCACTGTCCAGCCCTGTGGCGCGCGCGGTTGGACTGTTTTGGGGCTGCCTACATCGACCAGTTCGATCTGATTGACTTACCGTTGAAGGACATGGTTGTCTTTACTAACAAGGTAAAGCTGCTGTTTTACGACAGTTATTAATTATTGGCAATGGTCATAATATGAATGATTGGGGTACACTGATGTGATCCCAATAATTATGCTGTTCAAAGGGTCCCCAGACCTACAGTATGTCAGCTCAACACTCTAAATAATAATAATAATAGTCCCATTAGGGAGACGACGCCCCAGTTATAGGTGTAGATCGTGGGTTCAAATCCCGCCAAGCCCAGTTTTTCTATATCCTCTAATTCCTGTAGGGGGACTACGAAAATACGAAATAATTAGTACCGTATGTAATTCAATAACTTCTCTATTAATTATCTCAACCCTTTTTGTTTTATTCCAATTATTGTATTGTTTAATAGTACAGTATTGATGTAGATAACCCCATTCGTTCTGTGACCTAGTTTTCCTCGAACACCACAAAGGGAACGGCAATCAGTTTAATCCAAATTAAAATTTGTTTTAGCTCACAAACAATAAAACAAAACCATAACAGCTTGAAGCGCAATTGGAATGACAATGACAATGGAATGCACCATCTATGCAATGCACGTCTTGTTAATAAATATACTCCCTAATTGAGGACGTATCTCGGCGGGGGAGGGAAGGGGGGTAAAAGGACCGGATGTGGCATTGTTAGCTTATGAAGCATCCGCCATTTCTCCAGAAACGTCATAACTGCGTGCCGGAATGGACGGATAAAGCATCGTTCACTTTGTAGTCATTCATTAGTAGAGTCCCCCCCCCACTGCTCGGAGTGAGAGGGGAGAGAAAAGGGGTGGGGTATAGTACGTGTATACCTCCTGGTGGGGGTGGGGGGTTGCGGCCTACAATTAGGTCATGGTATTTAGTGAAATCCCTTGCAATGGGTTAGAAGCTTAGTTTGTATTATAATTTATACGGGATGTCAGCACTTTTAAATGAGTTTTCGAGTAGGGTTAACGCAATCTGATGATTGACAGTTAGCCTATCAGTTTTGAAGTGGAACTTCTTATGGGGGAATTTTTACATATACTAATACAGATGCATTTTAAGCCTGTGGTGTGGGGGAAGTTTCAACAAAATGGGGACACCGTCACCTACAACACAAGTCAAAGGGGTTCCAAGAACTTTGCTGGGGGAATTATATTATTATAGTATTATATATTATGGTATATTTATATATATACCATAATACTGCAACACAATATATAAAGCATTTTTTCCTTTATCCTTTATAACATAAAGTAAGCTCTCAGCAGACCTGTTTGATTGAATAGTTGTGGAGCTGTCCTAACTTGTCTAGCAATACGAATCTTGTCAATAAGAGCATGTCAGTAGAGGATATGCCTAAGAGGGGGTGCAGTGCACTTAGTAGGTACCCCGCACACCTTAGGTTAGGGGGAGGGGGGGGGGGGGGCAACAATATCTGTAGAAATGTTAAAAATGTTTTTAAAAAAATACACGAATTATTATTATGATTATCCTTGTCGGGGCTTGTGGTCCTGCGGTTAGGCGTAGGTCGTGGGTTCGAATCCCGCCAAGTCCAGTTTTTTTATATCTTCTAATTTCGGTTACATATCACTATTGGCAAATAACTAAAGAACATTTCGTCAAAGGGATTTTCAACAACATAACGATCGATATTTGACTTTTTACACCTTTAACGCTTCTGACTGTCCGTTAATCCATTAAATTATATACACGAAGAAACATCATGGATCAAATCTAAATTATTATTTCTACCCAAAGACATCATGCGGCAGAACAATTTTTAAAAAAATAACTTTCATAAACTTCATTTCGATTTTCCAGTTCGAATAAATAATAAGTGGGCTGATATTTAAAGTGCAGGAGTTCTAAAAGAGAGAGAGGGAACGTTCATTTACAAGCCTGAAATTAAATCCTGCAAGCTTTTAATGTGGCTGAGTGGCGCTTAAAAGCCCGTGGATTTAGTCTGGCGGGAGGGACTTTTCCCCGCTTTTTTTTACCCATTTTCCTTGCTGGCCCTTTTAATTGCACCGTACTACACAGCAACTTCAATCCCGAAAGCGGAAAGTAAAGGGTTGGTTTACTCATTCGAGGGGGAAGAGTACAGCAGAAGTCACAACTTTTCGATTTTGTTGGGAAGCCACTAGCAAAAGGGAAATCAAAATTAGTAAATTTCTAAATATGACTGGCATTTTTTTATATATATATTTTTTTTAATTTGCTTTCTTCGTATCCTACAAGGTAATATCGTACTAAAATATGTTAGATACGCTTTATGGTGATAAGCGGATTCGGCATTAAAAACTCCAACAAATTTTTTTTTTTATTGATTTAAGCTACTACAAAAATACCACATCAAAAAGGTTTGTTTGTTTCGAACGCCTGCTTTCAGCATTTCTGCTTTAAGCAACCCTGTCAGCCTGACGGGGGGAGTGAGTCTGTTTGTTGACTTGAGGCACCTTAAGGGCAGACTCTTTCACCTCGAGGGAAGGGGAGTTGGCTGACAGGGTGGACCTCCTGATTATAGTGGATTCCGTCCCACCATGTTCCCCTGCCAACGCTGTGTACACTACCAAGTTTCCCGCAGTTTGAAACACGCCCTGCTCTTATGGATTCAAAATGGTGAAATTGTCAAAAATGTTGCGGACCCCTATTTTTTACGTAGAATGAATGTTATTATAATTAATTGTTTAGTTTTCGTGGTGTGATGCGCAGCAAGGGACACTTGCGGTCATGCCCCTTAATGCTCATGAGTGATGGTTAGAACGGCTTTCCCCTTTGGCTACATTTTTATAAAAATGAGGGGGTGCCAAATGATACACCCCCCCTCCCCCCGTCGTAGACATTCGGAAATCTCCGCTTTGATAATGCGTTCCATGGTGACTTGACAAATACACTAACATAATAACATAGGAAATCCAGTATCATTGTCACTGAACACGGTTAATTACTTAGCTACTAACCCCATTTGTCTGACAGTCTACTCTTATTTAATGTCAATGATACCACCTAGCACCTAATAAACAGTGTATAGCAGAGTACGTGTTAATGCGATTGCAGCGAGAATCATTAACTCAAAGGCGAATATAAGCTTTCAATCAAGAGCTTTCCGGATGTAATGCATTGCATGCATGTCGGATTTACAGCCTATATCCAATACATATTTAATCAATAACCGCGCAAAATGACGGGAAACCCTGATATAGACTGTCTGGCTTCTGGTATTTCTAAGCCCTTTTCGAGTTGCATGCGTCGCCGGTTTTTTGCAGTTACATATTTCATTCATTTTTTTTAAATTAGCCTTTAATCCTTTTATGTCCAGCTGGTAGAGCTATAGAGTTGCGACGGGGGGAGGTAGGTATATGGGATAAGCTAGCCTAAGGTCCGAGGCTACCATAGTAGTTTAAGAAAGTTTACGAAAGCAAAACTGAAATTAATAAATACAGGTAGAAATATAGAAAGAACAGAACAAATTAATTTTTTATTAATTTAAAAACGACCTTTTGAAGGGACTGGCAGAGAATTAAAGTATACGAAAAAACTTTGTGGATGATGGAATTTTTCACGCCAACGGCGCAGCCCCAAGGGGCGTAAAATTGACCGCTGGAAAGATTCCATTTTCCTATGGGTATGAAGCGCGGGAAATAATGGAATAAGTTAATACGGAAAAGTAACTGAAAAGGTGCAAAAATTGTCTTGTGACAATCTTCGATAGAAGAGGCATTAAAAGAAGAAGACTATATTAATATATTGGAGGGCGCATATTCTTCACCTTGCCACCAGCGCAAAAGTACCTCGGTCCGGCACTGGGGGGGGGGCTCTGGACCCCTGGAAACCCCCCCCCCCCCATAAATACGGCCTTGGGTTGAGCACAAGACTATAAAACTGAAGCTCTAGGTTTGAGACTCAATTTTAAATATTAGAGAATCGAAATATTGCAAAGTCAAAAGAACCGGGTGATAGAGGGAAGTAGACCACCAGCGAGACTGAAAGTTACACTGAGAAGAAAGATCGCCGGAGATATAAGAAGTTTGAGGCTCTCCACCGAGGACGCACACAACAAGACTGTGTGGAAACGCTGCTGTCGTGCCGCCGACCCTCTATGAGGATAAGGCGCAGTAAAATTAACAATAGAATCAAGATAAATTCCACCAAGTCCAGATATTTTTTGATTCTCTGATTGCCTCTTCAACGTAAGTAAGTAAATAAATAAATATATTCACCATAATATTCGTGACAACGAGCTGTGCGAATCTCGGTTTCGTTACCTACTAACACCAACCACTACTACTACACTACTACACTACTAACCTAAGATCGTCTTACAACTACTGGTGCTACCCAGGAGCCCAAAAGTTACCCATACGGGGAAAATTTTCCAAAGCCCCAACCTTCAATAGCCGGCCTCACAGCACAGCATAGGTCATGTAGGTGAAACAAATAAGTTTTTTTAAGAGGACATGCTACGTACGGTAGAAAATGAGCCGTGAGCGCCCCAAAATTGGTTGTTTTCATTGACTTTTTATTTTTTTATTTAATTATCAAAGCAAGTCATTAAAGATTTGGCTCATGCAAGTTGTAGAAGACTACTTCATGCATCATATAATAGGAAATATTTCATTTTTGGCACGGTACCTTAGTGCTTTCATAAATACCAGACAGGACTAAAATTTCGCGTATTTTGGGATTTTTGGGAGAACTACAAAACCGAAAAGGAAAAATACCCGATGATATTATGCACGAAGTAGTCTTCTACAACTTAGATGAGTCAAATGTTTAATAACTTGCTGAGTTAATTAAATAAAAAATGAAAAGTATTTAATTTTGGGGTGCCAATTTTCTACATATCCTCTTAAACTCAAAAACTAAAAGTATAAAAACTAGCTAAAAATTTAATTTGGTGGCATAGTTTGGAGGGACAATTTGAACAATCCAACTGCCAAGCCGTATTTGCACTTTAGGTATTACATATTTAGACCTAACGTAAACTTCAATCTTAATATCTTTATGTATAAAAAACTTGTTTCCAACTAAGCATAAAATAATGCTACTCCCCAGGATAGGCCGTGGTCGTTTTGAAAGCGTACTTCCAAACGTTTCGTCAACATCTACTGTCGACATGTTCAGTGGAACCGCGTAGACTTCTCCGATTGTAGGCTATCTCGCCTCGGAGGCTCAACAGCAACTGTAAGTACGCTTTCAGAACGACCACGACCTATCATCCCGGATTCTACTGATTCGTTAAGCCTGCAAGTTTATCAGTAGATTTACAGTAGATAATAGGGGTTGACGTTCAGCTGCCCACGAATGCGGTTTAAGCTTTCATGGAGGGCTGAGCCCATTATTTTCTCCGGTCTCGCAAAATAACAAGAAGGGTCTTAGCCCTTAGGAGAACTTCTCCCCCCGCAATCAGATATCCTACTATCCAACTATTATACGCTGCTACACTACTGTTATTTGCTAAATAAACTGTGTTGATTTTTGCAGAAACGAGATACCTGATTACCTCTTTGTTAATTTTGGCAAGAAAGCGTACTTGAAGAAATTTACTGTAACCATATCGTGTCTAAATGTGATTCGTCGGTGGTGCAAACTTGGTCGATTATAAAAATTCATTATTAACTTCATCAAATTCGTACGTAAAATATCATTAAACTCGCAGTTGAAATAAAATAATGTGCTGAATGACTTGTTTTGAACCTAGGCCAATTTTTATTGGTCTCTTCTCCAATGCCAACGACCCCATGGATTTCGACAATTATTTATATTATATCCGTATGAATTTTTGTGGCCATCGATCTCATCCTCGATGGCTACCTACACCGGCTATAAGCGATAATTGACAATCTAAGACCAGCTTACCATTGACGCAATGTAACAAGTGAAAGTATGACTTAATCAAATACAGATAGGTACGAGTCAATGGGGTCGTAGTACGTCAAAGGTCCACCAAAAAAGGCTGGCGCCCATAAATAGACCTTCAAAAATAATAACAGCCTGTAAGACACTTAGGAATGTTCAACCCCCTTCTCTTCAAAGTTAGGGGTGCTTAAGTACCTGAGCTGTGCAAATATATAGATATATTGGTGGCAAGAAGGCCATGGCGTCTGTACCTGTCCATTTGACAATCAAAATCTGCAAAGTGGCCAGAGTAAAACTTGACAGTCGACAAATATCCTTTTGGGTTAATTGCTATGCGATAAATCGCAACCAATTAAAAGTAGGTATATAGATTCTTAGAGTCTTATAGATTACGCACCGAGACACATTGAAAACAAGACTACTAAAAAGCAAAACTGTGGTTAACCTAAATTATACCTGAAGACACCCCACTAAATCAACTTCAATAGTATTTTTTCTCGCAAACACTACCACTAAAAAAATTAATTTACAAAAAACCACTTAACACCTCAAACAGGTCATTGCACTTAAGGTACACCTGAAAACGTCGCGGCACAGCAGTCAGCACAGCAAATACAGGTCCTGCTGCCACGACAGGTAGAAAGAGACTACTGGAAAACCCAACGGGTAGTCCTATTACCTGCAGATTCGCGATTTCAGCCCCACCAGCTCGTGCTATCGCCAGCAACCCCCCCACTTGGTCCCTTTTGCCGCGCAGTACTTGACGAGGAAGAGTTGGGAGTGGGACAAGGAGTGACATCAAGTGGGAATGTGGGGAAGTTAAGGTTTTAACGGGGAGCTACTAGATGACGCTGTCTTCAGCAATCTCATTTATATGATCCGCTGAAGAATGATGAGGGAGGGGAGACATCTCTCGGGGGTGTGGAGAACTAAAGGGTTCAGGAGATTGGGATCTTCTCTATGAGATGGCCGGTGAGAAACTTTCATCGAACTGTTGCTGCTGTATGTTTTTATGAAAAAGTAGCGGGAAAACTTTTGGGTTAGCTGTTGCCTGTAGACTATTCAGTGCAGAATGAACCTCTTTCGTAGTTATAGAAATCCATACATACTTCAAATGTACCATTGTTTTGATTGGTTCGGCATAGCAACAGAATTGGATTAGTATTAGAGGCGAGCATTTCCCTCTACGAAACTACGAAAAAGGTTCTTTGGAATGAAATTTAGGCAAGCTAGCTGGATGGCTATCCACTGCGCAAATGCGCATGCGTAGAAGAAGAAACAAATTGAAGTATCTGCCGTCAGGCAGAGGTAGCTTAACCGTTGTAAAAACCTAGGGTACTACTTACTTACTACTTACTTAATGAGGCGCGAGGGTAGGGGGACTTTTGGCCGCTCTGACAACTTCCCTCCATCTTTGTCGATCCTCAGGGTACTACTGTAAATAAATAATTATGTAGCTTACCTTCGCCAGTGAGAGCCCATGGTAGCTGGTGCTGAAGTCGTGCACGGTAAACTCAGCCGAGGCATAATTTTTAGTGATATTGGCCTCCGCCGCCTCTGCGTATATTCTGAAAAATTAAAAGGTTTAGTGATAGCTCAATTAAAGAATCCATTAGTCCCTCGTTACTTTCTTCTTTTTTTCGGGGCCATATCCCCTACAGGGGGGGGTTGGCGGTACGGCTTTGGCACCACCGCAGCCCTCTATATTTAGGGCGCCCTGCTGGTTTGTGAGCGTGAGTTAATAAATAAGGACTTTTTGTTCTATTACTAAGCCAACCTAGCGGAGTTAGGGCTATAAAGCCCTCTCTTACACTCAACTAGGAAGGCCCGGGACCGCCTGCTTTACATGCCCTCCGAGGCATGGCCAGAAAATGTAGTAGAAATGAGTTATTAGTCCATATCTTCTTGGATCTTTCTTGGCAGCGTCATCATTTCCTCCTGCTTTCTGGGACCACATTAGTCCATTAGTTGTGAATAAAGATTAAGTTAATAAAGTTTTTAGTCATTAACTTTTAAAAATACAACCAGTTTTGGCTCATGCAATCGTCAAGTGTAAAAAAACAGTCAAAATGGCAGACTGTTTTCTTACACTTGACGATGGTTGAAACCGGTTGTGTTTTTAAAATTGTGAGAACTGAGAAGTAAAACTAACTATACTACCCTAACTTATTTTTTATTCAGTACAGATTATACAGTTTTACAAAGTTAGAAAGGAGACTAATGTATAGCCATAAGTCCATCCGTCTTTAAAACAAAAACTCCTAAAGGCAACTCTTTTTAATTAATTAAAAATTAAATTAACAATTAAATTACCAATGAACATAGGTACCGAGATAGTTGCTATGAGTAGTTCCATTGTAAATAATTGTCCTAGGGTTAAATTTCGGTGACCTCGACTTTCCCCCTATACCAAAACCCTGAATTATCCATAATTTCTTTAAAAAAAATTTTTTTATTCAAAACCAAAGCCGAACCACTGAACCCTCTCTTGTTTGGAGAGCTACAGTCACCCCCCCCCCCCCCCTCTGACTACGAGCCTGCCCCCTCCTAAAGTTTCATTTGGGCGCCCATGCCCTGGGCTCTTAATTTAAAGTTTCGAGACTGATAAATTTGCTTCTACAATACAATACCTTAATATAGGCCTGTTATAGCCCCTTAATGTATGGGACTATTATATGCGATTTCAAAATATTTTGAATATTGTTCCATAGCCGCAGCAGAGTTATGAAAGCGGTGAGATAAGAAATTCATAAAAAAAAATGCAGGCTTTCAAAGGAAATTTACATTTTCTCATCTGAAATATTATTATACTTCGGAAAACTCCGATAAAATGCATTCACCCAATTTTATAAAATACCGGTAGCTGTAAATCAGTCGGGGAAATAAACTGCTTTTAGAGAAAGCTTGAATTTTTCATAAATTTTTTATTCATTGGTCCACTTTCATACTATTGTGGCTGTAGAACGAGAAATTAACTGATTTCGTACAAAATACAAAATACAATTGCAACAAACTATTTTGAAATCTATACCTTAATTTCCACATTATTGTCTTTTAAGTCTATTAAAAATAAATAATTAAATATTGACCGTTAGTTCTATAACTAAGCCAACCTAGCGGAGTTAGGGCTATAAAGCTCTTTCTTACTCTAAACTAGGGGGTAGGGACCGCCTGCTTTTCATGGCCCCCGAAGCATGGCCAGAAAATTTAGTAATTGTGGGACTCGAACCATCAAATTTTCGGGTGAAAGTTGGAATTTGCACCAAAGACGGATACAGGGGTAGTAGTAGTAGTACAGTAGTATGGTTTGACACAGTCCCAGGCCACGGTGTGGGCCCATAGGACTCCAGTGGACCTCCTGATTATAGTGGATTCCGAACCACTTGGGAAACACAGTGAAGTCACACGATTAGTTCGGAGGTGACCAGGACAAGTCCTACCATGTTTCCCTACCGGCACTGTGCACACGACCAATTTATCTGCACCTTTGAACCTGCTCTGGTCCGCTGGATTCAACTTGGTATGGCGGCCGGCTACAGGGGTAGTAGCTGTCCCCCCCCCCCCCCCAAGATTTAGTAAATATATTGTAAGTTAATTTATTCTATAATTTAATCGATGCTACATATTGTATGTTTCTTCTATTTGGACTCACAACTACCCCCCCCCCCTCCCTCCCCCCAAATGGGCTGGATTCGATCCGCTCCTGGTCTGTACCACTAATAATAGCACTACTCTACATGTCCTGACATTATTATCTATTATGCCGTATGCCTACCTGTGACAGAACATACGGAATTCCGCGCCTTCAGGCAATGAGGGTTGAGCAGGTCCAAATTAACGCGGTTCACATAGTCCACGGTCTCACAGTCATCGAGGTCCGGGTCCTTGGTGATTTTCAGAAGCACGAAGGGAGTCATGCCGGGTCCCCCGATATTTTCCAAGCCGCTAGCCATGGCTGGTCACATAGCACACCAGTCCACAGTCACTTCACACGAAACTTTACACCGCAGCGGTGACATCACAGACCCTGAAAGAGAAACAAATTTCTTTTTATGGTTCGTCACAACTGACAACTCACAATTTTAACGGAAATCTTTTAGAAAACAGCATGGCTTGTGAGTAAATACATAAATTTCACATTCCACTTAGGTGGGGTTTCCACCGACCTCTCATTGCAGAATGCAAATGACATTGACGGAAATGTTTGTTTTTCTTTTTATAGAAATCTATTAAAATGTTTGCAATTAACATATCCCATGACGCCATTTTTTAATTTTAGTTCGTTTGTTTGTGATTTTACTCTATGATCATTGATCAATTTTAACTATGGCATAGAGTAAAACAAACATTTCCGTCAATGCCACTTGCATTCTGCAATGCGAGATCGGTGGAAATTCCACCTAAGTCTTGAATGTCTGTTACCACGTCACCGTATTTGTATTTAGCCGTAGCCGGTCGGTGGAAACCCCGCCTAAGCAAACTCGTTTTCCCTGGGGCGAAATCCTGTTGATTATCAGAAAATTCCTGGTGTTAGCAACAGACTCAGTGGTTCCTTACTTTTGTAACAGAACTGGTTCCTTGGAATTTCTAGTGGGACAACAGTAATGGAGTCAATGAGGATTGTTCCCTTACCTGTTAAGGCGCTTATTCCACTGACGTCAATAGTGATTATTGACGTGTTTGACGTGGTAGCAGACATTAAAGACAGTGTAAAAATGTCTGTTACCACGTCAATATCAGCATTATTTGACTATTGACGTTGGTGGAATAACCGCCTAAGCAACTAATACTGTTAGGTTTTTCTAATGAACTTTTCTCCTTAGACGAGTAAGGAACCTATCCAGATACCATTCAGTGGCAGAATTTAGGTTAACAACGGGTCATGACTATCTTCAAAAACACCTTCACCGTATTGGTGTAGCAGCGGAACCTTTCTGCCCTCTGTGTGACACCCCCGAAGAAATGGACAGAAAACAGCTTTAAGACGTGCCCAGCTCCCGTATCAATAGCAGAGGTTCACCAGATTATGTGTTGTATAGGGCTGCAAGAAAGCTGATGGTGGAAGCCTAATGCTACGGTGTAATTAAAAAAAAAAAGTTCCACGGTCATCACATAGGCATAACCGCTCTTTGAAGACCTTCTGAAATATATTGTATGCTAGTTAGTTAGTTTAGCCAACGCCCGTCTGTGGCAGTAGAGCCATTTGACGCCGAGCCTCCCAGTATCTCTTTGTTAGATCAGCAGGTAGATGCTTGAGTCTGGAGCAGGTGTGTAGGTGACTTGCGACCATGGTCCCGGAGGAGCAGAGGGGACACACATCTGAGTCACCCCGACGAAAGAACCGGCAGAGGTGTGCCTGCAGGTAGTCGCGGCCAGTCTCGAGACGGAACCGGGCGACTGCTTCACTTCTCTCGAGGTTAGCTGGGATGTGGCCTGGAGTCGCAAGCTTTTCCCATACTTTTCCAGTGCTTAGGTTCTTGAGGATGTTTTTTGAATGTTTTGAGACAATTGTGTCAATTTGATTCCTTGCCGCCTGGAGGGTTTGGTGGATCTCAGGTTGCTCGGATTCTGCTCCTTTTTTTGCCATTTCATCTACCTTTTCATTGCCATCGAGGCCGACGTGGCTTGGGACCCATTGAAGTCGAACATCCCATCCCGCATTGATTAGGTTAGCTATGGTGTTGCGGCAGAGAATAGTGCGATGGCAGTCCGTTCTGTTGTTGCTACTGAGGGATCGAATGGCAGCCTGAGAGTCTATTAGGAACACGACCTTGTTTGGTGTCACGTCGAGGGTTTGTATCTTCTTAGCCGCTTCGATGATTGCACACATTTCGCCATCAAAGTTGCTTGCGTTTTTTCCTACGGCAGAACTTAACTGGAAGAACTTGCAGAAGGATCCAGCACCAGCAGCATTTGTTTCGGGAATGTAGGATCCGTCAGTGTAGACATGCAGCCAGTCTTGAGATGGGTAGAGTTCGTGGATTGTTTCGATGGCACTTTTTTTTAGTTCAATGGCGCTTGTCACTTGTTTATTAGTAGAGAGATTCGTTAGCCACAAATTAACTTTTGGTAAGGCTGAGACGACCGTGGCATAGTTTTGCAGGGGTGCAGGTCTGGCTACAGGAATCTGGTATTTTCTATGAAGAGCTTCAGCGTGGTCTAGGGGGGTGATTTGGGTTTTCAGTCTCTGAGTTGCCGCTTTGTAGTTACCCCAATGTTTTCCATCGACTCTCTTAGCTCTCTCCCAAAATTTAAGAGTGCATTTGTCCCTTCTGGCTTCAAGCGGTTCTAGACTGGTTTGCAGTTGCATTGCCGCAATAGGGCAGGACGTGGCACCCCCAGTAATGGTTCGTAGGGCGTTATTCTGTACAACGTCGTACTTAGTTAGACTGGTATCAGATGACAGCGACACAACTTCACTTGCATATTCCATGACTGGGCGTACGTAGGTCTTATAAGCTGTACTCAAGACATCCTGCGTTGCCCCCATTTCGTTGTTGTCAGCCGCTTCAAAAGGTTATTACGTTTCTGTGCCTTTTCAGAAGTAGATGTTATGTGACTGTTGTATGAGAGTCTCGAGTCCAAGGTCACGCCAAGATATTTGGAGAGTGATGTTTGTTGAAGGTCCACCCCCTTGTATTTTACGTTGAATCTGTTTGCTTTCGTTGACAAGGTAAAGAGTTGTGCGGTTGTTTTCTCCGTGCTGACTTCCATTTTGTTTTGTTTCGACCATTTTTCTAGTTCTTTGAGGGCTGAGTTGATAGCTTCCTGGAGACGTTTGATGTCCGTGCCGGTTGCCCATATAACCACATCGTCAGCGAAGAAAAGGCATTGTATTCCAGGAATTTTATCGATGGCCATTTTGAGATCATTAATCATGACGTTAAAAAGCAAGCAGCTTTGATAATACATAATGTATTTACTAATATGAACGATAAAAACGATTAAATATAAGTGCATTTTTTTTTTTTTAAATCGTTGGAGCCGTTTTGAGAGAGTTATTTTTTTGGCGTTTTTGGAGGGTAAAACTGTACTATATGATTTCTATTCTCCGAAATTAGTACGTTAGAGAAAGATACATCCGGTTATGAGTTATTTACTAATATAAAATAGATGGCACTGGGCAGCAAAATAGAGAGTTGTAATTAGTTACTGTACGAGTAGAGTCGCTGCCAGTGACTGATGGCATAAGGGTAAGTTTATAACTGATTATTAAGTAATTAAAGATAAAATTGTCGAGATCAGCCGTATTTAAGATATTAAGGTTGTATTTATTTATTGATAATAATATACGTAGCAATGAAACAGTTCCTCGCATTATTAATTTGTGTATGAAATCGGCACGTTACAAACACCCCCCCCCCCCCCAACTTGAGTTAATTCAAAATAGAAAAAATGGCATCGAGATTTTCGTCGCCGTTCGCTGGTATTACCCTGTATATTTCAGGAGGTGCTCAAAGAGCGAGTTTTCAATTTATAACGAAAATTTAATTCCTCATGTTGTTTGCCAAAAATTTGGAAAAATTCTCCTTAATAAAGTGTGCATAGCGCTGACAGGAATATTGGCAGGCAATAGACGTTAGATGAAAAAAACATTATCTAAATTCAAAATCACTACCCATCACTTTTGTCTACATGTTAGGAATCGAAACAAATATCGACGTTTAATGCGGTCCGTTTCCCACGTTTTCACTGTCATGCCTGAAAGGTTATTGTCAAAAAAAACCTTCCCACTTTCGCTTTTTTTTTGCTTTATGAACATTACTTTATAAAAATTCATGCTGAAAAACATTTTAGCTTTTTCTATGCTATTATGGATAACTGTATTATGATAGAGGCAAAGGTATCTTTATGTCAAAGGGTTTTGGGAGTACAGTATTGTACTTTAAGGCTTCAAGATTTTTATATAAATGTACGCACAGTATATATTTAGTAGCAGCGCTTTTCTGGTAAAATTTTAAAGTATAGTAAATAGAGTAAAGTTCAGACTATAGTTTCAAATGTAATTACGATTTTTAAAACTCTTTCACTTAACTATATCGTGACCTGGGACCGCCTGTTTTACGTGTCCTTCAAAGCATGGGTATAAAATTTGGCAAATGTGGGACTCGAACCATCAACCTTTCGAGTGGAAGCCAGAGGCGTTGTATTATGAATGCCTTTTCGGTTTAATCAATGATAAATTTTTATATTTATTGATAGCTGTGCGTTTAAGGGACTATTTATATCAGGCGGTTGCGGGAGCGGGTCTGGCGTTCAGTAAACATAAGAAAAGCTCGCAGTTTGTTTATTAATCTCTTTTTACGTTTTTTTTTACAGTTTACATTAATATCTACTAAGCTAGGTACAATAAAGGTGAATTTACAGAAAATCGTAATTTTAGAAAAGTTTTTTTTTATTCGTTTTTGGCGGGTAAAACTGTTAGTGCAAAAATATAAAAAGCAGAATCCCAAGATATGATTATTGTAACCCTTCGTGCCAAATTTCATCAAGATATGCACTGAGAAGTTTCCCACAAATTTACGAATAGACGAATAGACAGACGGACAATTCGAAAAAAAAAACTTTTTTGGGGTTCCTGGGACCGTACCGTGCAAATCCCGGAATTGAACATTTCGACCATTACAATGCTTTCCTTATAAATAAATAAATAAATAAATGGAAAGGAACAAAACCTGCCACAACTTCGGTACCGAATATTCGGCGCATCGGCCGAAACCAGGCTCCGCGGTATCTCTACTAAATACAGGTATATTGCAAGATATTAATATATATTATACTTTAGTTCAATACAAAACTAGGGTAGGTATACCGTCTATCCATGGCATTAGAACAAAAACTCGATACATTGTAACATCATGCTTATATATACTCTGGGAGCTCAAAGCATTTCCGATACTCAATTTTCTTAAATTATCGAAACGAGTATCTGCTTAAAAGGAAATAAGAAAACATGATTCGCCTAAAGTTATTATAGACTAGATTAAAATTGAGAGACTAAATAAACTGGAATAATATTTCTTCTCAATTAATAAAAAAAATTAATCTATATAAAAATTCCATCAAGTGCATATTTAATTTGTTAAATTACACAGCTTATTTTTTAAACATCTCTACAATTTATATTGAAGAATGCAAGTAATATTAACTACTCGTATATTAGGCGGTTATTCTACTTGTCAATAATACGTCATTTGTGCTTCAATAATTGATAAAATCTTTTTTTACTCTATATAAAAACAAAAATCTCATCAATTATTGATGCAGAAATGGCGGAATATTGACAAGTGGAATAGGCGCCTTAACTACATCAACAACGGCACGGTCGGAATTTTCGCTGAATTTGCCGCGATATTTCTTTATGAAGTAATCTTCTCTTGCGGAAATTATTTCGCGATTGAAGGTGGTATGCAAGACTATTCTATCAGTATTCAAAGCATGAACGTAAAAGTTTCACGACAAACTCCTCCCTCCTGTCAGAATAATTAAACTATGCGATTTTTATTTAATTTCATCCCTTTCAGACAAAACTAGAGGGATGTGCGGTCTACTACTCCAGCATCACCATGATCAACTTGTGTATCTATCTTCAGGCGCGAAAACGGTAAATAAATAAATAAAATAAATAAGGACTTTTTTTCCAGCGGAGTGAGGGCTGTAAAGCCATATTTTACACTCAACTAGGAAAGCCCGGGACCGCCTGCTTTACATGCCCTCCTCAGAAAATGTAGCCAGTGTGGGACTCGAATCAACAGCCTTTCGGGTGACAGTCAGAGTCCGTACCACTACTCTACATGTCGGTAGGGACTATTATTGGTATAGTTTGCACATAAAGTGGTATACGTCCTCGATGGACCCCTACACCGGGTCCATAGCCATACCTGGGACTGTGCACACCAATCCAGGCAAAGTGAGGTCTGAAATTCCCGTGACCAGTGAATAGGGAAATCACCCGTCAAGTAAAGTCAAAGGCTTAACTTACGGGAATAAAAAAATCAAACTGCACAGGTAATATATATGAGATGTCATAATGTGGAAGAAATGTTCCTCTCCATTTTGATATACTATACTATATATAGACAAATATTATGTATTAAAATTTAGAGAAGAATTTCTTCTACTGTATTGCTTCTCTTTATCGTTCTGTTAAATTGAATTTTATGTTCTAAAACAAATTGATCTAACCTTGCATTTTTTCACGCCTTAAAACACTGCAGTTAGTGCCGGCTACATACTTTGTCTTAAATGTAGAGGAGTATTTCTTCTACTTAATGGCACATCATTTATGGTTCCATTATCTATATGTAATGGGATGTTCGACTTTGTCGGTAGCCTAACGATGGCATTGTGCCGAAGCCGGCAGCTTTTAATATATTTTAGTAATACTTAACAAAGTTCTTTTATTTTATTTACTGTATATATAGTGTAGAGTCTGATTGCCTCTTTAATAAACACTGCAGCCATTCTAGGCCTTCCCCAGCCTGACCGTGACGATTATTATAATACCGGGGTTTATTCAATTGCTTTCAACAAATGAGTACAAAATGCGCGGGAAATTCAAATTGATAAATTAATATTTTTTAATTTTTTCTCCCTTAGGCGTGTATTCCACTTGTCTTATTTTCTTCATATGTACATTAAAAAATGAGATTAGATTTTTGTTTTAAGATTGCTAATATATAGATACTTAACTTATCTACTATAAATTAAGTTATAATATGGTAGCAGACATCAATAATAAGCCTCTACCATATTATAACTTAATTTATAATAGATAAGTTAAGTATCTACATAATATAGTCTCATTAAAACAAAAATCTTTTTTTAATGCACAAATGAAGCAAATATGACAAGTGGAATACACGCCTTAGATGTAGGTACACATTAATTAAAATTCTTAGTATATTTCAAAATTCTACCCGTACATTTGAATGTTTATTTCCTTCAATTATTAAAAAATGCAACCTTTCTCTTGTATTCTAATAATTTATTAGTTTGAATTTCCCACTTTTTATTTTAACACTTATTTTAATACCTTACTACTGCGGTATTAAAGAACAGGTCCGAGTTTACTCGAACATGCTTTCCAATTTATCAAGTAGTAGCTAGAGAAAATGAGTAATTTCATGGTAAATAATTTTCTTAAAGTTAAATTTCGTGCATCTCAGGGAGGGGGGTTGTCCACCTGACGTCACTGGAGGTGAGGTAAATTCTAGATAGGTCAGACCAACACATTACCACACAGGAATAATGGCAGGGCACGCAATGCATTTGACCGTGAATTTTTTTTGCACAAAACCAAATAATTTTTTGGGAAAGCAACCTGTCCGGTTTCGTTACTCAATTTAACACCTAAAACATGCCTGAAGGTAGAAATCATCGATGGAAAGGTTTCAGAGAAAAATTATTTTTTAGTCATTTTTAATTAAAATTTAGTTATTTTTATTTTTTTACCCCCAGAAGCAAACTATCAAGGGGCAAGCGACCCCCCGTATTTTGTCAACATTAATAACGACTACAATATATGTAAATTTAAGAGAAATCGTTGGAGCCGTTTTGGAGAAATAATTTTTTTAGACGTTTTTTATGAGTTTTTTGAAAATAAAACCCCCCCAAATTCAGTTAGCCCAAAATAAAAATAAATGGTCCCGAGGTATGATTTTTGTGAACCTACATGCCGAATATCATCAAAATCGACGGAGTAGTTTGCCCGGAAATCGACGCACAGACAGACAGAGCGACAGAGCGACAGACAGACGGACAGACATTTCGTAAAAACCACTTTTTTGGGTTCCTGGGACCTGAAAACGTGTAAATCCGTTGAAATCTCGGAATCGAAAATTTCGACCATCACAAAGCTTTCCTTATACTACGTATAAATTGGAAAGCAAAAATAAATTCCAGTATTATAATAATCCCAAATCGCCATGATTGGGCTGCTGGAGCCCCAACAACCATGGATATTAGTGACACGGCCAAGAAGAATTACTAAAGGGCGGTTCAATCAGCGCCTGCAGGAAAATACAGCCAACAAGAGCAAATTACAGTGTCAGAACCATGTAATTTCCCTTCATTTTTTACTTCATTCTACTCTAATAAAGCAAGATCCCCATCCTGCCGGTGCAAGAGTATTTTACATGTAATCAAAGTACGCTCGAGAACGAGAGCAAAAAAACATCTCCTACAACGTAAAGTAAGGGAAAGCAGCAAAAAAGAATGCTTTCTGGTAAATTCCCAGTGGTTGATCGATGATATGATGATCGATGAATGATAAGTTGATCGATTGCTTCGGGCATTTTGCTGTAGTGAGACGGATTGTGTTCAAAGCTGAATTAGTCACTCAACGGTGCTTCTTAATTAAAATTAACAACTCGTATCTGTACTTGGTTAAGTCATGCTTTCACCTGTTTCATTGCGTTAATGGTAAGCTTGTCTCAGCTTGTCCATTATCGCTTGTGGCCAGTGTAGGTTGACATCAAGAACCTATGAACCAGTTTGCCAATGGCCAAAAATTCATACGGAAACAATACAAATTATGTCCGAAATACATGGGTTAGTTGCCATTGGACAAGGGACCTATGGGCCACTATAAACAAGTAGGCCTGGGTCCATAAAAAGTCCTTCAAAAATTACAAGGGAAATCAGGAAAAAAGAATGCTCTCTGGTAAATTCCCAGTGGTAAATAATTTGAACGACTGCTTCGGGCATTTTGCTGTAGTGAGACGGATTGTGTTCAAAGCTGAATTAGTCACTCAACGGTGTTTCTTAATTAAAATTAACAACTCGTATCTGTACTTGGTTAAGTCATGCTTTCCCCTGTTTCATTGCGTTAATGGTAAGCTTGTCTCAGCTTGTCCATTATCGCTTGTGGCCAGTGTAGGTTTACAATACAATACAAATTATGTCCGAAATACATGGGTTAGTTGCCATTGGACAAGGGACCTATGGGCCACTATAAACAAGTAGGCCTGGGTCCATAAAAAGTCCTTCAAAAATTACAAGGGAAATCAGGAAAAAAGAATGCTCTCTGGAAAACTTTAGAAACAGCCGTCGCTTTCATCCAATCATATGTATTCGCAATTTTAGCCACTCTATATTCGACAGAATCTAATTAATGTTAACACAAAATCACCCTTACCACTTAGTCAATATAAGCCCATGGCCCCTGTTTCATTGCGTTAATGGTAAGCTTGTCTCAGCTTGTCCATTATCGCTTGTAGCCAGTTTAGGTTGACATCAAGAACGTATGAACCAGTTTGCCAATGGAGAAAAATTCATACGGAAACAATACAAATAATGTCCGAAATACATTGGACAAGGAACCTATGGGTCTGGGTCTATAAAAAGTCCTTCAAAAATTACAAGAGGAATCAACTGAATGCTCTCTGGTAAATTCCCAGTGGTAAATAAGTCGATCGATTGCTTCGGGCATTTTGCTATAGTGAGACGGATTGTGTTCAAAGCTGAATTAGCCACTCAACGGTGCTTCGTAATTAACAATTGGAAAGCTCATCAGACAAAATTTATATGGATTTAAAAGTGGTACACAATGGCCCTGATTGCATCCTCTAATATTTGCTATCCTATATGATTTTTATTTATCCTCGAAAACGCTTGAAGGATGAGTTGGAAACTGACAATCGCGATTTGGCAGTCCGTAAATGGTGGAGCGTTGTACAAAACCGAGATGACTGAAGGAGTGTTGTCGAGCAGGCCAAACCCCATCAAGGGCTGCAGAGCGAGAAGAAGACATGAAATGAAATGAAATGAAAAACGGCTTTATATTAGGCGTGCTTTAGCCATTAACCTATAGGGCTGTAGAGCGAGAAGAAGAAGAGTGGCTTGCAGGGGCGTAAAGTTGGGGGGGCATGGTCCAACATGCCCCCAGCTCCTTTTGGAGGGCTTTGCCCCCCCCCCCCAGCCTCAAGCAATGTAAGACGTGGTTCATACTTCATGGTCCCCTTTGCAGCAATATGAATGTATAAGAATTCCTTTTTTAGCTATGTATAATCTACAGCTGTACTTTACAACTATTAAAATGCGTAAAACCCTACTGTTTTGTTCTTATATTTTCAATTTTTCCTTATCCTGCCTGATGACGTCATAAGGTCTACTTAGTTTTGCCCCCGCCATCATTCTAAAACTTTACGCCTCAGGTGGCTTGCATTACAATGATACTGAACAAGCAATGAGATTTCCTTAAATATTTCTAAACTATCCTATACCCAAAATTTCGTTAAAATTACAAAATCCCTGTTCATTTTTTTGCTTTCCAATTTATACGTAGTATAAGGAAAGCTTTGTGATGGTCCAAATTTTCGATTCCGAGATTTCAACGGATTTACACGCTTTCAGGTCCCAGGAACCCAAAAAAGTGATTTTTACGAAATGTCTGTCTGTCTGTCGTTCTGTCTGTCTGTCTGTTCGTCGATTTCCAGGCAAACTACTCAGTCGATTTTGATTAAATTCGGCATGTAGGTTCACAAAAATCATACCTCGGGATTATTTTTGTTTTATTTTGGGCTAACTCAATTTGGGGGGTTTTATTCCCAAAAAAATCCAAAAAAACGTCTAAAAAAATTATTTCTCAAAAACGGCTCCAACGATTTCTTTTAAATTCACATATATTGTAGTCGTTATTAATGTTAACGAAATGCGGGGGGTCGCTTGCCCCTTGATAAGTTACTTCTGGGGGTAAAAAAATAAAAATAACTCAATTTTAATGAAAAGTGACTAAAAAATAATTTTTCTGCGAAACCTTTCTATCGATGATTTCTACCTTCAGGCATGTTTTAGGTGTTAAATTGAGTAACGAAACCGGACAGGTTGCTTTCCCAGAAAAGTATTTGGTTTTTTTGAAAGAATTTACCTCACCTCCAGTGGACCCCCCCCCCCCCCGAGATATCGGAAATTTATCCATAGAAAAATTATTTACCATGAAATTACTCATTTTCTCTATCTACTAATTTTGATAAATTGGAAAGCATGTTCGAGTAAACTCGGACCGGTTCTTTTTCTTTGTTTTAAGGAAAAAGTAATATTCATATGCACCTAGATTTTCTAGGGCTAGATAATAGCTTATCTTCATCGGCAGAGACGAACGGGCATGTCATTGACCACAATATCCCAAACAAAGCCGTAATCATGAAAGAGGAGCCTCTACCCGTCCTCAGATTGAAGTGTTCATCATTCCAAATAAAAAAAACTAAATTAACCCTCAATCTATAAACGCTCTTCATTGAAGTGGTGAGGGTAATCTGAAAATCCGTAAACCTATGGCAGGGGGGGGGGAAGTTGATCCGTTAAGGGAGCACCCCCGTGCCCCCTTGTTCGCTGCCCCCTCCTCCAGGTTTGAAGGAACTCAAGTAAAACCGCCTTTGATGTTGGCCGTTTTAAATCCCATCAGCCTATACTATACGTATGCTGTGAATATCTATCACCAATACGGCTTTATGGGGATTGATTTTATCAGACGTCGGATGGGAAAGGTTTCATACGGGAATGGGGGTGGCAGTCAGGCGGCATTTTGCGGGACGGGACTTTGAGTATTTTCTGCTTTCCTATTTATACGTAGTATATGGAAAGCTTTGTGATGGTCGAAATTTTCGATTTCGGGATATCAGTGGATGTTTTGAGGTCCCAGGAACCAGAAAAGTGGTTTTTTAAGTAATGTCTGTCAGTCTGGCTACGTACGTCGATTTGCGGGCAAACTACATAGAGGATTTTGCTTAAATTTGGCATGCAGGTTCACAAAAATCAAACCTCGGGATCATTTTTTTTTATTTTGGGCAAATTTAATTTAGGGGGGTTTTAATCTCAAAAAGCTAAAAAAAAAACGTCTAAAAAATTATTTCTCAACAACGGCTTCAAGGATTTTTTTTTTAAATTCACATATATTGTAGTTGTTATTAATGTGAACAGAATACAATAGGTCACTTGTCCCTTGATAGTTTGCTTCTGGGGGTAAAAAAATAAAAATGACTAAATTTTCATGAAAAATGGCTATAAAATAATTTTCCTGTGGAACCTTTCTAGCGATGCTTTCTCACTTCAGGTATGTTTTAGGAAATATTTAGAGTAACAAAACCGAACAGGTTGCTTTCCCAAACAAATGTTTGGTATTGAACAAAAAAAAACTTTTATGAAATAATAAGATACAGTAGGCCTAATTCATGCCCCAATTTATGAATTAATTTAATAATTAAAAAGTGACGGCTGACTCCAAATTTTCGGGTAAAAACCGACGCATTTAGATTATCATATTTTATAGCCCCATGTTGACATGTCCACATCCACAAAATTTGTTGACGACCCCTGTTAGCTGTCAAAAACACGGTGGTTGTAACACGCGTGCCGGCACTCAAGCAGTTTCACAACACTTTAACCCAATTTTGTGCCGAATGCTGCGAAATTTTGTTCAGCAATAAATATTCTAAAACTGTTCGTGAAAAAAAAATTATTAGATTCCTGCGAATCTATCAAATTGCGTCGTCACGTACAGCATGCCGAAAATCGGTTAGATTTTTTTATATCACTGCTGACTTTATTGAGTTTTCTTTTCTTTCCTAGTGCGACGCTATTTCCCCGGTTTTCTATATTCCATAGACTGATACGAGGAGAGAGAGATTAAGAATAAATAAAAAATAAACGCCGAAACGCGACAATGATGGTGTAGACCTCTCGAACACTGCTCTGTTCGGGATGTCAGCAGCATGCCCTGCAGCCGCGTTTTCCTCTATCGATGATAGTGGGTCCAGCCCACCCATGGACGGATACAAGGGGACAGGGGGTTAGCTGCCCCCCCCCCCCAAAATTAGTAAATCTCTTAAAAGTTTATTTATTACGCTCTAATTTAATCGATACTCATTAATTATGTTTATTCTACTTCGACCCCCCAAAGAAATGGGATGGATCCGTCCCTGAGTTGGGTGGACTCAGCTCAGAAGGAAATATTTGCCGCATTGTCGAGTCTCGCACTTCCGACGCAAACAGGGCCATAGTCATTGTTTTTTTGTCGTCACCGGAGGTGAGGCAACCTTAATATACAATATTTACAGCTCCATTCTATCTAGTGTACGCTGCCAATATTGTCGGGTTAATAACGACTTAGGCCTCATATTTGGGCCCCTAGAGCGACCCCAACTTTGACTGTCCTATACCAGCCCATAGGACAGTGGACCTCCTGATTATAGTGGATTCCGAACCACGAACGGCACTGTGCACACTACCAAGTAATCTGCATCTTTGAACCTGCTCTGGTCCGCTGGATTCAACTTGGTAAGGCGGACGGCTACTAGGTAGGCCTAGTAAGAGCATTATTGTCAAAGTGTGGGAATTACGTATAGGCTTGCAGCAAGTTATTAAAAGTATACAATATACAGTGTGCTAACTTATTAACATACACTATTAGGCATCCCTGTCGTAAACTAAGATACATCGGAATGACATAAAAGTCTATGCCAGAAAAATTAGCCGGTTTCCTTTCCTACCAGTAGGGAGTCCCTACAATTAAAAACAAGAAAAAAAACAAAAAAGGGCTAACATTACATAAAACATTGCTACATTAACATTCATTAGTCTAAACATGAAGAGCCATGAGAAATGATATAATGACGTCACCCCCCCCCCCCAAATGTTTTGATTTTACAGTAGATAAAATTAAAATCAGACATGCGACATTTCACTACATACTATAAATAAATGAAATAAATAAATAAGGACTTCTTTTGTTCTGTTACTAAGCCAACCTAGCGGAGTTAGGGCTATAAAGCCCTCTCTTACACTCAACTAGAAAGGCCGGGACCGCCTGCTTTACATGCCCTCCGAAGCATTACCAGAAATGTAGGTAATGTGGGACTCGAACCAACAACCTTTCGGGTGAAAGTCAGAGTCTGTACCACTACTCTACATGTCCTGACAATAGGATCACAGCCCTCCCCGAAATAAAATATAATATAATAATAATAAGTCTTTATTGAAAAAATAATAATACGGATAAAGCGAGATTAGGGCCTAAGGCCCTCTCTTACACCTAACTGTAAGTACACCACCCTACTGTAAAATTTGTATTGAACGCAACTGAGTTGGTGCACTAAACAGAAACCAATGAGTGCTTCCAATGATTAGACCGAAATTCTGCATTTCCATTTATAACTAAGAGGATATATTCACTTACAGTACAGTAGAACACAATGCGCAGCATACCCGAGATATCCCCCGCCACCAGCCAGCCCCCACCCCCCATATAATTTCGAAACTGAGTTCCATGAATAACCCATTGGTTCTCGTGTGTTGCGGAACTGACTGTTTGTCTTTGCTCTCATGCATTTTCATTCAGATATGCTGTATAAAATGTCCATCCGCAGACATATCAACCCCAATAAAGTCTTTGATGACAAAAAACAGCGAAAAGCTATTTTTTTTTAACGATGGCTCCCAGCAGCACCGAAGGATATCATATTCTTCTGCATGGCGGCTGCCTTGAGATTCTTTCCGTAGCTGTATCGACCAAGGCCGTAGCCAGAATTTTTTTTCGGTAGGGGACCATCTGACGTCACATGAGGTGGGGTAACATGAATATATTTCCGGACCCCCTGGACCCCCCCTCTGGCTACAGCCTTGGTACCGACGATGGCGCGGGAGTGACGCTTATGCTTGCTGACGTCTTCAATCGTTTTTTGACGTTCTTTTAAATAAAATACTCAAAACAATTTTTGAGACAATTTTTAGAGCCCTTTTTTGGATTTTTTTTGTAAAACCCCTCAAAATTAAGTTAAGGACCCCTGGACCCCCCTCTGGCTACAGACTTGGCTTCCACAATCTATGCCAATGGCCCTCGATGACACTCGAGCTAACACCCCTTTCAATGTCAGTCAGTCAGTCAGTCAAGCAGTCACACTAAGGCGGGGTTTCGACATACGTCAACGGTCAATGAGAAATATGAAATTGACGTTTTAGCAGACATTAAAGACACACTAAAAAAAATGTCTGCTACCACGTCAATTTCATATTTCTCATTGACCATTGACGTATGTGGAAACCCCGCCTAAAACCAACCCACACCTACACTAAAACTGTGGCATTTTTATCGTGACTAAAATGGTCCATAAATCTTGCCCTACAGCTCTACCCGGTGAATTCCCCCAAAATCACTCCTTACCCCCCCCCCTTCCCCTACCCATCGACATCAATACCGCGTCTTTTGACAAGGCGGGGAACCCCTCCCCCCCTCTGCCTACTCCTGTCAAAGTTTCATTGTCCATCAAACTTTATCTATTTTAATATCTTTGCATTGCTAATTGACATGGGCAATGGTTGGCCAGGTGACGTTTCTATGCCAACGGCACACCCATGGAATCCACCTTCCTCACCAAGCCACCCGCAACCAACCCCCCCCCCCCCCCCGCTAGATCCAGACATTCCCCTCCCCCCTCTAACTATGTCCCGAGCCACACAATTATTAAATATTACCGTACTGTGCTAACGTCTGTATTGATTGTGTCTATAAAGGGTGCATTAATAATAATTATAATGATTTAATATTAATAATAATCAATGGGGTCGTTGGCATTGGACAAGGGACCTAATGACCTATGGGCCACTATAAGGCTTGGGTCCGTACAAAGACCTTAAAAAAAAAAACTGTAAGGGTGTAAACTGTACCTGCAAAAATATAAATAAATAAATATAAATAATAAGAACCGGTCCGAGTTTACTCGAACATGCTTTCCAATTTATCAATTAGTAGATGGAGAGAATGAGTAATTTCATTGTAAATAATTTTCCTATGTTCAGATTTCGGATATATCGGGGGGGGGGGGGGGGGGGGGGAGTTGTCCACCTGGCGTCACTAGAGGTGAGGTAATATAGATAGGTCAGACCAACACATTACCACACAAAAATAATGGCAGGGCACGCAATGATTTGGAGCGTGAATTTTCTATCATTTTTTCAACAAAATACTTTTTTGCACAAAACCAAATAGTTTTTTATGAAAGCAACCTGTCCGGTTTCGTTACTCAATTTAACACCTAAAACATGCCTGAAGGTAGAAATCATTGATAGAAAGGTTTCGAAGAAAAATTATTATAAAATGGAAAACAATAAAAATTGGATATCAACAGACGGTAAAACGTACACTCATAAACAGCTGTGGTCCATTTGGCGATTAGGTATTCTAAAAGTCGGTCCAGTAGTTCATACACATCATCAAACCTTGATGTCTCCCTCAAGACAGTGGCGGACACAGAGGGAGGGGGGGGGGGGGGTCAGGATCCCTTCCAAAATTTTAAAAAAGGTGGCAAAATGACAACTTAATTCATTTAAAAAAAATGAAAAATGGAAAATGTAATATATAATACTTCTTTAAATGGTTTCGTTTCGTTCTGTACGTACCAACCAGAATTGTTCGGAAAAACTGAATGAGTTACTTAAATCAAATACCGTATTGTTTTTATTCTCAGTGTACAGCTGAGGCGAAATTTTGAGGGACGGCACTCCCCAAAACAAAAAGCTGCGTCCGCCACTGTCTCAAAACCACTTTTACGGACTCAAGGAACCTTAAGGGTTAATTAATTAATTATTTCCCATGGGAAACACAAAATATATTAATATATTTCGTATTTGAATTAAAGTAGGCCGTGGCAGGACAGCCCAATACAGGTTACTGATACTGGATAGTATAATCTATCCCGGGGGCAACACTGATCTATTTGAGTTGTTATGGTCTGCAAATTTCCCGACAGCCGGGTCTCTTCTTGCCGATCAAGAAGTACCCATTATGGGGGGGGGGGGTACCCATTTATCGAAATGCAGAAAACATATCGCTATACTTCGGAAGAAAAAAGACACAACTAAAAAATTGTTAATTTTGACTTAATAGCGTTTAATGTTTTTTTTTCTAATCTGTATTTTGCTAGAAAAACGGCGTTAATGGGCCGTAGTATGCATATTTTCTGCGTGAGGGCAGTTTGTATTTGGCGGAACTGTCAGATAATTCATTATCATTTTAAAAAGTTTAACTTCAATTTCTGTAAATTGACAGATTTAGAGTTGTGTCCTTTTCCTTCGAGAGTAGCGATATATTGCAGAGTAACATATAATGCAGAGGAACCTACTGTATAATGCAGAGGAATACAACTATTGTGTATTGATTGGTTTATATATTCAATACACGTTTCATTCATTTAGTTATTCATTCATTCAGTTATTCATTCATTCTTCTGATTTCGCACACCTATAAGGTTTTTCTACTCCGACTGTCCCTTAACCACTTACATGTATTTTGTATGTATATAAGTTAAAATTTCCTTTTCCTGAGCATTTATGTCCACATCACCATATGCTACAAAGCCTAAACCATGTCCAAAAAAACGGAATGTTTACACTTGACATCAAAGGAAACTGTCGGAGGTTTTCGAAATTCCAATTATATATACCACGTAAAGCTGAGCGCAATTTTATACATTCGTATATCACCGGGTTTTAGGTACATTGCATTGGAAAAATTCCTTTGAACCCTATTGGGGTGAGTGAAATCGTTTGGTGAGTGACCTGTGAATTTAATTTAAGGATTGAAAGGGGACATATTACATGTTGAATCTTTCTGATATATCGTAGCTACAGGCTACTCGAATGCAGCACCCCAAATGTAGAAAGAGAGAGGCTGAAACAGATTGTTCCCGATAAAAACCTCGAAATCATCCTCAAGACAAAGGACCTATGGAGCTAGGAGCCTAGCAAGAAGAGCATTCGACAGACATCGGGCCATCGGGATCACTTGAACCTGGACGCCTGCTTCAAGAAGTAAGAAGTAAGTAAGAAGTAAGTACAGGCTACATTGAAAAGTATCAGTAGCGCTGTGTTCCTTAAAATTGTATAAAGAATGAGACAATAAAATTTTATTGTGGATCAGTTGCGTCTC
Organism: Psococerastis gibbosa; assembly: GCA_963971405.1. Lineage (NCBI taxonomy): Eukaryota > Metazoa > Arthropoda > Insecta > Psocodea > Psocidae > Psococerastis > Psococerastis gibbosa. Next base: position 9,026,362 of record OZ020489.1, read on the forward strand.
ATTCTTTCTACAATTTTAAGTATGATGAAGTTCCACGAAGTCACTTTGGAGAATCTCACTATGACGCTGTGTTCCAATGCACGGAGGTGGCGCGCAGGGTTCCTTACCGAGACTTTTCAAGCGGCCGTGGGAGGTAAACTTAATATCTTTTTTTTTAAATAATCATAACGCAACGCCCTTTGGGGCTTACGCGTTGTATGTTTATGTGTTGCAATGCTGTAATTTTTAATGGGGTTGGTGTAGTGTGCACTATTGTTTTTTTTTTTTAAGCGCGCTGGGCAACTCGTTGCCCAGGTACCGTCTACAACAGTTTGCCCTTGTCTATTTGTTCGATTTTTTATTTTATGGATTAAGGGTTTTCACAGATTTTTATATATAGTGGACTGGAACAGAAACGGGAGCGTGTGTTGGCGTAGCTGCATCAGTGAGAATATCGGTCATAGAGGAGTTATTAGGGAAGGTGCGGTAGCAAGCATACGTAGGACAGACAAGGAGCAGGTGTTGTACATCAAGTAGTACCTGACAGGTTGGACACATGGGGGCTGGGGAACCCGTCATCAAGTGCCCATGGGTCAGCATCGTCTGCCCTATAAGCAGTCGTGTTATTAACAATTATTAATATCTGTTGAATGTAATTACAAACGACCGACGAGGCTGAATGTTAAATAATTAGAGAGCGAGAGATTAATTAAAGAGATAACCCAATCCTCGGATAATGTTACTCAGATTGCGGAAAATCGACTGCTAACCATTTATTGCTTTCCAATTTATACGTAGTATAAGGAAAGCTTTGTGACGGTCGAAATTTTCTATTCCGAGATTTCAACGGATTTACCCGTTTTGGGGTCCCAGGAACACAAAAGAGTGTTTTTTACGAAATGTCTGTCTGTCGGTCTGTCCGTCGATTTCCGGGCAAACTACTCGGTGGATTTGAGTGAAATTTGGCATGTAGGTTCACAAAAGTCATACCTCGGGACCATTTTTTTTATTTTGGACTCACTCAATTTGGGGGGTTTTATTGTCAAAAAACTCCAAAAAAAACGTCTAAAAAAATTATTTCTCAAAAACGGCTCCAACGATTTCTTTTAAATTCACATATATTCTATTCGTTCTTAATGTTGATAAAATGCGGGGGGTCGCTTACCCCTTGATAGTTTGCTTCTGGGGGTAAAAAAATAAAAATAACTTAATTTTAATGAAAAATGACTAAAAAATAATATTTCTGCGAAACTTTTCTATCGATGATTGCTACCTTCAGGCATGTTTTAGGTGTTAAGTTGAGTAACGAAACCGGACAGTTTGCTTTCCCAAAAACCTATTTGCTTTTGCGCAAAAACTTTTTTTTTGAAAAAATGATAGAAACTTCACGCTGAAATGCATTGTCTGCCCTGCCATTATTACTGTGTTGTAATGTGTTTTAAATATATTGAGGCTACCTCACCTCTAGTGACGTCAGGTGGACACCCCCCCCCCCCCCCCGAGATATTCGAAATTTAACCATAGGAAAATTATTTATCATGAAATTATTCATTTTCTCTCCCTACTAATTGATAAATTGGAAAGCATGTTCGAGTAAACTCGGACCGGTTCTTTCAAACAAGGATAATATTTCTATGAGGGTTTTCCGATGGTCGGGATTATTCCGACATTTCAAAACTGAAAATGTCCAGGCAAAAATCAAAAATTAAAAAATCATCAGCGGTCAAACTTCAAATAAGCCCCTAAAAAGCCCTTCAAATAAATAAAAAGTCAGCAGATTTAAGTTAGGGGTAACGAAAGTCTATCAAAGACGGTATCATCTTAGTTTTAAAAGAAAAGAAAAGTACTTAAATTGATAACTGGTAGAGATTTCCGAAGTGATCCAAAGGCGGTTTTATGGTGAAGGGGGAAATCGAAATAAAAATAAAAACAGAAAGGAAGTGGTTTTATTGCGATGTAGATACGAAAAATGATGGCAATTGGCTGTATTTAAAAACCAGCTTTCTGGTTGGCTGAGAAGGGGTGGGGGAGCGGTTATTAGGTTACTGTCGTAGCAGCCCCGTTTTTCATTACAGCAGTAACCTAATCAGATATTTCAATAAAATTCTTCTGCTTCCTGTACCTTATTCGTTCGCCCACCTCCCCCTCCGCCCAACTTGAGAGTCACACTTTATTCGAATGAATTCAAAATTGTTACTGCCTATAGATTTATTATTATTATAATTGTAGTGGATACACCATAGAAATATATTAACTGGAGCGGCGGGAGCCGTAATATGCCTTATGGGGCACCCGTTAATCATAAGCCAACTATCAGAGATAAGTACCAACGTAAAAAATATAAAAGTCTTACACATTGCAGTATAGCGGAACGGATACCTGGACCCCGTCAAAAACTCCGTACTTAGCTTATGCAGGCTACACTAGCAGCCATATTGATAACGGTCCACAGCCACGGGATGGGATACACTTATCGCTGGGCTGTAGACCGTTTTCAGTATGGCGGTTAGTGGGCACAAGATAAGTACGCAATTTCACTGGGTGTAGGGCCTGCACTAGCTAAGTACAGAGTTTTGACCGGGTCCAGGTAACCGTTCAGCTATGCTGCAATGTTTAAGACTTGGATATTTTTTACATTGGTACTTATCTCTGATAGTTGGCATATAGTTAACGGGAGCCCCATAAGGAATATTATACTGTAGCTCTTGCCATTCCAGTTAATATATTTCTATGGATACACCACGGTTAAAATGGTTTTTAGTCCGGGACAAAAATTAAATAGCGGAATATAACGAGACTAAAATTTAATATTCAAGCAAAGCACAACAAATAGAAACGATTATTAAAAGGCACTGACTGTGAGAATTGAACGTAAAGTTTCATCGAATTACACTGACTGCCTGCAGACCATCTCTGCGTGTTTATAAAGACCCGTAGAAATAGGCCTATCTAGAAGCAACTGGAAATTGCGGGAACGATCTTATCTTTACTCCTCCAGTCCATAAGTTAAACATAGGCGGGTACAAATACATATTGACTTTTTTGTTCTATTACTAAGCCAACCTAGCGGAGTTAGGGCTATTCTTACACTCTCTTACACTCAACTAGGAAGGCCCGGGACCGCCTGCTTTACATGCCCTCCGAAGCATGGCCAGAAAATGTAGCAAGTGTTGGATACGAACCAACAATCTTTCTGGTGAAAGGCGGAGTCTGTTCTACTACTCTACATGTCCTGACATAAACAGACGAATACTACGCATATCCGGGAGAGATCGTGAAACTAATGCTGCGGTCCTGAGGTGAATAGATGCAGAAGTCAAGTTACTTTTGACGGTTAAGAAACGGAAACTCCGGTCATGTATGAAGAATGAAAAGTTTCTACATGTAATAATCTATGGGAAAATAGAAGTACAGAGGGCTACCGGCAGAAGAATAACATCCTGGCTGAAAAACCTGAGGCGGAGACTCTCTCCGGTCCTGTAATGGTGATGACAATAGATCCCCCCCCCCCCCCCCGTATAAATTCTATCCTTCTTTTTTTCACTCTTCCTCTCTTTTTTTCCTCCATTTAATTTTAATTTTAATTCATCTATAATACAATGTTTTAGCTTTTAAGGTTAGCATGAAAACAAGACTTTATAGCCGTATTGTTCGCCTTTTGTTTATTTGCAATAAAGTAGTTTTTTCATTTTCATTTCATTTCAGTGGTTTGGCACGACTTCCATGATCCAAGATACAAATTGCCATAATGATCGCATTTAAAGAAGCAGAAGAAGAAGGGCACGCTAAGTACGTCTTCGATGTCAGCCCACACCGGCTATAGGCGATAATTGACAAGCTGAGACAAACTTACCATTTGTGCAATGTAACAGGCGTACGCAAGACTTCACCAAGTTTGTACGACTCTACCATCTTTTATACTGCATACAGGTACGCAGTATAGCATTCCTGTCTTATGCAGCGTTGATTTGATTCTGAATTCTGAAGCCTTGTTAATGCATGGAGGAGGAAGCTCTCAGGAATTTAATAACCCGGAGCTATACGACTGCCCGTTCAATTAGATTCGCAAGCATTATTCAGTTACTTAGTGGGGCGACAGAATAGGTTATTCGAATATATTCATTAAATGGTTTTATTTTTAAAAGAATGGTGCGGACTTATAACCACACGATAAAAGCGAAACTTCATCAATAAAATTCACATTTTCTTAAATTAGAGTCCAATAAATAGCTATACGTCTACATTGAGAAATAATCCACCTCAAATAGACATAAGGGGTCTTCACAGTGTTTGTGTTTTCGCGTTAAATGTATTATCCAAGTTAACACACAATCGTGAGTGGACCTCGGGAGTGAGTTATCAAGCTATATCGAAAATATTTAACAGAGTAAACAATAGGGGTCTTCACAGTGTTCGTGTTATCGAGTTAGATGAGCTATTCAAGTTAACACACAATCGTGAGTGGACCTCGGGAGTGAGTTATCATGCTATATCCCATATCGACAGAGTAAACAACGTGGTAGTAGTCGGACGTTCGTGGCACGGGTTTAAAGAAAGTGGCAGAACTCTATTCTAGTGCCACATTTGTTTATATTTCTTGTTCATTTTGGTTATTATAATTTTAAGTATTTACGGTAATTGCTTGTGATAATAGATTTTACAAATACATTTAAATACTAAGAAGATTTAAACGCCTGTTTCAAATCAATCGACAAAAACAAATATGGCGGCGGTCAAACATGAGCTATAGCATTGAATATATAAAACTATAGAAAGGCCCCTGCATTTACGATTCCATTCTATAGAAACGCGAACTAAGATGATACTTGGCAGCGAACTGTTGCTCAACGCAAGCACCACCCGCGGAGCTTCATACCTGGGTCCAGCTAGGGGTTGCAAGTCACATTGTACACTTCCTTATCCCTGTTTCAGAGCAGGGCCAGGTACAGCATTTACTCATTTAGAAAGCACTGAGCAGAACACGGGCCTCGTTCATTTATACTTAAATGTTTCAAGATAATTATAAGTAATTATAAGTAAATAATACGTGCATTACTGTGTGTGTTTTTTTCTTTACATCTCTAAGAACCGGTCCGAGTTTATTCGAACATGCTCTCCAATTTATCAAAATTAGCAGATAGAGAAAATGAATAATTTCATGGTAAATAATTTTCCTATAGTTACATTTCCAATATATGGGGGGGGGGGGGGGGTTGTAGCACCTGATGTCACTGGAGATGAGTTATATTCTAGACAGGTCAGACCAACACAATACCACACAGCAATAATGGCAGGGCACGCAATGCATTTAAGCGTAAATTTTCAATCATTTTTTTCAAAAAACAAAATTTTTGCTCAAAACCAAATGGTTTTTTGGGAAAGCAACCTGTCCGGTTTCGTTAATAAATTATTGAGTTATTTTTATTTTTTTACCCCAGAAGCAAACTATCAAGGGGCAAGCAACCCCCTGCATTTTGTTAACATTAATAACGACTACAAGATATGTGAATTTAAAAGAAATCGTTGGAGCCGTTTTGGCGAAATCATTTTTTAGACGTTTCTTCAGAGTTTTTTGAGAATGAAACCCCCCAAATTGTGTTAGCCCGAAATAAAAAAAAACCATCTCGAGGTATGATTTGTGTGAACCTACATGCAAAATTTCTTCAAAATCGGCCGAATAGTTTGCCCGGAAATCGATGAACAGACAGACAGACAGAGCGACAGACAGACATTTCGTAAAAACCACTTTTTTGGGTTCCTGGGACCTCAAAACGTGTAAATCCGTTGAAATCTTGGAATCAAAAATTTCAACCATCACAAAGCTTTCCTTAGACTACGTATAAATATCACACCTCGGGACGATTTTTTTTATTTCGGGCCAACTCAATTTGGGGGGGTTTTATTCTCAAAAAACTCCAAAAAAAAACGTCTAAAAAAATTATCTCTCAAAAACGGCTCCAACGATTTCTTTTAAGTTCACATATATTGCAGCCCTTATTAATGTTAATAAAATGTGGGGGGTCGCTTGCCCCTTGATTGTTTGCTTCGGGGGGTAAAAAAATAAAAATATCTAAATTTTAATGAAAAATGACTAAAAAAAAAAAAAATCTGCTAAACCTTTCTATCGATGATTTCTACCTTCAGGCATGTTTTAGGTGTTAAAAAGAGTAAAGAAAATCGGAAAGGTTGCTTTCCCAAAAAAGTATTTTTTTTTGGGCAAAAAAAGGTTTTTTTTCAAAAAATGATAGAAAATTCTCGGTCAACTGCATTGCGTGCCCTGCCATTATTCCTGTGGGGTAATGTGTTGTCTGACCGGTCTAGATAGAATATGCAATGCCATCGGTTAATTCAGTGCTTTGGAATAGGTGGTATCCTAGTCGATTGCCAGAGGGGGTCCTTGGGTTCCGGACCCCCACCACCTTCCCAAATGGTTACAGCGTAAACTAGATAGAATGGAGTTTTACAGATTTCTAAATTTATTGAGGTTACCTCACCTCCAGTGACGTCAGGTGAACCCCCCCCCCCCCGAGATATGCGAAATTATTATATTATATTATATATATATATATATATTATATATTATATTATATATTATATTATAGCCCTAACTATACTAACTTATAGCCCTAACCCTCCGCTAGGTTGGTTTAGTCATAGAAACATCAACAAAAGTCATTATTTATTGCTCTCCAATTTATACGTAGTACCTATATAAGGAAAGCTTTGTCATGGTCGAAATTTTCGATTCCGAGATTTCAACAGATTTACACGTTTTGAGGTCCCAGGAACGCAAAAAAGTGGTTTTTACAAAATGTCTGTCTATTGCTCTGTCCGCCTGTCTGCCACTCTGTCTGTTCATCGATTTCTGGGCCAACTACTCGGTCAATTTAAAAGAAATTTAGCATGTAGGTTCACAAAAATCATACCTCGTGGCCGTTTTTTTCTATCATCTTTTAAAAAAAAAATTTTTTGCACAAAAATAAATATTTTTTTGGGAAAGCAACCTGTCCGGTTTCGTTACTCAATTTAACACCTTTAACATGTCTGAAAGTAGAAATCATCGAAAATTATTTGTTATAGTCAGTCAAAATTAGTAGATAGGGAATATGAGTAATTTCATGGTAAATGATTTTCCAGTTGTTATATTTCCGATATCTCAAGGGGGGGGGGGGGGTTGTCCACCTGACGTCACTGGAAGTGAGATAAATTCTAGATAGGTCAGACCAACACATTAATTACCCCCACAGCAATAATGGCAGGACACGCAAGGCATTTGAGCGCGAATTTTCTATCATTTCTTCAAAAAATAATTTTTTTGTGTAAAATCAAAATTTTTTTGGGAGAGCAACCTATCCGGTTTAGTTACTCAATTTAACACCTAAACATGCCTGAAGGTAGAAATCATCGATAGAAAGGTTTCGCAGAAGAATTATTTTTTAGTCATTTCTCATTAAAATTTAGTTATTTTTATTTTTTTACCCCCAGAAGCAAACTATCAAGGGGCAAGCGACCCCCGCAATTTGTCAGCATTAACAACAACTACATTTCTGGCCATGCTTCGGAGGGCATGTAAAGCTGGCGGTCCCGGGTCATCCTATAGTTGAGTGTAAGAGAGGGCTTTATAGCCTTATTTTCACTAGGTTGGCTTAGTAATAGAAACATAAAAAGTCCTTATTTATAATATATGAGAATTTAAAAGAAATCGTTAGAGCCATTTTTGAGAAATAATTTTTTTAGACGTTTTTTGGGAGTTTTTTGTGAATAACCCCCCCCCCCCCCAAATTGAATTGGCCCAAAATAAAAATAAAACGATCCCGAGGCATGATTTTTGTAAACCCTACATGCTAAATTTCATCAAAATCGACCGCTTAGTTTGCCCGGAAATCGGATGCACAGGCAGACAGTCAGACATTTCGTAAAAACCACTTTTTTGGGTTCCTGCAGTCTGATCGAGGCGTTTATAATACCGGGGTTAAATAAATACCCTAGGATTATAACTGTAAACAAACACATTTTGAATAGCACTTTCCATTATAAAATTATCTTGTTTACCAGTGGATTAAATAAATACCGGTCTTATAAACGCCCCGATCAGGCTGCCTGGGACCTGAAAACGTGTAAATCCGTTGAAATCTCGGAATCGAAAATTTCGACCATCACAAGCTTTCCTTTTACTACGTATAAATTGGAAAGCAATAAAATATATACAGTATTATACCACTGGCCATTATTAAAGTAGGCAGCCAATTGAAGGGGCAGGAAGAAATTGGGGAGTATTGCATAGTGAGGGTATTTAGACCGTCCATGGTAAAGATGTGGCGAGTTGGCCCTGACGAATTGCACAATGGGGCTGACACCGAGCGGGACGTCCGACCTTTTTTCTAGTTTGTAGGTTTTTCAACCCAGAAAAACCTGTTTGCAATATTTGACTGTCGTGACCATTCTATAGTGTTATATATTCAATGGCACTGAGCAGTTCACGGGCCTCGTTCATTAATACTTAAATGTTTCAAGATAATTATAAGTCCAATACGTGCATTACTGTGTGTGTTTTTTTTCTTTACATCTCTAAGAACCGTCCGAGTTTTATTCAACATGCTTTCCAATTTATCAAAATTAGCAGATAGAGAAAATGAATAATTTCATGGTAAATAATTTTCCTATAGTTACATTTCCGATATTTCGGGGGGGGGGGGGGGGGGGGGGGGGGGGGGGGGGGGGGGGGGGGGGGGGGGGGGGGGGGGGTTGTAGCACCTGATGTCACTGGAGATGAGTTAAATTCTAGATAGGTCAGACCAACACAATACCACTCAGCAATAATGGCAGGGCACGCAATGCATTTAAGCGTAAATTTTCTATCATTTTTTCAAAAACAAAATTTTTGCTCAAAACCAAAATGGTTTTTTGGGAAAGCAACCTGTCCGGTTTCGTTACACAATTTAACACCTAAAACATGCCTGAAGGTAGAAATCATCGACAGAAAGGTTCGCAGAAAAATTATTTTTCACTTAAAATTTAGTTATTTTTATTTTTTTTTACCCCCAGAAGCAAACTATCAAGGGGCAAGCGACCCCCTGTATTTTGTTAACATTAATATCGACTACAAGATATGTGAATTTAAAAGAAATCGTTGGAGCCGTTTTGGCGAAATCATTTTTTAGACGTTTTTTTGGAGTTTTTTGAGAATGAAAACCCCCCCAAATTGAGTTAGCCCAAAATAAAAAGAACTGTCTCGAGGTATGATTTGTGTGAACCTACGTATCCAAAAATTTCTTCAAAATCGGCCGAATAGTTTGCCCGGAAATCGATGAACAGACAGACAAGACATAGAGACAGACAGACAGAGCGACAGACAGACATTTCGTAAAAACCACTTTTTTGGGTTCCTGGGACCTCAAAACGTGTAAATCCGTTGAAATCTCCGAACCGAAAATTCAACCATCACGAAGCTATCCTTAGACTACGTATAAATATCACACCTCGGACGATTTTTTTATTTTTTTATTTTTATAGCTCAATTTGGGGGGGTTTTATTCTCAAAAAACTCAAAAAAAAAAGTCTAAAAAATGTATTTCTCAAAAACGGCTCCAACGATTTCTTTTAAGTTCACATATATTGTAGCCCTTATTAATGTTAATAAAATGTGGAGGGTCGCTTGCCCCTTGATTGTTTGCTTCGGGGGGTAAAAAAATAAAAATATCTAAATTTTAATGAAAAATGACTAAAAAAAAGAAAAATTCTGCTAAACCTTTCCATCGATGATTTCTACCTTCAGGCATGTTTTAGGTGTTAAAAAGAGTAAAGAAAACCGGAAAGGTTGCTATCCCAAAAAAGTATTTTTTTTTGGGCAAAAAAATGTTTTTTTGAAAAATGATAGAAAATTCACGGTCAAATGCATTGCGTGCCCTGCCATTATTCCTGTGGGGTAATGCATTGTCTGATCGGTCTAGAATATGCAATGCCATCGATTAATTCAGTGCTTTGGGATAGGTGATATCCTAGGCGATTGCCAGAGGGGGTCCTTACGTTCCGGACCCCCCCCCCCCCCTTCCCAAATGGTTACAGCGTACACTAGATAGAATGGAGTTTTATAGATTTCTAAATTTATTGAGGTTACCTCCCCTCCAGTGACGTCAGGTGAACCCCCCCCCCCCCCCCGAGATATTCGAAATTAAACCAAAAGAAAATTATTTACCATGAAATTACTTATTTTCTCTATCTCTACTAAGTAGTTGATAAATGTGAAAGCATGTTCGAGTAATCTCGGACCGGTTCTTTTTGAATTGTCATTACTTACAATAGAATTATTTGGTTGTATATTTGTATATATATTTTTTGGTTTAACTCATAATTGCTAAAAATCTGTTGGTAATTGAAAGGTGATGTAATGAGTGGATGGCCATGCTTCGGAGGGCATGTGAAGCAGGCGGTCCCGGGCCTTCCTAGTTGAGTGTAAGAGAGGGCTTTATAGCCCTAACTCCGCTAGGTTGGTTTAGTCATAGAAACAACAACAAAAGTCATTATTTATTGCTCTCCAATTTATACGTAGTACCTATATAAGGAAAGCTTTGTCATGGTCGAAATTTTCGATTCCGAGATTTCAACAGATTTACACGTTTTGAGGTCCCAGGAACGCAAAAAAGTGGTTTTTACAAAATGTCTGTCTATTGCTCTGTCCGCCTGTCTGCCACTCTGTCTGTTCATCGATTTCTGGGCCAACTACTCGGTTAATTTAAAAGAAATTTAGCATGTAGGTTCACAAAAATCATACCTCGTGACCGTTTTTTCTATCATGTTTTAAAAAAAAAAAAATTTGCACAAAAATAAATATTTTTTTGGGAAAGCAACCTGTCCGGTTTCGTTACTCAATTTAACACCTTAAACATGTCTGAAAGTAGAAATCATCGAAAATTATTTGTTATAGTCATTTTTCCAGAAGCAAACTATCTTGCGGCAAGCGACCTCCCGCATTTTATTAACATTAATATTGACTACAATATATATGAATTTAAAAGAAATCGTTGGAGCCACTTTTGAGAAATAATTTTTTTAAACGTTTTTTTTTAGTTTTTTGAGAACGACTGCGGGCAAACTTACAAATTTGGAAAAAATTGAAAACAAAAATGATCAATTGTTGAAAACCAGTGGAATGTGGTGTAAAAATAAATAATGCATCATTGAAGATTTTCCGTCAATGACCAAATCAAATTTGAAGTATAATTGACCAGTGGAATAGCCGCCTTAGCATTATTCCAATTTGAATTTGAAGAAGCTCTCATATACGGCTTCAAAGTAATAATAGGTAGATTTAGTATTTTACAGTAGATTCATTAAGTCTAATTAAATCATCTGCAATTCTAAAATAAGCTATTTTTGGAAAGCCTATGCTGAGCAGAAGTACAATGCTAGGTCAAATAAAAGAACCGGTCCGAGTTTACTCGAACATGCTTTCCAATTTATCAACATTAGTAGATACTAGGGAATATGAGTAATTTCATGGTAAATGATTTTCCAGTTGTTAAATTTCCGATATCTCGGGGGGGGGGGGGGGGGTTGTCCACCAGACGTCACTGGAAGTAAGATAAATTCTAGATAGGTCAGACCAACACATTAATTACCACACAGCAATAATGGCAGGACACGCAAGGCATTTGAGCGCGAATTTAATATCATTTTTTCAAAAAATAATTTTTTGTGCAAAATCAAATATTTTTTTGGGAGAGCAACCTATCCGGTTTAGTTACTCAATCTAACACCTAAAACATCCCTGAAGGTAGAAATCATCGATAGAAAGGTTTCAAGGTTTCGCAGAAAAATTATTTTTTAGTCATTTCTCATTAAAATTTAGTTATTTTTATTTTTTTACCCCCAGAAGCAAACTATCAAGGGGCAAGCGACCCCCCGCAATTTGTCAGCATTAACAACAACTACAATATATGAGAATTTAAAAGAAATCGTTGGAGCAGTTTTTGAGAAATAATTTTTTTAGACGTTTTTTGGGAGTTTTTTGTGAATAAAACCCCCCCAAATTGAATTGGCCCGAAATAAAATAAAATGATCCCGAGGTATGATTTTTGTAAACCTACATGCTAAATTTCATCAAAATCGATTGCCCGGAAATCGATGCACAGAGATGACAGACAGACAGACATTTCGTAAAAACCACTTTTTTGGGTTCCTGCAGTCTGATCGAGGCGTTTATAATACCGGGGTTAAATAAATACCCTAGGATTATAACTGTAAACAAACAAATTTTGAATAGCACTTTCCATTATAAAGTTATCTTGTTTACCAGTGGATTAAATAAATACCGGTCTTATAAACGCCCCGATCAGGCTGCTGGGACCTGAAAACGTGTAAACCCGTTGAAATCTCGGAATCGAAAATTTCGACCATCACAAAGCTTTCCTTTTACTACGTATAAATTGGAAAGCAATAAAATATATACAGTATATACCACTGGCCATTATTAAAGTAGGCAGCCAATTGAAGGGGCAGGAAGAAATTGAGAGTGTTGCATAGTGAGGGTATTTAGACCGTCCCTGGTAAAGATGTGACGAGTTGGACCCTGACGAATTGCACAATGGGCTGACACCAGCGGGACGTCCGACCTTTCTTCTAGTTTGTAGGTTTTTCACCAGAAAAGCCTGTTTGCAATATTTGACCGTCGTGACCATTCTATAGTGTTATATATTCAATGGCTATAGCAAGGTAAATAACACGTTAACCAACATGGAAGTGGGTTTAGGATAGCACGCTGGTTAGCTGGTTATCGGTGTGTTAACTTAGCCTGATATAACACACTTAACTAGGTATAACTCGATAACACGAACACTGTGAAGACCCCTACAGTGGTAGTAGTCAGACGTTCGTGGCACGGTTTTAACGAAAGTGGCAGAACTCTATTCTAGTGCCACATTTGTTTATATTTTTTGTTCGTTTTGGTTATTATAATTTTAAGTATTTACGGTAATTGCTTGCGATATAATAGATAATACAAATAAATTTAAATTCAACAAAATTTTAAACGCGTGTTTCAAATCAATCGACAAAAACAAATATGGCGGCGGTCAAACCTGAGCTATCTATTGCACCGCTAGCTATATAACACAGTTAACCAACTTGTATGTGCGTTGAGGATAACACACTGGTTAGCTTGTTATCGGGTTTCACGTGTGTTAACTTAACTTGATATACCACACATAACTAGGTATAACTCGATAACACCAACACTGTAAAAACCCATAATAATTCTAAAGATTGGTCAAAAAATGCTGACTTAACGGATAACTGACATCCTGGGTTAGGCGCGGTTCCCACCGACCTGCAAGTGCGAAATACACATACGGTGACGTGGTAGCAGATATTATTAATAAAGGCGGGGTTTCCACCGACCTCTCATTGCAGAATGCAAATGACATTGACGGAAATTTAAGTTTTTCTTTTTATAGTAATCTATTAAAGTGTGTGTACTTAACATATCCCATGCCGCCATTTTTTAATTTTAGTTTGTTTGTTTGTGATTTTACTGTATGATCGTTGATCAATTTTAACTATGGCATAGAGTAAAACAAAAATTTCCGTCAATGTCATTTGCATTCTGCAATGAGAGGTCGGTGGAAACCCCGCCTTTATTAATGATATCTGCTACCACGTCACCGTATGTGTATTTTGCACTTGCAGGTCGGTGGATACCGCGCCTTACCGAAAATTAGCGCGAGCGAGCCAAGACTTGGAGCGGACTAGATTGATGGATCGACAAACTAGTGTTCCCGATGAGACGCCTGGGTGGTTTAGTGGTATGAATGCTCTGTTTTTAAAGATTAGTGGCAACGTGTAATTGTGTAATTTTCTATTTATACGTTAGTATAAGGAAAGTTATGTGATGGTCAATATGTTTGATTTAGAGATTTCAGTGAATTTACACGTTTTGAGGTCTCTGGAACCCAAAAGGTGGTTTTTACGAAAGGTCTGTCTGTCGGTCTGTCTGTTTGTCGATTTTGGGCAAACTAATCGGTTAATTTGAATGAAATTGGCATGTAGGGTCACAAAAATCATACCCCGGGACATTTTGTTGATTTTGGGCTAGCTCAATTTTGTTTTCACACTAAAAATTTCTTTAAAAGAAACGGCAAAAAACATTTTTCTTTAAATTGACATAGTCTTTATTAATGTTTTCGGTTTCGTTACTCAATTTAACACCTTAAACATGTCTGAAAGTAGAAATCATCGAAAATTATTTGTTATAGTCATTTTTCCAGAAGCAAACTATCTTGCGGCAAGCGACCTCCCGCATTTTATTAACATTAATATTGACTACAATATATATGAATTTAAAAGAAATCGTTGGAGCCACTTTTGAGAAATAATTTTTTTAAACGTTTTTTTTTAGTTTTTTGAGAACGACTGCGGGCAAACTTACAAATTTGGAAAAAATTGAAAACAAAAATGATCAATTGTTGAAAACCAGTGGAATGTGGTGTAAAAATAAATAATGCATCATTGAAGATTTTCCGTCAATGACCAAATCAAATTTGAAGTATAATTGACCAGTGGAATAGCCGCCTTAGCATTATTCCAATTTGAATTTGAAGAAGCTCTCATATACGGCTTCAAAGTAATAATAGGTAGATTTAGTATTTTACAGTAGATTCATTAAGTCTAATTAAATCATCTGCAATTCTAAAATAAGCTATTTTTGGAAATTTGTCAGCATTAACAACAACTACAATATATGAGAATTTAAAAGAAATCGTTGGAGCAGTTTTTGAGAAATAATTTTTTTAGACGTTTTTTGGGAGTTTTTTGTGAATAAAACCCCCCCAAATTGAATTGGCCCGAAATAAAATAAAATGATCCCGAGGTATGATTTTTGTAAACCTACATGCTAAATTTCATCAAAATCGATTGCCCGGAAATCGATGCACAGAGATGACAGACAGACAGACATTTCGTAAAAACCACTTTTTTGGGTTCCTGCAGTCTGATCGAGGCGTTTATAATACCGGGGTTAAATAAATACCCTAGGATTATAACTGTAAACAAACAAATTTTGAATAGCACTTTCCATTATAAAGTTATCTTGTTTACCAGTGGATTAAATAAATACCGGTCTTATAAACGCCCCGATCAGGCTGCTGGGACCTGAAAACGTGTAAACCCGTTGAAATCTCGGAATCGAAAATTTCGACCATCACAAAGCTTTCCTTTTACTACGTATAAATTGGAAAGCAATAAAATATATACAGTATATACCACTGGCCATTATTAAAGTAGGCAGCCAATTGAAGGGGCAGGAAGAAATTGAGAGTGTTGCATAGTGAGGGTATTTAGACCGTCCCTGGTAAAGATGTGACGAGTTGGACCCTGACGAATTGCACAATGGGCTGACACCAGCGGGACGTCCGACCTTTCTTCTAGTTTGTAGGTTTTTCACCAGAAAAGCCTGTTTGCAATATTTGACCGTCGTGACCATTCTATAGTGTTATATATTCAATGGCTATAGCAAGGTAAATAACACGTTAACCAACATGGAAGTGGGTTTAGGATAGCACGCTGGTTAGCTGGTTATCGGTGTGTTAACTTAGCCTGATATAACACACTTAACTAGGTATAACTCGATAACACGAACACTGTGAAGACCCCTACAGTGGTAGTAGTCAGACGTTCGTGGCACGGTTTTAACGAAAGTGGCAGAACTCTATTCTAGTGCCACATTTGTTTATATTTTTTGTTCGTTTTGGTTATTATAATTTTAAGTATTTACGGTAATTGCTTGCGATATAATAGATAATACAAATAAATTTAAATTCAACAAAATTTTAAACGCGTGTTTCAAATCAATCGACAAAAACAAATATGGCGGCGGTCAAACCTGAGCTATCTATTGCACCGCTAGCTATATAACACAGTTAACCAACTTGTAAGTGCGTTGAGGATAACACACTGGTTAGCTTGTTATCGGGTTTCACGTGTGTTAACTTAACTTGATATACCACACATAACTAGGTATAACTCGATAACACCAACACTGTAAAAACCCATAATAATTCTAAAGATTGGTCAAAAAATGCTGACTTAACGGATAACTGACATCCTGGGTTAGGCGCGGTTCCCACCGACCTGCAAGTGCGAAATACACATACGGTGACGTGGTAGCAGATATTATTAATAAAGGCGGGGTTTCCACCGACCTCTCATTGCAGAATGCAAATGACATTGACGGAAATTTAAGTTTTTCTTTTTATAGTAATCTATTAAAGTGTGTGTACTTAACATATCCCATGCCGCCATTTTTTAATTTTAGTTTGTTTGTTTGTGATTTTACTGTATGATCGTTGATCAATTTTAACTATGGCATAGAGTAAAACAAAAATTTCCGTCAATGTCATTTGCATTCTGCAATGAGAGGTCGGTGGAAACCCCGCCTTTATTAATGATATCTGCTACCACGTCACCGTATGTGTATTTTGCACTTGCAGGTCGGTGGATACCGCGCCTTACCGAAAATTAGCGCGAGCGAGCCAAGACTTGGAGCGGACTAGATTGATGGATCGACAAACTAGTGTTCCCGATGAGACGCCTGGGTGGTTTAGTGGTATGAATGCTCTGTTTTTAAAGATTAGTGGCAACGTGTAATTGTGTAATTTTCTATTTATACGTTAGTATAAGGAAAGTTATGTGATGGTCAATATGTTTGATTTAGAGATTTCAGTGAATTTACACGTTTTGAGGTCTCTGGAACCCAAAAGGTGGTTTTTACGAAAGGTCTGTCTGTCGGTCTGTCTGTTTGTCGATTTTGGGCAAACTAATCGGTTAATTTGAATGAAATTGGCATGTAGGGTCACAAAAATCATACCCCGGGACATTTTGTTGATTTTGGGCTAGCTCAATTTTGTTTTCACACTAAAAATTTCTTTAAAAGAAACGGCAAAAAACATTTTTCTTTAAATTGACATAGTCTTTATTAATGCTAAAAAATTATTTTGGGCTAACTCAATTTGGGAGGGATTCTCAAAAACTCCTAAAAAAACGTCTAAAAACATTATCTCTCAAAAATGGCTTCAACGATATCTTTTAAATACACATATTGTATATTGTAGTTGTTATTAATATAAACAAAACCCAATAGGTCACTTGTCCCTTGATAGTCTGGTTCTGGGGGGTATTAAATAAATAAATATAAACAATATTTTAATGATAAATTACTAAAAAATAATTTTTCTGCGGATCCCTTCAATGTTTTCTTACTTCAGGAATGTTTTAGGTGTTAAATAGACGGAACTGAACAGTTTACTTTCACAAACAAAGATTCGGTCTTGAACAAAAAATTATGCATTGAAGAAATTAGGGAATTTTATGTCTTGCTTTGCCAATTAAATAAAAAATAAGAAGTCTTTAAAAACAGCGGATTTTGTGGTACCTATTTCTTGTCGGACGTACGGGTACACTCAAGGGCGGATCCAGCGGAAAATTTAGAGGGGGGGGGGGGGGGGGGTCACAAGTTTTTTGTAAGTTTAAAAGGCAATTTTTTTTTTTGTTGAAAAAAAATGAGTTTTACCCTATTTTTTTTACTAGGTATCTTATATGACTTTACTACGAATTTACTCATTTGGGGGGGGGGGGGGTCATGACCCCCCTGTGGATCCGCCACTGAGTACACTCTTAAACAAAAATTATGATGCTTATTCACAGCAAAAATGTTCACCACAAACAAAACACATGAGCAAATGAACAATTAATAGGTAATATACAGTATATATTCTATCACTCTCTATTTCTTTTCTCTTAGTCTCTGGACAAGGAGAATATATTTTACCAATACATTACATGGACAGGTAGCGTAGTAGTACGGACTCTGACTTTCACCCGAAAGGTTGTTGGTTCGAGTCCCACACTGGCTACATTTTCTGGTCATGCTTTGGAGGGCATGTAAAGCAGGCGGTCCCGGGCTTTCCTAGTTGAGTGTAAGAGAGGGCTTTATAGCCCTAACTCCGCTAGGTTGGCTTAGTAATAGAAACAATAAAAAGTCCTTATTTATTTATTTATTTTATTTTACATACTGTAAAATAATACGAATAATATTTGAAATAATCATAGTAATAATAATAAAAACAACACACTAAAATTGATCCGGCACTATCTACGATTCTACGACCTGTGCGCTGTTTCATTCGGGATGTGACTTTGCACAAACAACTGAAAATGGGTGTCCAATACCGTACCCTCCACATGGGACAAACATAGCGTGCGGTAAGTACGTATAATTCCGAAAGTACCTATACAGTAAATAAGTCAATGTTTACATTAGACCTGCGCCTAATGGAAATACGATAATACAGCCTGATCATGGTGATTATAATACCGGGGTTAATTAAATATCATGTCACGTGGTGGGATTAATTCAATTGTTTAAAATAAATGAAAAGCTAATTTCAGAATTTTTAAATTGTGATGTTGACAATGCTATACAGATGAACTGACGCGACGTTGCCGTAGCAAATATACGATTAGTAGCAAATATAAACCCAGAAACCCCAGAAATAAACAAGTTTTATTATTTTGAAGTAATATATTAAGGATTATAAATAACTTAATTTGTCTAAATCTGAGGCAGTAAAAATGAAGAAACCCACCAAAAATATAGCTGAAGATAACTCAATTGTTTAGGTTTGAATTTTTCGCGCTTAGCACTGCGACGATTACCAACATCAAAAATTACAAAAATCTGAAATTAGTTTGTCTATTATTTTAAACAATTGAATTAATCCCATCACGTGACATGGTATTAAATAAACCCCGGGATTATAATCGCCATGATCAGGCTGCAGACAGAACGTATTGGAGACTTGTATGCTACATAAAATTACCTGTCGTAATTTAATACTGAACATTCATGAGGAGAGTTTCCCTGGGAAAGTAAATCTCAAAGTCAAACAAAATTTCTCTTAGCTAAATAAATAGCGGGCGGCTCACCGGTAATGAACGCTCAAGATACGATTAACTAGCGTACTGTCTTCTATACTGTACACTCATACCACCCCCCCCCCCCCCCCATGGCGATTCAACGATTCAATAGGGTGGTGTGTTTATATAGCTTCAGAAATCGAGAAAACCAGCGTAGCACGGAAATATAAGTTTGTAATCTCATTTAACATGTGTCGGAAACCTTTTTCAAACTCGCTTCCGATGGATTGGCCAAGCTTTGGAGTAAATAGGAAACATGGCAGAAGCAGAGCCGACTCCAGCTCTTATGTCATCCTGTTCGGGTTCTGAAGATGCCCCTCTATGTTAATTAGATAATAAGTACAGCAGTAAGTAAGGGTGCATTCAAACATGAAATAATTAATACACAATAATTGTAAGATCGCTCCAGGTAGACCTATAATAATTTTATCAATCATAAACAAAAAAAAATTTAAACAAATTAAACATACAACTAAACCCAACCACATTGAAGTTCGTCCACCCATGATTTTTACGTCCAACTTTGGTTTTATTTTTTATCTAAACTAGTGGAGCTATCGAAATAATGATAACTAAAATGTAATAGCGATAGATCGAATACTCGTAATTAGTCATTCATCAAATCATTTAAAACGTAACGCAGAAAAAAGTTGCAGGCCAAATCGTGGACTCTTGCACCCACATTGAAGTTCGTACGATTCATTAGAAGTTATTTGGTAACGTGTCCCCAGGCTTTAATAACATCATTTATTCTACTAGGCATTCTTGCGGTGTTATGGTCTCCCAGACTTCTTTAATGACCCTCTTCAACTCTTCTTCCGTGTCCGGCCTTTTCCTCTGTATCCTTTTCTTCATTGCACCCCAAACACTTTCAAAAGGTAATACATCAGGACTGCTTGCAGTCCAAGTTAAAACGGGAATGCCTTCCTCGCCGAACCATGCCCTAGCGGCCTCGGTAGTGTGACATATCGCCCCGTCCTTTTGAAATATCTACCACCCATTTGGGAACAAATAAGGACGCAAAGATGGAATTAGGTGGTTTTTCAAGATGTCAATGTACTTTGGGCTATTCACAGTTCCATCTACAAAATGTAGAGATCCAACCCCGGCTGCACTCATGCACCTCCACAACATGACGTTGGTAGGAAACTTATCCATGTGCTTCACACACTCTTGGAAATACGCTTCATCCTTTTTTCTGACGACTTCCGTTTTTGCTTGCCAATCCAAATCTCAAATCGGGACTCATCAGACCATTCGACATTATTCCATCGCTGTTCAGTCTATTTACTGTGGTTTTTGGCCCATCGAGGGCGCTTTGCAGCCTACACCTGCGATAGCGCTGGTTTTTTCTTCGCAGAATAAACGTTGTAACTCATTTGCTTCAATGCTCTTGTGCATGATTTCACACATAGAGGCTTCCCTGTAACTTTTTTCCATCTAGCCCAGAAATTTCTTTAGTTGTTTTCCTTCTATTCTTTGAAAATAAACGTCTTAAAGCGGTTAAGTCACGATCAGCGATTTTCTTTTGAGTGCCTGACCGTTTCTTTGGCAAGGGGGACGCACTTGTTTTGAAACGGTTTATTACTGACTAGATGGTGAATCGACTCAGCAACAACTGGGAACCCATTTTTCGCTTAAACATACCTTCACAATGAAGAAGAATTATTGTTTCGAACAAATCTTCGTTCAATGGTCTTCCTCGTCCTATCTTCACAATTTGACAATCAAAGATAGCGAATATGACAGATATTCTTTGGGGCTACATATTCATTCGTTTTAAAGTAGAATGAGAGTCATTTTAATGACAGTGCGTGAATTTATTCAGTATGAGGCGGGGTTTCCACATACGTCAATGGTCAATGAGAAATATGGTTTTGACGTGGTAGCAGACATTTTTAGTATGTCTTTAATGTCTGCTAAAACGTCAATTTCATATTTCTCATTGACCATTGACGTATTTGGAAACCCAGCCTAAGAGAATGGACGAACTTCAATGTGGGCGCAAGAGTCCGCGATTCTGTCCATAGCTTTCTCGTCTGTTCTCTCTTAAATCTTTTTGCTCCAGTTTAATGACAGTCTTTCTATTACAATTAAGTTTCAGTTATCATTATTTTGATAGATTCATTAGTTTAGATAAAAAATAAATCCAAAGTTGGACTTAGCGTAAAAATCTTAGGTGGTTGGGTTGTATTAAACTACACTTACACATTAATAGCATATCTCTCATAAACACATAACAGTCTAGTCCACTGTTTCAAAAAGGATTCCACTTGTTCCCGTCTTCCGCCCATTAAAGGGAATGAAATTGATAATTTTAATATTTTACCTAGTTAGGATCGTAATGTCATACCCCAACTTGGTTAAGTCACATGCTTACGCTTGTGACATTGTGTCTATGGTAACTTTGCCACAGCTTGCTCATTATCACTTGTAGCCGGCGTAGGTTGACATCGAGGATGTATACCAGTTTGCCACCAAAATTACAGCGCAAACAATAACAATTGTGGGAAAACCGATAGCTTGCACGGGTGCAGCTAAATTAGAATTATATCGGGGAGGGGGGGGGGGGGCATGTGAAGTGAAAAAATTAGATTAAATCGATTGGTTTTATTTGAATTTTTTCATACATAAACATTAAAATCTTAGCTAAACATCATTGTAAAAAGCCCTTATAAATATAATTTGTTATTTAATTATTTTTTTATATATTTTTAAGATTAAAGTTTTAAGCTCGGCAGGCTATTTTTGGTAGCAGTATTATTTTTCAATTTCACTTTTAATAAATCTGTCAATATTTACAATAGAATCCAATATAAAGATTTGAAGCTCGCAGAATATTTGGTAGTAGTATTATTTTTCTTTTTCAATTTCATTTCTTAATCTGGCTATACTCGGAAAGTGGTAAGGCAAGATAGGTGGGGGGGGGGGGGGGTGGTGGTGAATTTGCCAGCGCTCCGTCAGCCTGTCTTCTTAGATTCCCCTTTTTTCAACCTGTACACAAATTATGCACAGACTTCGATGGCAAGGTGGTAGCGTACTTGTACATGTGCGAGTCTGTACACGCCGGAAACGTGTCCTAACTAAACACGGGTACTAACCTACAGAGGCGACTAAAGAGGAAAATCGTATACATTTATTAAATTGTTTGAATGAATGAAATGAACGAAATACGTCTTTATATTAGGCGAGCTTTAGCTACTCAACCACCAATCCTATTGTTTTATTGTTTGCATGCGATTAAAAGAACCGGTCCGAGTTTACTCGAACATGCTTTCCAATTTATCAAGTAGTAGCTAGAGAAAATGAGTAATTTCATGGTAAATAATTTTCCTAAAGTTAAATTTCGGGCATCTCGGGGGGCGGGGGGGGGGGGGGGGGTTATCCACCTGACGTCACTGGAGGTGAGGTAAATTCTAGATAGCTCAGACCAACAAATTAGCACACAGCAATAATGGCAGGGCACGCAATGTATTTGAGCGTGAATTTTCTATCATTAAAATAAAAATAAATAAATAAACATTTTTTTCACAAAACCAAATAGTTTTTTGGGAAAGAAATCTGACCGGTTTCGTTACTCAATTTAACACCTAAAACATGCCTGAAGGCAGAAATCATCGATAGGAAGGTTTCGCAGAAAAATTATTTTTTAGTCACTTTTCATTAAAATTTAGTTATTTTTATTTTTTTACCCCCAGAAGCGAACTATTACGGAGCAAGCGACCCCCCCCCCCCCCCGCATTTTACCAACATTAATAACGACTACAATATATGTGAATTTAAAAGAAATCGTTGGAGCCGTTTTTGGGAAATAATTTTTTTTAGACGTTTTTTTGGAGTTTTTTGAGAATAAAACCCCCCCAAATTAAGTTAGCCCCAAATAAAAAAAATTGTCCCGAGGTATGATTTTGGTGAATCTACATGCCGAATTTCATCAAAATCCACTGAGTAGTTTGCCCGGAAATCAACGCGCAGACAGACAAAACGACAGACAGACAGACATTTCGTAAAAAACACTTTTTTTGGTTCCTGGGACCTTAAAACGTGTAAATCCGTTGAAATCTCGGAATGGAAAATTTTGACCGTCACAAAGCTTTCCTTATACTACGTATAAATTGGATTGCAAAAATATTCCTGGACTATATATATATATAAGGACGGCTCAGGGTAACAGTAGAAGCGAAAGTCCACCAAGAGCTCAGGATTGTAGGAGCAACTGCAGCCGAATCACAGAATAGCAAGGAGTGGAAGGGAACCTGCCGCATCGCTGGCCCTAACTAAGGAAATCTGGTACAGTACAGGCACAGACCTTCATTGAGGGCATAGTGAAATGAAACCACTCCATGAAGATAGTCTGGCACCGCCACTGCTGCCCAATCTGTATCCGGCCCGCAAGATGATGGGGGAACATTGTGTAATTTTGAGTGACAAAACGAGAATGGCTGTTCAGGGGGCGAGCGGGGGGGGGGGGGGGGTGGAGAGTGTGAGTGCTGTAGTGCGGTCTGTGTTTGACAGCGGTAGCCACCTATGTTATGTTATCTTATCATCCGTTACGGAAGCTAAAATACGTCGTCTGCCAACGAACCGCAGGTACACACCTGAAATTTGGGAATGATGGAGGGGGATCCTAGGCATGGGACCTGTGGGTGTTGTGCAGTCGCCCCTCGAAAAAATTCTGGGTATGGCCCTGTCCACTTCGGAATCCATGAAATTAGCTGTGCGAAGAGTAGAAAAACTGTAGAAGCATGCTGCTAGGGGTGACTCACCATCGTCGGTAAAAAAACCGCCATGTTTTTTCCTGTTCTAATGCATGGCGGAAGCCTTCAGATTCAGCTTTACATACGATGCGACGGTGAAACCAGTTCAAATTTATCAAGAACCTCTACTTTTGGTGAATTTGATTTCAACACTGGTAAACTCTTTATGTACGTATATACGATATACATTATATATATACCTATAATATATTGATATATTGTATATAGATATATATAGTATATTCTATAATCAGCAGAGATCCGGATAAAATCTAATGCGGTAAAAAATACGGCTCCATGACACTTTCTCCTTATTTCCTAAGCCAACAAATACAACAGCCAACAGGTTAACAAAAAAAAAGCAATAACAACTTTACTACAATAGAACCAATCAAAATGAAATATAGTGAAAAATAAATTGATTATAATATATATATAATTATAATTATAATTGATAATTGATAAATAAAACTTACCTGCTGCCTCCTTACTTTTCACAGCGGGTAAAATGTATTCCAATTTAGGCAAGAAGAAATAATTTTGATTGTTTCTAGGTTTTTTCCGAATGTTCCTAGTACAATGTAAATTGATGATGTAACAGCAAAGGCTTTCACGGCCGGAGTCGCATGAAGAACCAGTAGAATCCGGGCTGATGGGCCGTTGTCTAAATTAAAGCGAACTTCCAAACGTTTCGTCAACATCTGCGGTCGACATCTTCAGTGGAACTTCGTAGACTCCTAAGATTGTGCCTCGGGGTATCAGCAGCAATTGCAGATTAATATAATTAGTCTGTTCGATTATTAAATTCTTACATGATTTGAGTTCAGAACGGTGTAAGCCAGGCCAGTTTCTATCTTTAATTTATTTATTTAAATAAGTACGAAAGGACAATCTAAATGTAAAATTTATATATATTGCAGTTGCTGCTGAGCCTCCGAGATACAATCTTAGAAGTCTACGCAGCTCCACTGAAGATGTCTACCGCTGATGTTGACGAAACGTTTGGAAATTCGCTTTAATTTCGACCACAGCCCATCAGCCCGGGTTCTACTGGTTCTTCATGTACTGATGATGTTTTTGTCGACCTAGACAATGACCCAGACCAGCGGTCGGCAACCCACGGCCCGCTTAGTGTTTTTCGGCGGCCCGCGTAATGCAAACAAAGTCGACAAATTAAAACAGAATTATTTGAATTTTGAACTTACGCATTTAAAAAAAATAAAGCCCAGCATGTCCGAAATTGCAAATGATACACAAAGTCAAAAATAGCATTAACATTTAATTTTTGTTTAAGTTTACATTAATTATTGGAAAATATAGCCTACTTAAGAACAGAAAATGCCCACTTTTTAGAGTTTCCGCAATATGTATTTAATAAGTGCGGCCCGCAGGAAGGAACAGAATAAAAAAATTGGCCCACTGGAGGTTGGTTGCCGACCGCTGACCTAGACCCTGGAGAACTTTCTATGACAGCCTATGCTTCACCAAATGAGATTTTTTCGCCTCCAAAGGCAGAAGAAGCCCAACCTTGAGGAGCGGAAAGTAGGTACGTACATCCGGAAAAGTTCCAAATATGGAATAAGCTAACAGCCGTGTGTTCAAATCTTAAAAGAGATCGTGCTAAATTCAATTAACTAGTATAATCGGTCTTTTAACGATAAACTGATCAAAGTGGAAAGTTAGAGTCTTTAATATTTAAATAACGTCAAGATTAGATTATTTATTTACTTTGAAAGTTGTTTGATGTTTAAACATTATACGCCAAGAAAGTTCAAACGACAGAGTTAATTGATCGCTCAATAATTCCACAAGATTAAATTAGTATAATTGAGCCGAATTGATATCTGATACGGACCTCCAGAAAGCAGCCCCTCGAGAGGTTAAATTCTTTGCAAACTATCCGGCATTACATCAAAGAAATAGGGAAAACTTTCTTCAGAATTGAGGCGAGGGATTAATAAAGTACCTATGTATTAAGGAAAATTATTGGTTTACCAATTACAATTTCCAACTCATCATATAATATTACATTATATTACTTTACATATAAAGGAAGCCTACTTCCTCGTACATCGCTAATATATTATCAAAATCGTTAATTCTCTCAGCGATAATTTACAGTTTCATTCCCCCCTTCGGAAGACCTAGCACCAACCGAAAATAATAACTTATGTAAGGTGAATGAGGTAGATTTCTGAAAATGGCCGGAATCACATTAAGGCAGTGGTTATCAACCTATAGCAGCTTTGGTTCTGGCTCCACCAGAACGCCGCAGTAGAATTGATTAAAATTGAAACTATTCTAGAAGAACCGGTCCGAGTTTACTCGAACATGCATTCCAATTTATAAATTAGTAATAGTAGTAGTGTAATTTCATAGGAAATAATTTCCCTATGGTTAAATTTCAGACTCCTCGAGGGGGGGGGGGCATCTCAATATATATTAAAAACCCCTTAAAACTCAATTGCATATTCTGGAACGAATAGACCAATACATTGTAACAGTAGTAACAATGACACATGGCACGTAATGCATTGGAGCGGGAATTTTCCACAATTTCTCAAAAAATAATTTTTTGCACAGAAGCAAATATTTTTTTGGGAATGCAACCTGTCCATTTTTGTTACCCTATTGAACACCTAAAACATAACTGAAGGTAGAAATCATCGATAGAAAGGATCCACAGAAAATATCTTTTTTAGTCATTTTTCACGAAAATTGAGTTATTTTTATTTTTTTACCCCCAGAAGCAAACTATCAAGCGGCAAGCGACCCCACACATTTTTTTAACATTGATAATGACTATAATATATGTGAATTTAAAAGAAATCGCTGGAGCCGTTTTTGAAAAATAATTTTTTTAGATGTTTTTTGGAGTTTTTTATAAAGAAAACCCCCCCAAATTGAGTTAGTCCAAAATAAAGAAAATAGTCTCGAGGTATGATTTTTGTAAACCTATATTGCAAAATTTCATCAAAATCGACCGAGTAGTTTGCCCGGAAATCGATGAACAGACAGACAGACAGACAGACATACAGACATACAGACAGACATACAGACATACAGACAGAGCGACAGACAGAGATTTCGTAAAAACCACTTTTTTGGGTTCCTGGGACCTCAAAACGTGTAAATCCGTTGAAACCTCGGAATCGAAAATTTCGACCGTCACAAAGCTTTCCTTATACTACGCATAAATTGGAAAGCAAAAAGTCTAGTTCATCAAATGGAAATTCAAAACGAAAAACAAAATAATAAGTTGTATTGCATCATATCCAATCCCCATATATTTATGTACTATAACGTTACAGTAGTTTAAACTTTAAAGTTTAAAGCATTAAGAACAACTATAAAAAAAATTGGCGGCTCGCCATTAGAGGCAACTGCCTCACCTAATTTTCCAAACAAATCGACCAAAAAAAATGTATTTTGAATTAGGAAGTGTAGGTAAATCATATTCTAGAAGAGACGATTAAAACTTAAAAAATACCGTGAAAAAGAATCATGAACTAGCTCCAAAAATTCACAACTAGCTATAACGATGTAAGTAGAGGCACCATTTCCGACTGCCTCTCCATTGCTAGAAGACGGCAGGCACGAATTCGAGATTTAAAAATCATACAGCGTGAAGATACATACTGAAAACATTCGCTGCACCCAGCTCAATGATGAGCCGATGAGACACGCGCTAGACCCTGCCTCTAAACGAGTTTAACACACACAGCTCTGCCAATTTTTATTTTATTTTTATATGCTGCACCTCACCAATTTCGATCCCCACGAGACGCCACTAATAAAAAATTAAGTTACTTTTCGCTACCCCCGTTTCTCCTATCTATGTATATAGTGTATGTATCATTGTACGTCTAACTCCGCAAGCTTTACACTTGTAGTTCGCCGTGAACTCATAATATGACACCGTTGTGCAAAAAGATTGACGACCACTGCACTAGAGGAACAAAGTCAAAAAAATGATTCAAACTACGAATTCCGCCTTAAGTAACAATTTCTAAAGAAGATAACTTCAGAGATATTGTTAGCCGTCTCTATGTCAGAAGTACAATAATTTATTATTACATTTTGTAATAGTTAAAATGTCAAAGAGAACCCAATTGCAAGACACTGCAGGATTTCGCGTTGAAGTTAATTATCACTCTCTCGTGGCAATTAAACAGTTCATAATGCTGGTACAGAGAGTTGAATATAATATGTTTGATACAGAAAAGAGTTAAATAAAATACAAGCTTTCGGAGGGGGGGGGGGGGGAATCATAAAGAGTTCGTAAAATGAAACAAATTGACAATTTAGCTGCCCGTGAAAAACAAATAACAGAGGAAATTTAATGAACTCTTTTCACTTTTCACTTTTCAAAAAATAAAAAATGAATTGAAAGTATAGAAGAAATTCAATGAGAGGCTATATTAATAAGAGTCATAAAAATTCAGTATCTTATTAGTAAGACAGTAGTAAGCAATAGTAGGCAGGGGCGCCAAGATGTGGAGGGAGCATACATATAATATGTGTCTGCCCCTTACGGAATTTTCCAGGCGCTTTTTACGGTCAATATCTGTTTCAGAGTGTACGTCTCATAGGAAATTCGGCAGCCCGAAATTTAATACTCATGATTTATTTAATTAACTAAGCAAGTTATTAAATATTTGGCTCATTTAAGTTGTAGAAGACTACTTCATGCGTCATATAATAGGGTATTTTTAATTTTTGATTTCGTAGTTTTTTCATAGTATCTATTTTACGTGAAAAGTTATTGTTTATAAATTATTATCATGCTTATGAAAAAGTTTCCATATGAAAAACGTTCATACGGAAACAATACAAAGAACCGGTCCGAGTTTACTCGAACATGCTATCCAATGTATCAACATTAGTAGATAGAGAAAATGAGTAATTTCCTATAGTTAAATTTCGGGCATCTCGGGGGGGGGGGGGGGGGGGGTTGTCCACCTGACGTCACTGGAGGTGAGGTAAATTCTAGATAGGTCAGACCAACACATTACCACACAACAATAATGGCAGGGCACGCAATGTATTTGACCGTGAATTTTCATTTCATTTTTTCAAAAACTTTTTTTTTGCACAAAACCAAATAGTTTTTTGGGAAAGCAACCTGCCCAGTTTCGTTACTCAATTTAACACCTAAAACATGCCTGAAGGTAGAAAGCATCGATGGAAAGGTTTCACAGAAAAATTATATTTTAGTCATTTTTCATTAAAATTTAGTTATTTATTTTTACCCCCAGAAGGAAACTATCAAGGGGCAAGCGACCCCCGCATTTTGTTAACATTAATAACGACTATAATACATGTGAATTTAAAAGAAATCATTTGAGCCGTTTTGGAGAAATAATTTTTTATGAGTTTTTTGAAAAGAAAAGCCCAAATTGAGTTAGCCCAAAATAAAAACAATTCTCCTGAGGTATGATTTTTGTGAACCTACATGCCGAATTTCATCAAAATCGACCCAGTAGTTTGCCCAGAAATCGACGCACAGACAGACATTTCATAAAAACCACTTTTTTGGGTTCCTGGGACCTCAAAACGTGTAAATCCGTTGAAATCTCGGAATCGAAAATTTCGACCATCACAAAGCTTTCCTTATACTACGTATACATTGGAAAGCAATAATGTCTGCAATTGGTATTGGACAAGGGACCTATGGGCCACTGTAGGCCTGGGTCCATAAAAAGTCCTTAAAAAATTACTCAAAGTACTCAAGCTTTGAACTGGAAAACTTTATGTCAAAAATTAAAATAATATATTATTTATGTCCCAGAGACAGTTTTAATTTCACATATCTCGTAATATCAGGCTGACAGTCCCCCCCTCCCGCCCCCTCCACAAGTCTCCCCCTCGCCTCGAAACTTCTTGATAATTCCCCTCATTTATCACTACAAGACTATATGCTTAGCACAAACTTCAGTCATTGTCGCGGCAAAGCCTCATTAACAATGAAAATGTACCGCCTGTTCAGAAGTTAAATCAAATGGGGCCCAATTACACGAGCAAGGGAGCAGAAGTCAGCCTACTTCCTGCTTTGAGTACTAGAGTACTATAGGAGAGATGGGACATTCGAGTGGTCCAAAACTATTACCAATATATGTATATAGCACCGAAAAAATTTTAACGTACCTACTTAAGGCGCGGTTTCCATCGACCTGCAAGTGCAAAATACACATACGGTGACGTAGCAGATATCATTAATAAGGGCGGGGTCTCCACCGACCTCTCATTGCAGAATGCAAATGACATTGACGGAAATCTAAATTTTTCTTTTTACAGTAATCTATTAAAATGTTTGTACTTCACATATCCCATGACGCCATTTTTTAATTTTAGTTTGTTTGTTAGTGATTTTCCTCTATGATCGTTGATCACTTTTAACTATGGCATAGAGTAAAACATAAATTTCCGTCAATGTCATTCGCATTCTGCAATGAGAGCTCGGTGGAAACCCGCCTTTATTAATGATATCTGCTACCACGTCACCGTATGTGTATTTTGCACTTGCAGGTCGGTGGAAACCTCGCCTTAGGTAGATATTTGTCCTGGGTCAATATCAAGGCGGAGGGCATGTAAAGCAGGCGGTCTCTGGTCATTCTAGTTGAGTGTAAGAGAGGGCTTTATAGCCCTAACTCCGCTAGGTAGGCTTAGAAATTGAACAACATAAAGTCAAGATTTATTTATTTACTTTAATTTAAAAAAATCCAAATTCATCCGGGAATGGCTGATGAGACGGGAAGTGGTGGAATCCTTATTTGAAATAGTGGACTAGCCTTAGGCTGTTGTGTGAGAATAATGAGCAAGTTTAGTTTTTTTTTTCTTTAAAAAAAATTATTCGCATACGAGCAATTCATTGAATGTATCCGAATAACCTCTTCAGTCGCCTCTGTAGGTAATATCTGTGTTGAGTTACGACAGGTCACCGATCGCATGATATGTAGAGACTCGCACAACTACGAACAAGCTACGACTATGCCATAGAAATCCTTTTGTAGCATAAATTATGTTTAATTTTTTTAAATTTTTTATTTTAGTTTAGGGCGGGGAAAATTATTATAGGTCTACCTAGGGGGACCTTTCAATTATTGCGTATTAATTTATTGCTTTTGGTTTCAATACTCGTTTTCTTTTTTGCAAATTAAGTAAAGTGAAGTAAAATCTATTCCTCCAAAAATAACAGTTTACAATATGGATTCATTGATACAAAATTTAAAACAATACAGTATACCCGTGTGTAGTAATAAGACAACATGATAGGCCGCTGTACCCTGTACACTTACCTGCTTACGTACCTACTCATTATAATGACATTTCGGACTGTTCTTGCTTTCCAATTTATACGTAGTATAAGGAAAGCTTTGTGATGGTCGAAATTTTCGATTCCGAGATTTCAACGGATTTCACGTTTTGAGGTCCCAGGAACCAAAAAAAGTGGTTTTTACGAAATGTCTGTCTGTCGCTCTGTCTGTATGTCTGTCTGTCTGTGCGTCGATTTCCGGGCAAACTACTTGGTCGATTCTGATGAAATTTGGCATGTAGGTTCACAAAAATCATACCTCGAGACCATTTTTTTTTTATTCTGGGCTAACTCAATTTGGGGGGTTTTATTCTCAAAAAACTCCAAAAAAACGTCTAAAACATTATTTCTCAAAAACGGCTCTAACGATTTCCTTTAAATTCTCATATATTGTATTCGTTATTAATGTTTTTTGAAAAAATGATAGAAAATTCAGGGTCAAATGCCATTATTTCTGTGTGGTAATGTGTTGGTCTGACCTTTCTAGAATTTACCTCACCTCCAGTGACGTCAGGTAGACAACCCCCCCCCCCCTCCCCACAGATATCGAAAATTTAGCCATAGGAAAATTATTTACCACGAAATTACTAATTTTCCCTAACTACTAATTGCTAAATTGGAAAGCATGTTCGAGTAAACTCGGACCGGTTCTTTTGCCAATATTTATGTTCTACACTGAAATCATTGATATCAATATCTTATTGTTTTAGGGGTTCTAAACCCCCACCCCTCCCCCGGGATTTTGACAATTAGGGGGCACGGAACACATTGGGTCCTAGGACACCTCAGATATCCTAGCTATTTACGCTAATGGTTTCTTGTAGTACTTTCTATTTGTTAGGCGCTTGCAGTGTCCAGGTAGAGTAAGAAAAGGACAATGGAATTATATTTGCTGAATTAATAGTGGGGGGGGGTGGGGTCATGCTCCGGTCTTACGTTCTGCCTGCGTAGCAAAGCATAGCAAAAACAAGCCGTGCCAATACAAAAGGTTCAGCAGGGCACTCCCGGCTCGGGGTGGCGTGACAGGGACGGAAAAAGCATTGAATAGAATAGAATAGAATAGAAATTTTTTTTATTACATCACACAGCCGTAGCCCTTATGTGTATAAATATTACATAATGTAAAGCGAAAAAACAACAACAACAAAAATTCCTACTGTTGATAGCCTATTGTATCCCCTGTTGCCCCCACCGAGCTCGATACCATTGAATATACACCTATATAACATTATATATAGTAATAACCAAAGGGGAGATAGGACAGGTGGCTCCCGGCAGAAGAGCAACATCCTGGTTGAAAAACCTGCGGTAGTGGTTTAGCAAGAGCACGACTTTTTCAGAGCAGCAGTCTCCAAGGTCCAAATTGCCATGATGGTCGCCAATCTTCGAGAGAAGAGCCAAAAATATAAGAAGAAGAGCACTATAGTGTTTTAACTTATAGTGCACCGTGCACTATAGCGCAGTGTTATATATATTCAATGTCGATACCTTTAAAAACTATTTATGGCATGATGGAGGGGGGCACAATAGGCTTGAATACTATCAGTATATCAAACAATGACCCCTCTTGAGAGCCTATCTATATGTAATCACATTACAAAGATTGAGTACCTCATCACACAGCACACTCTTTATTTGGCGAATAAGGTGGTCTACAAGGTGAGTCAAAATAATTTCCTTATATGTAAGTACAGTATTGGAATATATAGTACCTAACAAATAGAACGACTGGGAACACATAACATTTTACCATTCACCTCCACCTTCCACCTTGTCTGCTACCCCGTTTTCCCTGCCCCAATGCATTTCATAATATTGTACTACACCAATGAAACAGATACTTTTAGTTTCTCACAGTACCTATAAATAGAAATTGTACTGAAGCCAACTGTATTGATTTTAAAATCCACCGCAAAAGATTGTCGTATAAATTTCCGATTCTCCGTCACTGCCGTCTAATAAATCTTGAATGTACAATAATATATTTATTGTAATATATAATGTATATAATATAATAATTATGATATATTTTCAGGTTGCTGCTTAAATACACATTCAATAGCAGTCAGTATTCCTCCCTCGGCGGTAACAAAAAGTGTTTGTGCGTCTTCAACACAAGACACAGAGAAGTACTTACTCAAATTTGCTCCCAGAATCTACAAGCTCATATAGAACATTTAGTGAAGCTTCTTAAGTCCAATTTGAAAATTTTATAAAATATCCAGCAATCAAGAGGGCTAAGAATACGCACGAAAATGAACGCATTGACATTGCTAACATTCCAGATTTCACTTGCTTTAATAGGCCTAGACGGGATTCTTGTAGTCCCGGTCGTGGAATGTGTTGCTAAAAACGTATATTTCAAAAACGTTTCCAGCGCAGGTGGAACTATATTGACACTATCAAGTTTAGATGACATCATATACTTCGGTTCAGAGGAAGGAAATACGTATTCTTACAATCCTGCAACTGGAGAACGTAAAAAAGCTTACAGCGTTAGATTAAAGCAGTATTCGAAATCAATCATTTACAATAAGAAACTGTACATTGGCTCAAGTGGTGATGGTATTCTTTACGAATACACACCAGGTGAAATTGGCGTCAAGCAGCTTGCTCAGTACGCCAATACGCCATATGGCTTATCGGCATTGAATGACAAAATATATATTGGAACTCAAGGTGGTACAATTAATGAATTTGATTTAGCTACAGGTCAAAGTAAGAGTAAAGGAACCACAAAATATCCCATCTATGATGTAATCGCTAACAGCGAAACAGATAAAATATATTATGGAGCAAGTGATACTGTTTTTGAACTTAATCCAATCACGGGTGAAAATAGAAACGTTACCGTGGTTAGCACGGGTAAGATTATTTCGTCTCTCACAATATTAAACGGCAGACTTTATGTTGGAACTGCCGATGGGTATCTCTATGAGTACAACATGGTAACAAACACCATTCAACAGCGATGCTATTTCAATACCTCAAATTCAGCGTCATCGATGACTTCATTAAACAACGAAATATACATCGTTCAAAATAATAATATCTTCAAATTCAATGCTATAGACGGGAGATGCGAAATTTCTTCGACAACAGGATCGCCAAATTTCGCAGTTACAGCGTCTAATAATAAAATATACGTCGGTGGAGTTGACAGAGGGCTCTTTGAATATCACGAAGAAATCAACTTAAATGATGTTTTGTCAGTGAACAGCCTCCGGAAAATTGCCAATAATAGCAATGCTGTTATTCTACATGAGGTGAATATTGCGAATCCCAATTTGGATGTTTCTCTTTTAGAAGTTGTCACTAAAACTAATAGTTCAGCTTTAATAAGAGGAAAGGCAAATAACAATAGATATTACAGTCAAACAGATGTTTACTACTCTTCTGCTGATAATAAACCTAGCAAAATTATTAATATTGACGAGATTATAGAAAAGGCAGTATTTGTCTCGTATAGAAATAGATACACTGGAAATGGCGTTACAGAGATAAAAAGTATTAAAACAGATTATTTAACATACTCGAGTGTAGTCGCGGAGAAAAGTGACGACCCCATTACACGCATGAAGAGCAATACGTCCGTTTGTTTCGGAACAATATTGCTTGATAATGATCAGGATAATACTGTTATGCAAACGCTTAGTTGCAAGTATTCCAGAAAAGCAACTCTAACCACAAAGATTACAAAAATATTACATAAGAATGAACTAGAAGGCACTGATATGAATGGATGGAACGATTTACTGGGTGCTTGGCCATTTGATGATGTTAGAATTGATTTGTGCGGAAATGAAAATATTGTCACGGGTGATGCAATTACTCTTGATGAAAATTGGGGCCCACCAGGACCAATAAACTCATGTCAAACGTCAGCGGATGTTGAAGTTTCAAGTGTTGTCGCTGTCTTACCAAATAAAACAGTTAAAGTAACTGCTTCTTTAGAAGTTGAAACGGCTATTGTGAAAATTAATCTGAAAC
The DNA here is from genome assembly GCA_963971405.1 of Psococerastis gibbosa. NCBI lineage: Eukaryota > Metazoa > Arthropoda > Insecta > Psocodea > Psocidae > Psococerastis > Psococerastis gibbosa. Next base: position 9,061,369 of record OZ020489.1, read on the forward strand.
AGGACATTCAAGGTCAAGTCACAGCGAATGTTTTGAATCTTTATAATGAAGAAGTGGTGTTCAAGGCTTCAATCAAAGAATTGATGGACAATTTAAAGCAATCAAGCCTCCTGCCACCCGAAATAGTAGTTAACAGCGATGCAAGTGTGACCGTAAATGGAGAGCTGACTCGAACTCTCAGCGTGGATTCTGTGGCTGCCATTAACAGCTTCGAAATATAAATTGAGAGACACACTGATAGGGTATTATCTATCACATATATCACTGCCAGTGACGGATTTACCCAGTGCCGGATCACCAACTAGGCACACTAGGCAACTGCCTAAGGGCCCACAAAGTTTAATAAAAAGTTAATTTATTATGTAATTTTTCAAAACTTATCATAATACCTTGAAAAGTGTGCTTTTCATAATATTATATTGTAAAACTCAAATTTTGAAAACAGAAAGGTTTCCCGCCAAAACTATATATACTCTAAAAAAAATATACTATAACTAAAAATATTATGTATTTTGTATTTGTTATTATTAGTTCTTAGTTGCAATGTTAGACCACTTACAGTAAGATTATAGACATCGAGCCTATTGAGGGGGGAGAGTGTTGCCTACATTGGCAAAAATGTATTTACTTCAAAAAAATAAAAAATATTGGGCCCTATTCATACGCGTCTTGTTTTTGTCTACTGGTGCAAATAGGACTTAACTATGGCGTTAGCATAGCAAGACGTAAGCAACGATTATATTCACTATTATCGGATAAATATTGCCATAATAATGTTATCGTCCACAATAGGCTATGAGCTTGTACAGTTTACAGATTTAAAAAATTTGGGAATTATCCTCATATTGTTATTCATAATCATAGGGTTGTAGGTACTATAATTATATCCTACAGTTTTATTTAGCTTAGTTTATGGCATGTACAGTACGCAACTGAGAATCCGTTATCATGTGTCGTTTGTGAGTATGGTTTCGTGATCCTTGTTTCTGAAGCCTAGATTTATATAATAATATTGTATTAGTATTATATAGATTATTAAATTATTATTATAAGATATATGTACGCAGCTATATGATGTTTTTGTAGCATAAGAAAGCTCATATCAGGCCTAAAATGACAGCAAGAATTTGAATACAAATGTTGAATTGGTAGCAAAATGCGCGGGATATTCAAATTTATAAATTGATTCTCTGCTGTATTTTTGATGAGTTTATAATTTTTTCTCCTCTAGATTTAGACAAATTATTTATAATTATTAATGTATCCCAAAATCCTACCTTGTAATGCATTTCACTCTCCTACTTAACAGCCAATCGTATACTGTAGTAGCTTTTATTCGTTAATCATCCCCTTATTTGTAATCGTAATAGTTTATTTTTCAGGAAAGAGTTGATGAATTAATTAGTCTGTCTGAAATTTATTTTTAGTTTTTTGTAACCAGCTATCGTAAGATGTAACCGTGTGGCTAGTAGCTTAAATTTAACCATACCAGTAATGTATAGACCTGACTCGTATCTGTTCTTGGTTAAGTCATGTTTCGCCTGTTTGGTAAGCTTGTCTGAGCTTGTCCATTACCGTTTGTAGCCGGTGTAGCTTGACATCGAGGACGTATACCAGTTTGTCAATGGCCTAAAATTCTTACGGAAACAATACAAATAATGTCCGAAATCCATGGGGTCGTTGACATTGGACAAGGGACCTATGGCCCACTATAAGTATAGGTCCATACTCCATAAAAAGTCCTTCAGGGCATTATTATTATTATTATTATTAAATAAATAATAAATAAATAAATTGGGGGTGCGGGATGTATTATTCTGTAAGTTATAGTATTTTTGTAATATATGCTCCTTGTCCAGGAAATACTGGACGTGGAAAAGAAAAAAGAAAAAGAAAAAGAAAATAAAAATAAATAAATATTGACTTTTTGTTCTATTACTAAGTGTGGGGCTCGAACCAACAACCATTCGGGTGAAAGTCGGAGTCTGTACCACTACTCAACATGTCCTGACTTATTATTAATGTATCTTAAGGCCTATGAACGCTGTGGGTTGTGTTAAGTTGATAGAACTTTCCCTTTCCACAGAAACAGCGAGACTCCTGACTTGTAGTGGCCAAACTACTGGAGCTTTGGAAAGTCTTACCTTTAAGGGCCAGGGGGTGCAGAAGGGGGTGAGGGGGGAAGCGGGTCAGACTGGACTGACTGCGTTCTCCAGATACGGACTTGTATAAGTTCTTGCCTGTTGAAACCCTTTTGACTGATTGCTTTTTTGAAGCCTGAAGCCCTTGTAACATTGTCTATAAAGCTACTTCTTATTTGCCAAGTAGCGTAACTGCTGGTATCTCGGACGATGCAGGGAAGTTCTTGCCTTTTGGCTGATTGGTTTTTATGAAAGCCTTGTAACATAGGCTATAAGGCAACAGTTTATAAGACAAACAGCGTAACTGCAGGTATTTCGGACGGACTCGTCAGATACGGGAAATTTCTTGCCTTTTGGCTGATCTTTTTTTATGAACATAACATTTGTAATATAGACAGCAGGTTATGGGATGTCCGTGATGTTACTTGCGTAAAGCCTGTGAATCTAGTCAAAGTGACATCACTTCCGTCACAAAAAAAAAGATACCTATCCAGACTTCAAGGCCCTCCCATAATACGATTTAAGTTCAACTTCAAACATATTTTTCAGCTACAAAATCCCCCTAAAAAAAACATTAAACATAGAAACAATTTAAACACAATAATTGTAAAGCCCCACAAGAAGACCTATAACAAGTTACCCTACCCTAAAACTAAATAAAAAAGAAAAAAAATTCAATTAGATATACTTCCGTCTCACCAGCCATTCCCGGACGAATTTGGAAAATCCTATTGCCGCTCCAGTTTCTGCATGTACGTATACTTATGTAGCTCACAAACCAGAAGGTAAATTTGAGATTGGCAATTGTATATTTACGGGGCGAGACTAGAAAGTCTGTACGAGTTGTACGAGTTGCTGAGGGATTTCCTTTCAGCGGTCCTGTTTGACAGGCTCCAAATATCGGTCAATTACTGATAACTATAATTTCTAACGACCTCGAGGTGTAAATAACTCTTTCACAGATAAGATTATGGCCTTAATTACTGCACTTTATAAGCTGCACTAAGGCGCCCATTCCATTGACCGGCTAGGGCTATTTCCAATAACAGTGCCGTGGTAGCAGACATTCAAGACTTAGGTGGCGTTTCCACCGATCTCGCATTGCAGAATGCAAATGACATTGACGGAAATTAGAATTTTTCTTTTTATAGAAATCTATTAAAATGTTTGTACTTAACATATCCCATGACGCCATTTTTTAATTTTAGTTTGTTTGTGATTTTACTGTATGATCATTGATCAATTTTAACTATGGCATAGAGGAAAATAAACATTTCCGTCAATTCTGCAATGCGTGGTCGGTGGAAACGTCACCTAAGTCTTGAATGTCTGCTACCACGTCACCGTTTTTGGAAATAGCCCTAGCCGGTCAATGGAATGGGCACCTAAGGCTTTAAATCTGAGAGTGGCGGTTGTATGAAAACAACGCGAAAGTAGGTTATCTATGTCTACCTCGTACGGAAATATTGAACAGCTGTTATGCAGCCGTAGCACCAACGCTAATGAATAACTTTACCTTACACAATACAACTTAAGCTTATACGTTAACAATAGTAAGACAATACGTATGCATAAAAAAATTGTAAATATTAAAAAAATTAATAGATGGCTGTGAGTGTTTTTAAGCTGTGGATTACAAAAGCCAAAACACCTGCAGGTTGCATAATGCTAGGTGCAGCATTTTGTGGTTTTTGCCAGCTCCATTGGGCCCAACATGGCAAAACATTTAAATGTCGTATTATATTATATGGAGTTGGTTAATTTAAATACAGTGTTTAAATGGTTTAAATAATTCCCCGGTTAAGTTATTATTTTCTGATGGTGTTACATAGGTACTTGTTGGGAAGTCCGTCGGATTAGTACATTTCGGGTATTCACCCTACAAAAATGCGATTATGCGACTCTCTAGATCCACGAGGGACGGCGGTCCAACCGAATTTTTTGGATTGTCAGGGATCCACACACGACCTATTGTCGGGATTTCATATCTTAGAACATCCAGAGGTCTCTTAGGCGGGGTTTCCACATACGTCAATGGTCAATGAGAAATATGAAATTGACGTTTTAGCAGACATTAAAGACATACTAAAAATGTCTGCTACCACGTCAAAACCATATTTCTCATTGACCATTGACGTATGTGGAAACCCTGCCTTAATCTAGCACACAGAAAACATACATAGGAAACTCTCACCTAGAAATACTAGTCTCAACAAATAAATAAATTAAATCGACACTTGAGTCACTCAAGTTGAGTGTAGCTGCGTAGAACGGTAATTCATTAGCAATAAAATTAGCATGCAGCATGACATGATGAGGGCATGGAAGCAGGGTAAAAGGGTAATGGGTTTTGTGGCATTACCATTTCTCAAATCACAATAAATGGTAAAATTCAGACAAATTTATGATTTCAATACACTCGACAAAAAGAGACGTTGCGCCGCAAACTCACGTAGTCCCTAATAGGGATTTTTTCCTTCTACATACCCATGTATCTACATTAAACAAAGATGTTCTCGAAAGGATAAACTACACACGGACGATTGTGACGCCGGTGAAGCGCTGGGAAATTAAAAAAATAATAATAATAATAATAATAGCAAATGGGCAGTTGGAAAACCACCGAAGCAATTTTGGAAGATTTCTGACGTCAAGCTGACTGCACGCAGGTACACGGATTTCCCCTCAAAACGCTGAGGACACGCCTCAGCATGGCCGTGCCCAGTGGGGTGGTCCAAGGGATCCGGACCCCCCCCCCCCCGAAATAATTTTTTTTAGATATAAACCTGTATTGTTTGATGAATTGGAATAAATGTATTTGAGTTTCAACACTGGAAAGAATGGACTTTCATTAATAAATTACGTAAAATTTGTTTTGGACCCCCCCCCCCCATCCCCGAAATCAGAACCTGCGCCTCAGCGTCAAAAAGCATGACATAACCAATTGTAGATACCAGTCCTCGGTGGCATTAAGGCCATGTAGAAAAGGCATACTCGTTATATTCTGGATAAGAACCATTACATTGGTAGTATTGCACACATAATGACAATGAGTTGTGTATTATTCAATAATTAATTTTACAGTGGGAGGGAATTAAAAAAAAAAAAAACTAGACTTAAATGCGAAATGTCTTCGTAACGTGGTCTGGTAGTACATCTGTACAGGCCCCTAATTTTCCCCAAATTTTCGTGTTCACTCCTATAAAGACGCGTAAAAAATCGGACAACCCAGCCAGGTTACCTGCCACCTACATACATGCCTAAAAAAGAGCCTGTACTGCGTAGGTGTACAGGCTGTCACATTAATAATCGCCTTATACAGGCAGTAGTCATGGAAAATACGTGGAAATGTCAATGTCACCAGAGGCTAATAAACGTTGTTTCCTTATATTTTGCATACGCATCAACAACTACGGCTATAATAACATGTTATGTGATGTATCGTATTGTAAAATATGGCACTAGCCTGGTATACAGACATAATTATAATTGGTTGTGACTTTAATTCTTTCCAATTTATACGTAGTATAAGGAAAGCTTTGTGATGGTCGAAATTTTCGGTTCCGAGACTTCAACGGAATTACACGTTTTGAGGTCCCAAGAACCCAAAAAAGTGGTTTTTACGAAATGTCTGTCTGTCTGTATGTATGTCTGTTCATCTATTTCCGGGCAAACTACTCGGCCGATTTTTATGAAATTTTGCATGTAGGTTCACAAAAATCATACCTCGGGATCATTTTATTTTTATTTTGGGCTAACTCAATTTGGGGGGGTTTTATTGTCAAAAAACTCCAAAAAAAACGTCTAAAAAATTATTTCTCAAAAACGGCCCCAACGATTTCTTTTAAATTCACATATGTTGTATTCGTTATTAATGTTGACAAAATTCGGGGGGTCGCTTGCCCCTTGATAGTTTGCTTCTGGGGGTAAAAAAATGAAAATAACTCAATTTGAATGAAAAATGACTAAAAAATAATTTTTCTGCGAAACCTTTCTATCGATGATTTCTACCTTCAGGCATGTTTTAGGTGTTAAATTGAGTAACGAAACCGGACAGGTTGCTTTCCCAAAAAACTATTTGGTTTTGTGCAAAAAATTATTTTTTGGAAAAATTATAGAAAATTCGTGGTCAAATGCATTGCGTGTCCTGCCATTATTGCTGTGTGGTAATGTGTTGGTCTGACCTATCTAGAATTTATCTCACCGGCAGTGACATCAGGTGGACAACCCCCCCCCCCCCCCCCCCCGAGATGCCCGAAATTTAACTATGGGAAAATTATTTAGCATGATGGACAACCCGGAACAAAAACGGAAAATATTAAAAAAACTCAACTAAGTTAACAGATCATTGAGGCACACACCATAAATAAACATGTAATGGTCATGAAAAGCCCCCTTAAACCCTTTTAAACTTTTTTCATTTCTGATGGGGTCCGGCAGGGTGTTCCAAAGCTTCACCGCCTGTACCAAAAAGGAAGAAGATAAGGCGTGGGATGCCGTAGTCAATAGGTACCCGTATGGCCAGTGGCGGATTTACCAGTAGGCAACAGGCAAATATATATATGCGGACACTCCGCGCGCGCGTAGGGCTTAAAATTTTTTTGTGTGCATTATGTAAAATAAGATTAAAATAAATGTATAATATTGTAGTTAAGGGTGAGAATGTAGGTTATTTTGACTTGAAGCATTAAATAAAAAATGGTGGTCTTATTAGTGAACACCCCCCTCCCTATACATGTTAGTAGTAGTAGTAGTATGATTGGACACAGTCGCAGGCCACGGTGTGGGCCCATAGGACAGGGGCCTCCTGATTATAGTGGATTCCGAACCACTTGGGAAACACAGTGAAGTCACACGATTAGTTCGGAGGTGACCAGGACAAGTCCTACCATGTTTCCCTACCGGCACTGTGCACACTGCCAAGTTATCTGCATCTTTGAACCTGCTCTTGTCCGCTGGATTCAACTTGGTAAGGCGGCCGGCCTTCCCTATACATACAATAATTATTAATGTCCGCGACACCTATATCCTCGCAAAAGCCAAATCCGTCTCTACCATATGCTATATCGGGTTCCTGCTCTACAGGTACATCAATCAGGAATCAGGATGATTGGGCTTGCTCATAAACAAACGTTAGTTTCATAGGCCACATATTTTGGAAAAAAAAATCAATTTAACAAAGAACTGTATGGATATGTAGAAAAATAGTTATCTTTTATAGGCTTAAATGAATGAAAGAATGAATGAAAAACGTCTTTATATTAGGCGAGCATAAGGCGCTTATTCCACCAACGTCAATAGTGATATTAAATGTTTTTTGACGTGGTAGTAGACATTTTTAGACAGTCTAAAAATGTCTGCTACCACGTCAAAAAACATTTAATATCACTACTGACGTTGGTGGAATAAGCGCTTTAGCTCTGAATGGCTACTCTACCTGCAGCCTGATCGAGGCGATTATAATACCGGTATTTATTTAATCCCCTGGTAATAAAAATGTAAACAAGATAATTTTATAATGGAAAGTGCTATTCAAAATTTGTTTTTTTTACAGTTATAATCCTAGGGTATTTATTTAACCCCGGTATTATAATCGCCTCGATCAGGCTGCAGCTAACCTAAGAAAATCAGAAAACTTTGAATGTTAAGTAACTTGGAGGAAAACTTCGAGATCCATTTTATTTTTCTCTGTTATAAACCCAGTACCGGTAATGAGGGCCCCTTCGGTACTCAGTCCCTCGCCCCCTAATGGTACCCAGCACGACCCTGGGTATATTAGGCATTAGAGTCATCAAAGGCTGAAAATATATTGTATGAAATAAAATAATACAGACAAATTAATTAATTGCAAAGCTCATGGACCATCCGCACTAGTATATAGCTATTGAATGGTATCTTACATCCTGTGAAATCCATTGTCGGCGTAATGTTACTGACAATTACCTTAATTATAGGTAGGCTACGTAAACAATAATATTAATAGGTAGGTAGCCCTAATAATGTTTAATTATATCACGATTCTGTGTGGTTACTTATAGTTGGTGAAGTAGAAGAGGTCATAGGTATATGTACACACCTGGCAAAAACCACAGGCTACTGTAGCATGAAGATTGTAGGCAGTGGCGGAACCAGCTTTTTATTTGAAAGGGGTCATGGCCGCAATTGGCGCCCTTTTCTAAGGTGCCGATTCCATTGACCGGCTAGGGCTATTTCCAAAAACGGTGACGTGGTAGCAGACATTCAAGACTTAGGTGACGTCTCCACCGACCTCGCATTGTAGAATGCAAATGACATTGACGGAAATTAGAATTTTTCTTTTTATAGAAATCTATTAAAATGTTTGTACTTAACATATCCCATGACGCCATTTTTTAATTTTAGTTTGTTTGTTTGTGATTTTACTGTATGATCATTGATCAATTTTAACTATGGCATAGAGGAAAATAAACATTTCCGTCAATTCTGCAATGCGAGGTCAGTGGAAGCGCCACCTAAGTCTTGAATGTCTGCTACCACGTCACCGTTTTTGGAAATAGCCCTAGCCGGTCAATGGAATGGGCACCTTACAAAGTTAAACCGGTTTACGGTGGCCATTTTTTATCAAATACTTTTTTAATTAGGCCTAGATTACAGTGGCGTAAATAACACTCCGCGGCGCGATGAGGAGGGGGCGCAGCATTGCTGGGGGCGCACTTCTGTTCCCAAAAATAATAAGATAATTTAGAAATCTATGTAGGCTACCGGTAATTAATAAAAATATTAAACATCAATTTGTTATCCATGTTGACTATTTCTATGAAATTAGGAACTTGATCTCATTTAAAACTAAAAATTATCTTTCTCGCCAATCCTGAGCTTCACCAGCAGTGGCAGCAGAATGCACTAGGTACCAACAAAACCAGATAGCGGCTGGTACGTTTTCCATTATTATTTTATTATTTATACTAAAAACTTTTTCTTCCCATTCCACCAAGACAGTAGGCAAGGGGGGCTTATTGGACTGCAGCCCCTCCCCCCCCCACCGAAATGAAAAGTTGAGAATTAAATCCATCTAGTACGGTAACATGAATATGTCTTCCTCTGAAAATTATAAGCTTTACGGCTGTTAAAATCGTAAAACCCCACTATTTCGGGCACATTTTTTTCAAAACATTTCCCCCGGGGGAGACCCTCAGTTTGCTGCAATATCAATAAGCATTCCTTTGTAAGTTTTGTAAAACTCTATACTTTACTGCTGTTAAAGTGAGTAAAATCCAACTATATTACACTTATATTTTCAACTTTTTTCCCCGGGGGAGACTCCCGGGCCCCTCTACATACAATATTATTTCTATAAAATCGAAGCCACGTCGTAATGGTAACATAACGCATGTCCAGAAAATGTTGTCTGGCTGTGTCCCCACTAAATTACCATTTTACGTGGCTATGCTATCATATATAGCCTACGAGTACCACCATCACCCTTTAAGAATACACTAGAAAGGATCACAGCCACCCCCGAAAAAAATCCTGGCTACGGCCTTGCATTCGACTACTGACTATCACTTATAACAAAGATGAAATAATACGACAAGGTAGGGCGCACCAAAGGTCTTGCGGGGGGGGGGGGGGGGGGCGCAGCAAAAGTTATTTACGCTACTGCCCAGATAATATTTATCTTTACTAAATTGTTCACATTCTGGCGCCCCTCAGGGCACTTGAAGGGGGTCATGACCCCTTCACCCACTCCGTTGATTCGCCACTGATTGTAAGAGCTATTAAACAACGACAAGTTAGCGGCATAGCTTAGGCTGCTCAGGTTTTCACAATTTCTTCATTTGTTCCCATGGCAATTTTATCAGCAGATCACTTGCGACTGAGTCGTCCGTGCTGTGTTCGCCTAAGAAAAAATCCCTTTCGGCTCTGCCCAATCAGGAGTAGGGAGATTCCGCAGACCCTGCTTTTCCTCTACGCTACCTACGTCATGTATGTAATAACAAATAAAAAATACTTCATTATTTTCCCGACCACAACATCAACTCACAAAACACTCTTGTGTTCCAAATTTCGAACCACAATGCCGACTATGAACTTTTATTTATCAAATTATTTTCACTTTGACTGGATGCCATCTTAAAATGTTTGATTTGTCGTAAAAAGAGGTGATTACCATTATCGTAGATAATAATGCGGAATTTCAGTCAAATTTTAATTCATTCCTCTGCAACCAATATTAACTGAGATATGAATTATACAAGGTTTCAATCGGCCACCATCTTGTAACTAAATAGTGGATCTAGCTGATTAACGAACTCGATCAAGACATTTGTATGATCAATTTTTGTGCCAAGTTTCATCAAAATCAGATAATATTTACGGAAGTTAGAGTGTTTCCTAAAATCAATATATATACATACGTATATATATATATATAAAAACATTTTGAACGGAGGGTGGTTTTAGGCTCAGGGGGTCATGAAATGAAAAGTTGTGAAGAAATTTTCCGAACATTGGTCGCCATCTCAATAGGTAGGTCTCCGGTCTCCCCCACTACGCGTTTTATGGCTTAACTCAGGGCAGTTTTACAATACGGTATTTTTCTGTGGTGTAGCCTATAGTATAACAATAACTGGTACGAGTCAACCCGTACATGCTGTCCTATTCATCAATTAGGATAGGCACGGTACCTCCTGTAATAGTTCCTTGGTAAATAATCGTCCTATGTATAAATTTCGGTTTAGTTATAATTTTAATAATTATCCCAAAGCATTAAATTAGTCGTTGGGGCGATTATATATAGTCAGGAATTGGCAGACCCATATAATACAATACAATCACAATAAATATGACATGGCCTGAAAGAAGAAGAATAGACGACATTATTGACTTGACTTAAGTTGGCGCTGAATTAGCCGGCCGCCATACCAAGTTGAATCCAGCGGACAAGAGCAGGTTCAAAGATGCAGATAACTTGGCAGTGTGCACAGTGCCGGTAGGGAAACATGGTAGGACTTGTCCTGGTCACCTCCGAACTAATCGTGTGACTTCACTGTGTTTCCCAAGTGGTTCGGAATCCACTATAATCAGGAGGTCCACTGTCCTATGGGCTGGCATAGGACAGTCAAAGTTGGGGTCGCTCTATGGGCCCAAATTTGAGGCTTAAGTCGTTATTAACCCGACGAACACTACTACTACTACTACTAAGTTGGCGCTGTCAGCCCTGGAGGACTTTTGGCCGCATTCACAACAACACGCCAACGTCCTGTCCTTCGCCAGGGCCAGACCACGGCTCATCTTCCTTTAGCTTTTAACTGCATGCATTGTATTGTATTTAGGATATTGTAAAAATTTCCAACTTAAAACGGGCCTAGCCCATAGGGAAAAGTGACGAAAACTGTATAAAATTTTATTTGGAAATATATTTTGATTGATTGGTTGATAAAGTAAAGGAGATGGTGATGAAATTAGACCGGTTAACAATAATTGAAGAAAACCTCTACTCAGTGGCGTAAATAACACCCCCGCAACCCCCGCGGCGCCGCATTGCTGGGGGCGCACTTCGGTTCCCAAAAATAATAAGATAATTTAGAAATCTACGTAATTAATAAAAATATTAAGTATCAATTTGTTATCCAAGTTGGCTATAGTTATGAAATTAGGAACTAGCCTATATCTCATTTAAAACTAAAAAAAAATTTCTTTCTCGCCAATACTGCGCTTCACCAGTGGCAGCAGGATGCACTAGGTACCAGCAGAATCAGACAGTGGCTGGTACGTTTTCCATTACTATTTTATAATTTATTCTACAAACTTTTTCTTCCCATTCCACCAAGATCGTAGGCAAGGGGGGCTTATTGGGCTCTAGTACGGTATTGGCATCGAGTACGTTAACATGAATATGTCTTCCTATGTAAATTATAAGCTTTACTGCTGTTAAAATCGTAAAACCCCACTATTTCGGGCCTAGGCCAGGAACCCAAAAAAGTGGTTTTTACGAAATGTCTGTATGTCGCTCTGTCTGTCTCTCTGTTCATCGATTTCCGGGCAAACTACTCGGCCGATTTTGATGAAATTTGGCATATAGGTTCACAAAAATCATACCTCGAGATGATTTTTTTTTGGGGCTACCTAACTCAATTTGGGGGGTTTTATTCTCAAAAAAATAAAAAAAAAGTCTAAAAAAAAGTATTGCTCAAAAACGGCTCCAACGATTTCTTTTAAATTCACATATATTGTAGTCGTTATTAATGTTAATAAAATGCGAGAAGTCGCTTGCCCCTTGATAGTTTGCTTCTGGGGGTAAAAAAATAAAAATAACTCAATTTTCATTAAAAATGACTAAAAAATAATTTTTCTGTGGAACCTTTCTATCGATGATTTCTACCTTCAGGTATAATATAGGTCTTCCATTGGGTAACAAAAAGGGACAGGTTGCATTCCCAAAAAAATATTTTCTTCTGTGCAAAAAATTATTTTTTTAAGAAATTATAGAAAATTCACGCTCCAATACATTACGTGCCATGTGTCATTGTCACTACTGTTACAATGTATTGGACTGTTCGTTCCAGAATATGCAATTAAGTTTTAATAGGTTTTTAATATATTGAGGTGGACTCCCCCCCCCCCCCTCTCGAGGGATCTAAAATTTAACCATTGGGAAATTATTTCCTATGAAATTACACATGTCTATATCTACTAATTTATAAATTGGAAAGAATGTTCGAGTAAACTCGGACCGGTTGATTCAAAAATTTTCCTCCGGGGGAGACCCCCGGGCCCCCCCGTTTGCTGCAATATGATTAAGCGTTCCTCTGTAAGTTTCGTAAACACCTATACCTTACTGCTGTAAAAATGCGTAACACCCCACTATATTACACTTATATTTTCAATTTTTTTTCCGGGAGACTCCCTCTTTGGATTACGTGCAATGTTATTTCTATAAAATCAAAGCCTTCGTAATGGTAACGTAACGATTTAGTCAGCATATCTACAAAATGTTGTCTGGCTGTATCCCCACTAAATTAGCATTTTATGTGCCTATGCTATCATAAATAGCCTACGAGTAACACCATAACCTCTTAAGAATACACTGGATAGGATCACAGCCACCCCCGAAAAAAAAATCCTGGCTAAGGCTGCATTCCACTGTTAACAATCACTCATAACAAAGATGAAATAATAAGACGAGGTAGGGCGCACCAAAGGTCTTGCGGGGGGGGGGGGGGGCGCACCAAAAGTTATATACGCTACTGCCTCTACTTGGACACTATGACATTAATATTTAATATTCAACATCGATAAAGGTCTGACACCCGAGTACCTAGCGCTAACTATGAGATATACCAAGAAATGCACATCACCTACCGCCTACGTGACTGGAAATCTAGAAAATCTAACTACTATAGTGGTAGTCAAGTCAGGAAGACAATATTTCAAGAAAAAAACAAAAAAAAAGTGATTGTGTTACAAAAGGTTAAATGACTGAGCTGAGCATGGATAAAAGACAATTAGAAGACTGGACTGTGAACTGTTGTAAACAAATAAGTGTTTCACTTCTAAGTTTTCAACAACAACAAAAATTACTTACCGGTACTCCGAGAACACACGTCTTGATGTAATGTAGCCTTCAGTAACAGACTCTTGCTTAAAATTCTCGAATACGATTATCACGTTAGGGTAACGATATTTTCTATATTGTATGACAACTACACAATATATACACTATAGATATACACTTTGCACAGCCACCTTAACACAATAACTTAAACACCAAAGAAAACTTGGAAGCACTAAAACTTTATAGCAGCAATAAAGGGAAACGAACCGAAATTTTGCGACACGCACAACTTATCATACTATCGCACTAAAACTTGGTTTACGACAGGAAAGTGTGGAAAACGCGCCCGACCAAGGTTTCAAGATAACTGACAACTTGTGGAATGGCAGTATGACACATGGTCGAAAGGCACTGGCGCATGAGCCGCGCGGGTTATGCAAAGCGTGCGGTTTAGGTATGTTGCATCGTTGCATCGTTGATGGTCTGTAAACATTAATTTGTCGACATAGCACATAGCCTAATGATGTTAGGACTGTTAGGCCGTAAATTTTAGTTTGAATTGCTTATCATGCAGCTACAACATTGTATTGACAGGTTGTAAATTTTAGTTTGATTTTCTTATCAGCCAAAATGGCAGGCAATGGGGTTCATTTGTGGCGTCATTTTGTAGATGGCAGCACCAGTTGCAATGATATCAAAGCGTTGATTTTTCCATAAGCCTCAATACTATTTTAAAATGATTTTTAATTACGTATTATTTTAAAGTGATATTTTTCTATAAATCATGGAGAATATATAGGCCTATAGACCTATATTAAATTATATGCAGCAAAATAAGGTCCAGACATAGTAAAAATATTAAAAGAATTAATTAGATGCTAAGAGCTTAGTTTTCGCATGCAAAGGGCGGCCATTTTGAATAATATGGATATCGGTTTGTCGTCAGCGAACCTAGTGACCAAAACTGTCCCTACAGAACCTCATAGGTGTGGATTGTAATTTAATGCGGAAGCGGAAGGTTCAGACAGCCCGTAACCGAAGGGGGGCACACCAGTGGCGGATTTACCAGTAGGCAACTGAGGCAAATACCTGTATCCGCGCGCGCGTAATTTAAAAATGTTTTTTGTGCATATGACGTAAAAAATTACAATAATTATGTATAATATTTTTGTTAAGGGAAGAAAGGATATTTTGATTATAGACATTTAAAAATAAAAAATAGTGGTAACCCCCCCCCCCCCCAATGAAAAGTTGATAATTAAATAAATCTAGTTCGGTAACATGAATATGTCTTCCTCAGTAAATAGTAAATTATAAACTTTACTGGTGTTAAAATCGAAAAACCTCACTATTTCCGACCTATTTTTTCAAAAATTTCCCCCCGAGGCCTGGGAGAGACCCCCGGTCCCCCTGTTCGGAGCAATATGAATAATGTATACCTTTGCAAGCGTTCCTGCTGTAAATCACCACTGTATTGCACTTACATTTTCGAATTTTCCTCCCCCCCCCCCCCCACTATACATACAATAATAATTAATGTCCGCGACAAAGGCATTGCCTATATCCGCGCAAAAGCCAAATCCGGCCCTGGGCCAACTGCTAACGGTAACCCAGGTAGTTGCTTACATAAAATACCTACCTACCCTACTAAAATATTTTCGGGAGGGGCCGAGATCAGTTCGCTTCTAGCTATCAAGTTCTTGCTGGGGACAGAAAACCGAGACGACGTTGAATTCTACGTACCAAACCGCAACCAGGCCGATTTCGCCGCCCTGGGCAACAAATCTTCCAGCGCCCCATGACCCGCATCAAGGCCGAAGGCAGGGGGGGGGGGGTGTTTGAACTCCCCCCCCCCTCGAAATGAAATCGCTTGATACTACTGTACATAGAATTTTAGGGGAAAATAAAAACCACTAGGAAGTAATATATCCAATAACATTTTTGACAACCTTAGAAAAGTCAGGTTATGTCCTTTTCACAGCACAGCACACAAAAATCGCGCCATTTTCAGATGCTTGAATTCCGCTCCGTGCCTTTTTATTTATTTCATATATATATTTCCCAAACGTCATGAATTTCGTATGAGGTATTTTTTCATTTCGACAGGCACTTAAACCCCTCCTCATGTATATTCTTTTAATGGCAGTTTTAGCTGTTTCTTGTGAAAAACAGTTGGTGTACGGATAATTTCAGACTCAGTGTATATCATTATACTTAGCCAAGGAATGAGGCCAGAGAGACGATCGTGTTGCTGTGATTGCGCTCCACAAATGTTGGCACTTTCCGCGGACGATTTTCAAGTTGCTTCAGAAACTGGGAATATCGCTTAGGCGCCCATTCCACATACGTACAACGTCAATGAAAATTATGAAATTGAAGGACATTTCAAATCATTGATGGGGGCAATTCCATATGTTTTTCAAAAATTGACAATTTTCAATTGAAACGTATGCGCCAAATTTTTGAAATTTGTTTTCATTTGCTTCTTGAAATTGTATTTGTTTTCTTCGTCGCCTTATTATTTAATCCTTATTATAATTTTTATACAGAAATGTTTTCTTTTTAGAGAAATCAATTAAAATAGTTGTACTTGTCATATCACATGACGCCATTTTTTAATTTTAGATTGTTTGTGATTTTACTCTTTTATATCAATTGGTCATTGATCAATTTTAACAATGGCATAGAGTAAAATTGAAATGCCCTTCAATTTCATAATTTTCATTGACGTTGTACGTATGTGGAATGGGCACCATCAAACAATGGAGCGATAACTTTGGCATTAATGACGAAAAAAGAATCGGATCGGTCCCGAACAGTTGGCAACCCAGGCCCCAACCGTCGTGGATCAACCGAACCCAGCCCGGAAGCAAAAAGTCATGGCTTAACAAATGTCCCGCAAGAGAAGTTCTCTCTAAACTATTATTAATATAGACTTAAAACTCCTTGCTTTCAGAAGAAAGGCCATATTTAGAATAATCGACAGACAAATGCTCAAGTACGCAAACAATAGGCACCGGGACATTCATGTTTCTGACGTAAACTTT
Source organism: Psococerastis gibbosa (assembly GCA_963971405.1). Taxonomy (NCBI): domain Eukaryota; kingdom Metazoa; phylum Arthropoda; class Insecta; order Psocodea; family Psocidae; genus Psococerastis; species Psococerastis gibbosa. Next base: position 9,078,093 of record OZ020489.1, read on the forward strand.
TTACCACAGAAGAAACTTGTAACGTGGAAAACGATAAGGTATATGTCATCGGGCCTACTATAGCGATTATTTTTTATCTTAACCCGGAATTAAAAATGTAAACAAGTTAATATGAGAAAGGAAAGTGATATTACAAATTGCTTTGTTTACATTTCTTAACCCCCTAGAATAAGTTAATACTAATCGCCATATGGGTTATTATAATCCCGGGGTTTATTTTTTTAATACAGCTGCAGCCTGATCGAGGCGAATATAATACCGGGGTTAAATAAATACCCTTGGATTATAACTGTAAACAAACAAATTTTGAATAGCACTTTCCATTACAAAATTATCTTGGTTACATTTTTATTACCAGGGGATTAAATAAATACCGGTATTTATTTAATCCACTGGCAAACAAGATAATTTTATAATGGAAAGTGCTATTCAAAATTTGTTTGTTTACAGTTATAATAGGGTATTTATTTAACCCCGGTATTATGAACGCCTCGATCAGACTGCAGCAGGCTGATCATGGCGATTATAATACCGGGGTTTAAATAATCCCCTGGTATTAAAAATGTAAACAAGATAATTTTATAATGGAAAGTGCTATTCAAAATTTGTTTGTTTACAGTTATTGGGTATTTATTTAACCCCGGTATTATAATCGCCTCGATCAGGCTGCAGTAGTAAGGTGTCAAGTGACGGAGTTAAATTATGCGCGGGAACTTCAAATAAATAAATTACTGGAATACAAGAGAATGGTTACATTGTTTAATAATAGAAGGAAATACTAATAAACATTAAAATGTAGCCTACGCGTTGAATATTGAAATTTAATAAGAATTTTAATTAATGTAATGTGAAAATCACCAAATTATTAATTTTTCAATTTGAATTTCCCGCGCATTGGTTTAAAACAATTGAATAAACCCCGGTATAATAATCCCAAATCGCCATGATCGGGCTGCAGTAAGCTTAGAGTTTTAGTTCGGAAAAATTAGGTACGATAAGCTCAATTTTTGTATTTTGGCTTCTCACTACGTGCTGAATGACTAGTTACAACTACCCTAAAATCCCATGAACGCTTAACTTTTTATGGGGGTAAGTGCTCCTGAAACGGGGGTACACTAAGTTTTTAATTCTAGCACGGTAATTAGTCACTTTACAAAAAGATAGCCTATGAAATTACGAGCATATGAAAGGCCCCGTTCGGGAAAAACCAAGGGGACTGCAATTTTTCAAAATTTGGGAGTTTTTCAAATGAATGCAAATTTGTATCACCATAAATTATATTAAAAGTGGCACGGTATGTTTTTTATGGTTTTGTTGCGTTATTATTAACCTTGGGGCAGTGCTAGAATGTTGTTGAGTCTCCGGGGGCAGACGTGGCGGATGAAGGAGGAGTAGATTGTCTAGATGCTCAACACGCCACCAGCATGGCATCATTCACACGTTGGGGGGGGGGGGGGGGCACTTAAAATAAAACGTTTAGCGTACATGGTTCCATAATAAAAGAATACAACATGAAATTTTCTATTTTTTTAATAATTTTTCCATTTTCTTAACCCAACAATCTTTCAATTTTCACTATAATAGAGCAACATATAAAGACGTGCAAAATGAAAATTGAAGACAACATAATCTGAAACGGTAGGGTCTATTGGATGTTGTGTTGCATTAAATTATTTGTTTCATTATAATTAAAATATAACAAGAGTGTCGCATTTACGATGCCGACTTGGCGAGCGTCTCCGCCTTGGCGACAACCTCTTCAATGGGCCCGACCATGTAGAACGCGACTTCGGGAAGGTGGTCGTATTCACCCTTGAGGATCTGTTGGAATCCCTGAAGAGAAACGTTGAACATAAGTAAAACTGTTAGGAAGCGTTAAGAGTGTACAGCCCGTAGGAAATTGGCAGCCCGAAATTTAGTACCTTTTATTTTTTATTTAAATAACTAAGTAAGTTATTAAACGTTTGGTTCATTTAAGTTGTAGAAGACTACTTCATGCACCTTATAATAAGGTTTTTTTAATTTTCGAAATTGTAATTTTTTCATAAACACGATTTAACCTGAAAAGTTATTGTACATAAATTATTATTGTTTTTAAAAAAAAACTACAATTTCTAAAATTAAAAATACCTTATTATATGGTGTATGAAGTAGTCACCTACAACTTAAATGAGCCAAATCTTTAATGACTTGATCAGTTAATTAAAAAAATAGAAAATATAAAATATTAAATTTCGGGCTGCCAATTTCCTACGGGCTTTTAAGAGGAAGCTGAAGGTTTACATTGGCCACCTCTAGAACACCCCAAAAGAGGTTGGTTTTTATTTAATTTACTTAAGTTATAAAAATTTGGCATCACCAATTGGTAGACTATTTCATAGACAGTATTACGAGAATTATTTTTTAGTTTTGGCGCAGATTTTTTCCCTGTAAAACTGAGGGACTCAGATAGGCGACAGAAATATATCAAATTATCAAATTCATGAAAATTATAACAAAAAACAAAAAAATGAAGAACACCTTGTAATATGGAGTATGAAGCCGTCCTTTACCGCTTGCAAGATTTTCTTTAAAATAATATCAGTGGTACATGAATAAATCCCGACCACGTTAGGCGGGGATTCCACCGACCTGCTAGTGCTAAATACAAATACGGTGACGTGGTAACAGACATTCAAGCCTTAGGCGGGGTTTCCACCGACCTCGCATTGCAGAATGCAAATGACATTGACGGAAATTTGAATTTTTCTTTTTAGAGAAATCTATTAAAATGTTTGTACTTAACATATCCCATGAAGCAATTTTGTAATTTTAGTTTGTTTGTGATTTTATTCTATGATCATTGATCAATTTTAACTATGGCATAGAGTAAAACAAACATTTCCGTCAATGTCATTTGCATTCTGCAATGCGAGGTCGGTGGAAATCCCGCCTTACGAAGACATAACTTACTTCTTGTAATGTAGAAGAGACATAGCCATTTTCAGAATATGAATCATTGCATTGGTAGTATAATTGCACGCTTAATGACAATGAAATGTGTATTATAAATAAATAAATAAGGACTTTTTTGTTCTATTACTAAGCCAACCTAGCGGAGTTAGGGCTATAAAGCCCTCTCTTACACTCAACTAGGAAAGCCCGGGACCGCCTGCTTTACATGCCCTCATGGCCAGAAAATGTAGGAAGTGTAGGACTCGAACCAACAACCTTTCGGGTGAAAGTCAGAGTCCGTACCACTACTCTACTGTGTATTACGCATTAATTAATTTTACAGTGGGAGAGAATAAACAAAACTAGAGTTGCGAAAACTCTTGTGGTGGGTTAGTACCTAACTAGCTATGCTTAGCTATTTTCTATGCTCTCCTGTTATAGGACGCGGAGAAAGCGATAGAATTTGAAAGTTTGGAAAATATCAGTAAGGAATCCAGGACGGCAGAGCCATGCATTCGTGAAATGTTCCCAACCGAGACTTTTTCAACGTAGCTGCAGTAACATCTCCCCATGCTACTGCGCTGCTAAGCGTCTAGTCACTCTTTTTCTTGTGGCTCTACAGCCCTTGATGGGCTCGACAACACTCCTCCAGACATCTCGGTTTTATACAACACTCCACCATCTACGGACTCCCGACTCGCGAAGGTCAGTTTCAAACTCATCCTTCCAGCGTTTTCGAGGACGTCCGGCCAGTCGTCATCCTGGCATGCTTGCTTTGTACATCTTGTTCGGCATGCGGGCGTCTGGCATTCTTACGACATGTCCCAGCCATCTTAGGCTTTGCGATTTTATAAGCGTCTAGTCACTAAACTGGTTAAATTGCGAACAAACATTCTTTTTCGTACCTTAATTGTTTCTGTGAGAGGTACAAGTTTGCCGGCGTGGCCAGTGAAGACCTCAGCGACCTGGAAGGGCTGCGACAAGAATCGCTGGATCTTCCTCGCTCGGGCGACAGTGAGCTTATCGTCTTCTGACAACTCGTCCATACCCAGAATGGCAATGATATCTTGGAGTGATTTGTAGTCCTGCATCACAACAAAACAAAACATAATATTAAACTTAGATGGCCAGGCGGTAACGTGCTTGCACTTATGCGAGTCTTTACACGCCATGCTATCAGAGACGTGTCGTAACTCAACACGGGTACTAACCAACAGAGGCGACTGAAGAGGTCAATCGGATACATTCATTAAATTTAACCCTAGGACAATTATTTACCATGGAACTACTGTACTCATATTATCTATCTCGGTACCCATACTAATTGATAAATAAGAAAGCATGTACTGGTTCTTCTGGACTTGCATCTACGGACGTTTTGAGTGGAACATTTATGGACGAACGTTGTCTTTGTGATCTAATTAAATAAACGCCTATTATTATTATTATTGTTTACTTTTTACTTTAATTATTTTACTTTACTATAATTACTCTTTACGTTAACTTACAATTTTAAATGGTATGAATTAAACTGATTTGAAATTAAAACTAAGTTTTTTTTGCTAACACAGACGTGAAATAGAAAACATGTTGCATCATCTACAGCGTTTACTGTGCGAGCCCCCGACAAGTTGATTAACTTGGGGGCCCACAGGTTATTTGTATTATAAGGGTATAATTGTTAATTTATAAATATATTCCTTCGGCGCAGGGGAGTACCGGCCGAAGAAAAAAAAAAAAAAAAAAAATGCGGGATGGTATTATTATGTATTGTATTTTTTGTAATATATGCTCCTTGTCCAGGGAATACTGGAGAAGGAAAAGAAAGAAAGAAAGAAAAAAAAATTGTTAACGAAATCCCCCAATCTAACTTTATTGTATAAAAAATGAAGAAAAATTGGAGAAGCAAAACAAACTATATAAAAAATGGTTGAATGTTTGTTAGAAACTCAATAGGCAAGACCTATTGAAAATACATAAAAAAAAGGTTGCAACATTTAGTTAAGAAGACGCCACCCCCGACAAGCGGAAGCTTTGGGGTGGTCGTGATTTGTAATTAGCATATATTTACTTTGCATTAATATAACCCCCTAGCTGGTGGAGTAACCAGTTAGGGGAGAAAAAAAACTTTTAAAACTAAATAAAGGCTCTCTCCCTCTTCAAGTTACGGCCGGATGATGGCTGGTTGGCAGCAACATATTGCTGCGGCGATAACACCACATTTCGAATGCTTCTATTTTCTTGACATATTTTTCGCTTATGCACCATGTTTCACATCCGTATAGTAGAATGCTCCACACAAGAGACTTAAGCATTCTTGTCCTGAGTCTGATATTTATATTGTTAGACTGAAAAATAAAAGCTCATTTAATTATTATTTCATGTTACACACCTGGAGGATTTTCTGTACAGAACGAGCAACATTGTAATGTTCGGCTCCGATAATGTTGGGGTCCATAATACGGGAGGTGGAATCCAGAGGGTCGACAGCGGGGTAGATACCTGTAATACGGTATATAAATTAATAATTATCTTTACCATTTTTATGACCACTGAATTAAGTTCAACTCTTACACTCAACCAGCTGGCAACAACGAGTAATACACCAAAGACACAAGGAATACGCTACAAAGATAAGATGAGCTAAATTGATATACAGCTCTTAACAACTTAATGTTGGTAAACCTGAGGTATGCTCAGTTCTTAATAGCTATGGTGTCTCTCACGTGGAAGGGACGTCGAAGACCGAGGATACGATGGGAGGACGGCGTACAAGACGACTATATACAGCCGGTAATTTGAGGAGCAAAGCCTATAACACTTGATGGGTTGTAAAACTTAGGTAAAAGCGTAAGTAATGGTGTCTCTCATAAAATGACGTCACCAGGAGCGCTGGATTGTTAATCATTGATTGAGCCATTGCAGCCGAACGCGATGTTGTGGTCAGCAACGTGGCAGGCAGTCGTATTTATCGCCTACCTATGAGGGTAAGGTTCCCATTAGGGTGGGATGAACCCAGGTCCGGCGAAAATGTTTCCTTTTATTTCGAGTGTTGAAACTTCGGTTTCGTAGCCCAGTTCTCTGCCCACAGGACTAATCCGGGGCCCTCCAACCACATCATTCTAATGTCTTTGAAAGGAACTCACCCAGTTCGGCAATAGCACGGGAAAGTACGGTGGTGGCGTCCAAGTGAGCGAATGTGGTGGCAGGGGCGGGGTCAGTCAAGTCGTCAGCAGGCACGTAGATAGCCTGTACGGAGGTGATGGAGCCCTTCTTGGTGGTGGTGATACGCTCCTGCATGGTACCCATGTCAGTGGCCAGTGTGGGCTGGTAACCGACAGCACTGGGAATACGACCCAGCAGGGCAGACACCTACGCAATCAATACGAAAAACATTATTTAATGTACAGCATTTAATGTACACACGGCGGGGTCAGTCAAGTCGTCAGCAGGCACGTAGATGGCCTGTACGGAGGTAATGGAGCCCGTCTTGGTGATCGAGATACGCCTCTGCATGGTACTCACGTCAGTGGCCAGTGTGGGCTGGTGAACGACGGCGCTGGGGAAACGACTCAACAGGGCAAATACGTAAGCATTGCTCAGAATGTTCGAATTGGTATCTGCAGGTCAGATGAACAGCAGCCTACCACTGCACAAGTTCCATGTAGAACTCTGATACACTTTGTATAATAATGATTTGGTAAAAAATCTTACAGAAACACCTAAAATATACCATATAAGTGTAGTATATGTGGGACATTTTATAACGAGTCATTTTTGCTTTCCAATTTATACGTAGTATAAGGAATGCTTTGTGATGGTCCAAATTTCCGATTCCAAGATTTCCCAAAAAAGTGGTTTTTACGAAATGTCTGTCTGTCGCTCTGTCTGTCTGTTCATCGATTTCCGGGCAAACTACTCTTGTTTTTGATTAAGGTTAGCATGTAGGTCTACAAAAATCATACCTCGGGAACATTTTTTTTATTTTGGGCCAACCCAATTTGGGGGGTTTTATTCTCAAAAAACTCAACAAAAAAAAACGCCTACAAAAATTATTTCTCCAAAACAGCTCCAACGATTTCTTTTCAATTCACATATGTTGTAGTCGTTATTAATATTGACAAAATGCGGGGGGGTCGCTTGCCCCTTGATAGTTTGCTTCTGGGGGTAAAAAATAAAAATAACTAAATTTTAATGAAAAATGACTAAAAAATAATTTTTCTGCGAAACATTTCTATCGATAATTTCTACCTTCAGGTATGTTTTAGGTGTTAAATTGAGTAACGAAACCGGACAGGTTGCTTTCCCAAAAAACTATTTGGTTTTGTGCAAAAAATTATTTTTTGAAAAAAAATTGCATTGCATGTCCTGCCATTATTGCTGTGTGGTAATGTGTTGGTCTGACCTATCTAGAATTTATCTCACCTCCAGTCACGTCAGGTGGGCACCCCCCCCCCCCCCCCCCATTTAACCATAGGAAAATTATTTACCATGAAATTACTCATTTTCTGTATCTACTAATTTTGATAAATTGGAAAGCATGTTCGAGTAAACTCGGACCGGTTCTTATTACAATGTGTTCAAAATATTACTAAGTTACAAAGGAGCCTATTTTATATATTATGGATAACAGTCATTAAATTGAAAATGCATCTCATTCAAATTAAAGGCGTATACATTTTTCCAAATTGTCCCAACAACTTACCTCAGAACCGGCCTGAGTAAATCTGAAAATGTTGTCAATGAAGAGCAGCACATCCTGGCCCTCCTGGTCACGGAAGTACTCTGCAACGGTGAGGCCGGTCAGGGCGACACGGGCACGGGCGCCGGGGGGTTCGTTCATCTGGCCGTACACTAGTGCTACCTGCAACAAAACATTTCAAAATAGAATACAATGCCCGTCCCAGAACAAGGGATGCATTGCAAACGAAGTGATGAGAAGAGAGTTCAGGATGGAAAAATCTTGGGTGGAGAGGATAGCGAGAAGGAGATAGCGAAGGAGAGCGCAGGACCGCGCGATCTGGAAGAGCAGGCAAAGGCCCTTCATGGGCCGAAGCGCCAAGGCGTAGTAAGTATAGCGAGAAGGTGACTGCAATGGTTCGGACATGTAAAGAGAATAGATAAGGCTGTGTTTCCACATACGTCAATCGTCAATGAGAAATGTGAAATTGAAGGTTTAGCAGACATTAAAGACATACTAACAATTCTGCTACCACGTCAAAACCATATTTCTCATTGACGATTGACGTATGTGGAAACACCGCCTAACAGCAGGTGCGCGAGGAAATTGCTGGAAGAATAAATTGAGGGAACACGAAGAGAAAGACCGACGAAGAGATACAGAAACCAGATTAATGACGATCTGAGAAGGGTGGGACTGGTACCAGAGAAAGTGTTGAATAATCAGATGTGGAGAGACAGCAGGGGGTTCACACACCACACAACATTATAAATTAAAATTTAGTAAATAGTTCTTTGGACAATTTCCACAAACATATCTAATATAGGTGACAACTGTTTCGGTGGTAGAAACCATCATCAGACTAATTTCGACAAGTACAACAACTTCTATATTAAAATGTGTGGAGGGGGAATGGGCAGGACTTGCAAGACACTAGGTCTAGGAGAGGAGAGGTCAGAGGGTAGAAGGTGATGTTATTAACGATGTTACAATTATTACATAAACGCTTTTTTAATTTATATTTCTCCCGGACACTGGGCACGGCTACCTGCAAGGCCCACCTCCACCACCTTGGCATTGCAGACTCAGACATATGCCCTCTCTGCTCAACCGGAAATTTCGAAAATAAAATGCTCCGCAGGATCTTTGGAGGTACAGTCATCAACGGAGTCTGGCAAATCCGATGCAACGCCGAAATCCATCGGCTCTACAATGCCCTCGGCGTCATTGACGATCTTAGAGCAAAAAGGCTACAATGGATAAGGACATGTGCACTGGATGGCGGACCACAGACCCCCAAAGCTTTGCCGTGTGGGAAGCAATCCCCCGCGGAAGAAGACCAAGGCGAAGATGGGCGGACCAGTTACAGGGGGACCTCCTTCTAGATGGCGTCGAGGCAGCAGATTGGACAGCGGCTGCTGAGGATCGGCAAAGATGGAGGGAAATCGTCAGAGCGGCCAAAAGTCCCCCTGGGCTGATTGCGCCTAATTAAGTCAAGTAAGTCAAGCTCAACCGGAAGCAAAGTGGAAAGTCACCTCCTCACCTGTCCTGAACTTAACAATCTTCCGGATCTTCACGATGCGAAACTGGGAAGCACGGATTCATATGGCTCAACCGCCAAGGATGGTTGTTGGAAAAAGTAAGTATATTTAGCATACCTTGGAAGTGGTGTCCTTGAGGGAAATGACACCGGACTCAATCATCTCGTGGTACAAGTCGTTGCCTTCACGGGTTCGCTCACCGACACCAGCGAACACGGAGTAACCACCATGGGCCTTGGCTACGTTGTTGATCAGCTCCATGATCAATACTGTCTTGCCGACACCGGCACCACCGAACAGACCTGATCAACAATCAAGAATGCAACTATTACCTCGGCAACTTATAAAACTAGCTGGTATGTGTCCCTAACCAGTTCAGGTTAGGTTTAGGTCTTTGGTGTTTTTCCTCCCCCGATCTTGTAGAACATCCTCTCAACATTCCTCCAGTAATTCAGCGGCCGTGAGATCTTCCGGGCGTTCTTCTTCCCTGAGGTTTTGCTTTCCATATTCGGTGTGCTCGGTTTTTACCCCATGCTGGTGATATGCACCTACCATTATAGGCGCCATCCTCCCAATTCGCTAATATTTGACAACTAGTGCTAGCTATGCGAATAAACATCGACTGATTCAAAGCTTCTTCCAAACGTGCCAATTAATCACTGGCTCCCAGCCAAAATTTGAATTCTAACCAATTTATCTTGTAAAGAATGCCACAGAGGAAGCATTAGCAAAATATTGCAGTTTTGTTATATTATCAGGACTCCGATGGCATAGTTGGTAGCTCCTTCTACCTGCACTTTGACATGCAGCCCTCATACGTACCAATTTTGCCTCCCTTGGCGTAGGGGGCGAGGAGATCGACGACCTTAATACCAGTGACCAGAATCTCCTGCTCGACGCTCATCTCGACGAACTCGGGGGCGTCGGCATGGATGGCGGCCCGCTTGTCGGTCTTGATGGGACCTCTCTCGTCAATGGGCTCTCCTGTATAGCGAAAGAAAATAGCAATCTGTTAGCCGACAATATGTGACAGATGAGAGTTCCTCACAGCCATTGCTCTTACAATTTACTTAGGCCCAGTCCCACCATCACTTGAAAAGTATCTTTAGGAAATAATGACGGTGCCATGCAGAATTCCTTACTGAGACTTGAGGCCTGGCTGAAATATCACCGGATACATCGTTCCAACTGCGTTCACTTCCAAATCGAGGGCAACCGTTTATTGTCTACCGCAATGTTTTATATATCGTAGTTGAAAGATAACCTACATTCACATCATGGTAAGCATTTCGAACGCACACTTATCTCGACATTTTTAATTGATAAGCAAGAGGCAATAGGACACTCCTCTAGACGTTTTATTTGTACAATGTCAAATTTCACATAAAACATCAATCATAGAGCTATAAATGCCGATGAATGCCCCTCCACATTTTAATACAAAGCATGCAGTCGGCACTAACACAGTTTGGCCAGTTTTTGAAGGCGTGGAACTATCCTAACTTTTCGTTTTTTCACGCCTAATCGGCAAACAGTGTTAGCCCCGGCTACATACGATTTATTGAAATGTAGAGGAGCATTCCTTCAGCTTCTTCCACCGCTCAGTTATCAATATTTTATGAGAAATTTGACTTTTTAAACAAAACACGTATAGTGCGGGTGTCTGATTTGCTCTAAATATCTAACAAGAAACAAAATATAAAAGTATACGAACCAATGACGTTCATAATACGGCCTAGAGTCTCGGCGCCGACTGGAATACGAATAGGGAACCCGGTGTCAGCGACATTCTGACCCCGAACCAAACCCTCGGTACCATCCATGGCAATCGTTCGCACTGTGCTCTCACCTGTATACATCAACAACAACACAAGCTTCATTATTAACACGACAAGGCAACTATTTAAATTGTGGATTAAGATTGCGAGCTGTTTTCCCTTACATCATCTTCCGGCTGGACAGTCCTTGATGGGCGCTGGCCTGTTCAACATCACTTCTCTAATAATGTCGGTTTTGTATGACGTGACGCTCAACCTCCCAACTCGAGGAGTTTGGTTTGTAATTCGACATTCCAATATGTCGGCGACCATGCAGTCATATTCCCCATTATGCTTGCGTCCTTGATGGACGCTGGCCTGTTCAACATCACTTCTCCAATAATGTCGGTTTTTTGTGACGTGACGCGCTACTTCCCAAATCGAAGGGGTTGGTTTATAATTTGGAATTCCAATTTGTGTCCATAGCTGTATTCCCATCATGCTTGTTATTTGCGTTTACGTTAACTTTCAGATCATTGTATACTTGCAATCGCAACAAACACTAATTTTTAATCCAAACCTTTAGGGAGACAATTAAATAAATAAATAAGGACTTTTTTGTTCTATTAATAAGCCAACCTAGCGGAGTTAGGGCTATAAAGCCCTCTCTTACACTCAACTAGGAAACCCCGGGACCGCCAGCTTTACATGCCCTACAAAGCATGGCCAGAAAATGTAGCAAGTGTAGGACTCGAACCAACAACCTTTTGGGTGAAAGTCCGTACCACTACTCGACATGCCCTGACCTAACAATTGATAATTCACACACAAAATTAAAATGTAAAAGGAGTCTTTAGGAGGAAACAATGAATTTGCAACCTCCATGCACACAACCTTTTTTAATCTTCCACTTCTAGTAATCCGAAAGGGTATGGTAAAATCCAGCCGGTCTGCTCGAGTGGTATGTCAAAAAATAAGATACTTATTGTTTGATAAATAATTATCATATTGATGTGGTTGACCTAACCGTGAAACAATCATGCCCATTATCAGTATCCATAAGCTATGTTGGTTGGGCTTTGACTTGACTGTCTAAGGGCCACTCAAACCCAAATCAATACCTACTAATACTAATGATTTATTAATTAAATGAAAAATTACAACCGCCAATATCTACGCTCAACATCCTCTTCCCCGTAGGAAATTGGCACCTCGAAATAAATACTTTCCATTTTTTTATTTAATTAACTAAGCAAGTTATTAACATATTGGTTCATTTTAGTTGTAGAAAACTACTTTATACATCATATAATAAGATATTAATTTTTGTTCTGTAGTTTCTTATATTGTATATTTCACGTGAAATAGTCGTCCTCAATCATGTCTCATCCCTCACACGCCTCACGGTACGAGGGAGCGCAACCATTATTAAAAAACTGTATAAACATTAGATCTAGTAAATACACGTTTATTTTATTATTATTTATTATCATTATCATTGAAAAAGCTACGGCACCAAAAATTAAAAATAACCTATTATATGATGCATGAAGTAGTCTTCTACAACTTAAATGAGCCAAATCTTTAATTTCTTGCATTTCTAATTAAATATTAAAAAAGTCTGTAAAAATAATGGATTTTGTGGTATAGTCCACGCAAAATGAGAAAAGTATGGACATGGAATGTTTTGATCCTGTGCAACACTGTAAAAATATTCTTTGCACAATTTTTGTTATGCCTTGCATCCAATGCAACAAGGTAACACAAAATGGTGCAAGGAATATTTTTATAGTGTTGCACAGGATCAAAACATTCCATGTCCATACTTTCTCATTTTGCGTGGACAATACCTATTTCCTACGGAGCATACACACAGTGAATTTAAACGATGGTAAGTAAGCGCTAAGACAGGTGTAAATTTAAACACGGTGGGAATGCAGTGTTTAGGGACTCCTTCTAAATTACTCACCCAGATGTTGAGCAACTTCGAGGATGAGTCGGGGTTGTCGCCCGGCGACTTCCAGGGCGTTGAGGATGGGAGGAAGGTCATCGTCGAACTGGACATCTACGACTGCACCGATGACGGCAACGACACGTCCTGAGCCCTTGCCCTTGGCCGCAGTAGCCGCAGTAGCGTACGACGTCTTGTCTGTAACATAATCCAGCGTGATATGGTTGAACCAATTACAACTCGCAACCTACGGGTGTGGGGCATGATTTATGACTCGGAGGAGCTGCTTGAAAGTTGGGAGCGTAAGATACTCCGAAAGGTGCAGTGCAAAATCAGGAAGAGAGGGAGGGACAGAGTGGCGTATTCGTAAAAATGATGAGCTGTACGCGATATACCGAGAACCTCCGATAGTAGACGAAATCAAGGCTAGGGCACGTACAACGAATGCCGGACAATAGGGCAACACGAGCAGCCTTATACAACGTGCCCCAAGGGAGAAGACGAGTGAGTGGAGCGACCACGGATGCGATGGCTGCACGTCGTCGAGGTGGATCTATTCTGGCGACCCTTGGCGTCGATGACTTGCGAAGGAGAACGCAGGACCGCACAGCCTGGCGCAATGTGCCTGACCAGACGAAGCCCCTTCACGGGTCGTAGCGCCAGGGTGTAGCAGTAGTAGTAGTAGTAATTACAACCCTTACGTGTCAATATAACTAAGCAAGAGCACGACCTTTTCAGAGCAGCAATCTCCAAGGTCCAAATTGTCATAATGAACGCCAATCTTCGCTAGAAGAGGCATAAAAAGAAGAAGGGAGTTAGGCACCTCTCTGTCTACATCGTAACTGCTTTTCATACGGTCATATTTTATTCAGATCTTTCTATGCCGTAACAGTAATGTATTGGCAATATCAAGTGTTTCACTTCCTTCAATAGCTGCTCAAAGGGGAAGCTAGTTAACACGAATAATATGCTCTCTAATTGTAAGGTCAAACCTCAATTATTGAGAGGTTTAGAGTGTATCACTGCTATACATCTATCAGACCTGGTCATTGTGACCTGGCTTTTAACACTAGAGAGTAATTATAGTGTTTTGAAGCAAAAATTTGTGAAAGTAGTCTTTAGGAGGAAACAATAGATTTGCACCCTCCATGCACACAGCCTTTCTCTTAATATTCCACTTATAGTAATCCGTAAGGGCACTCAACAACCCTGCCGGTCTGCTCAAGTGGGTCAGAAATGAAGTTGGCCCTAGCAACCGTTTTCGGAAGAACTTTGTTCTGATAGAGCAGAGGTTTCAAAACAGGTTAAAGTTAAAGGAACTACCCTCTGCCGATTATGATAATTATCAACACACCAACATTAACGAATCAGTGTCTACTGTTTTAGCGTGTTCATAGCGTAACTCCCATTAGATTATATATAAATATGATGGTAAAATTGCAGGTTATAAATACCTTCACAAGGTTCGTCGTCAGACTCATCCGGGGGGCAGGATTTGGGACAAGGATCAGGTTTGGGACAAGGATCTGGTTTAGCACAGGGATCATGTTCATCCCCCTTGTCAGATAAACACCTTTTATGAACTAAATAAAAAATAAACACATTACACAAGGACAATCAAATAACCAAATAATACATATTAAACTAAACCTCCCAAATAGTTCGCATACAAGACTGCGGCATTGGAAGCAGACAGCATGCCGAAAAGTGAAAAACATGGCCGAAACCTCCATTTGACCTAGGGGCTTTCGGTTCAATGAGGCATGTAAATTTTAATAGAAAGGACATGATAATGGACGGTTTTACCAGGATTATAGGAATTGATACCCTACCATTTATAGTAGAAGAACTTCAAGGAATAGTACAAAAATAAGTAAAATGGCTGGGCGGAGGTTTTGCCAACAAGGTATAGGATGGAAACCTAGAAAGTAAAGACTTACGGTTTGCCGACACTGCGCTGAATACTTTTGTAGCTTCATTTGGAATGTTTTGGGGCTTTACCGCCCTCAAAACACCCGTAGCCGCCCTAGAAACGGCACCTATCATTGCTGACCGGAATGAAGAAATGCACAAGACAAAATGGCCGAGAAGGACGTTCTTCTGTCTTCTGCTTTGCAAAGCTGCATGCGCTTTAAGAAATTATTTCAATTATAAAGTTTTGTAATTTTAATAACTTTTAGAGTAATTATGATCATATTTTAAATAATTTAATCATTAATTTTAATTAAATAAAACATTCAAACCATAAATTTTGAATTTAATTCTTATTCTAAAATTTAATTTTTCCCTGTTGCCACGCCATTGTTATTGCTGCTGCCACTATGTTTTCCCTTGTCAACCTTCCGCAGGTTGTTTCATTAATTTTTATCCTTTTTCAAAGTTAAAAGTGATTTAATTTGTATTAAAAAAGTATTGCGGAAAATTTGATAAATCATTGTCTTTACAGAGTTTTTCGGCTTTGATACAAGAAGTTCTTTCCCCATAACAGTTGAGCATCTGTATGCAAAATGGCTAATAAGTGAAACTCAGGTTGAAACATTTTGCAATTTGAATATTATAATTTGCAAGTTCACTAGCATCTTCTCAAGTGTTATGGACGGCGAAGAGGAACAGTCTACCCTTGATCCGAGAATCAATGAAGTTTGTAATTTGTTATGGGGACCTAACGTAACAAATGAAATATTTCAACGGTGGTCGCAAGGTATAGCATTTCACCATATTCAAAAATGGAATAGACTGCCCTAAATTGCTTGGGTGGGGTTTCGAGTAACTAAAGTTGCTATTTCACAATTCACTGCTTATTTTAATTAATTAACTTTTAAAGGAATTGCAAAGTAGCCTATCCAAGTAAGGTGAGATAATGCGTTTTGCGTTTGCCTTTTCTTAAAACCCTTCCAGCTGTTTCTTTCTATTTTCAGATTTAGCAATATTTATGCCTATTAGCTTAGACGGCTAGCACTGTTAAGTGTAGCTGTTCCACTATTTACTTCAATTATATTGTACCCTATATGAAAATTAAACAAAGTGCATTTAGCAATTTGAAAAATTCAGTTCAGTTGGTACTTAACCGTCCGCAGTCACGTTACAAACCCTAAGGCTCAGTACACACTGTCGATCGTGACACCGGTTAACCGCTGGACAATCTAACAAATCCCCAACCCATTTATTCCCACATACAAATCACCCGTGAACTGGTGGCTTTCCAAATCGTCCTTGTGTACTGGGCCTAAGTGCAACTAATTTTCGCTTCCTAATCGAGCAAGTAAGTTATGATTGTCCTCCGATTAAGCCCTTCTCATTTTCAGGATTTATGTTTAGTAGAGATGAACCAACAGCTTTAGTACAGAATGCAGGTGGACCATGCGCCGTAATAGCCCCAATGCAAGCGTTTATACTGAAGTACATTACTGATTTTAACCACATTCGAGGGGTAAGTTAATCAAGAAGTCAACTTAATGTACAACAGTTGATTATTTATAAACAAACATGTTGGATTTAGATTGCTTAGCCGACATTAAATCAGTTTGATTCCGGTTGCCCTAGAAATTTCACATTATTGCTGTATCAGCCCATGGGCTAAGCACTATTTGAATTTGGACCGTCTTTTATTCGTCCAAAACCAGAAGGGGTACTTATTATATATAAGATGACGATTATGTGACCCGATGATGCGTAATGGGATTCCCAAGAGTAATGATTCCCAGATACTGGAGAACAAAGGCATTGATTTTTTTTATGATGGAAATTTACTGAGGCGGCTTATGACTGGAAAATTCTATTATAGACTCTGACGTCCGTTTTTTCTCTCTGGTTTGTAGTATAGTGCTGAACGGTCTTCACAGACCTTACCATTGCTTTGGTTTGTATAACACTGGCACTATCACTTTATTTTTAATAATTTTGCAGATTGAAGAGGAAGACCTAATCGCAATTCTCGTTAAAGCTGCGACCGACATGCTGCAACAAACATCTCGCGGTGGTGATGGCTTCTACTTATTCCGTTGTAAGCGCCGGGTAGTCAGCAAAAGGGGATCATCGGGTGGGCCTAGTGATGAACTTATGCAGGAAGCTCCAGACATGCGCAACATGAGCTTCGTCAAGTTTCACGAGAACATAGAAATCATACGAGTACCTACCATTGAGCTGGTGTTTGCAGAATACAAAGAGCATGTCAGAAGCTACTTGACCTGTAGCTTTGGAGTGTTACTTTTCTTATACTCCGTCATGCTAACTAGGGTAAGTAAATGTTGTATATAGAAATTTCATGGCCGCAATACATCAGATCAGCCAGTCAGGGGTTATGAAGGGTTAACATTAGAAAAGCAAGTGAAAGAAAGAAAAGAAAGAAAGAAACTGCGTTGGCTCGTATACGTAGAGCGAATGGATGACAAGGAAATAGGAATACGAATTGATAGCAGCAGCCCAATGTAAACTGTGCTTGAAAATATTGTAAAATATTATTTACTTTCTTACTTATTACGGCGATTTGGGATCAATGTAACACCGAGGTTTATTCAATTGTTTTAAACAAATGAGTGCCGCCACAGTTTTTGGATTCTGCTGGAGAACGACAGCTTCTCTTCCTCGTAATTTTACAAGTACGTTACGGACAATGTGTCTATCGTTTGGTCCTTTGTAAAAGCGGGACATTTTCTATGTAGTTGGGGACAGCGGGACAGACAACCTGAAAGCGGGACATATAGTAGTAGTAGTATCCGTCGGGTTAATAACGACTTAGGCCTCAAATTTGGGCCCATAGAGCGACCCCGACTTGACTGTCCTCTGCCAGCCCATAGGACAGTGGACCTCCTGATTATAGTGGATTCCGAACCACTTGGCAAACACAGTGAAGTCACACGATTAGCTCGGAGGTGACCAGGACAAGTCCTACCATGTTTCCCTACCGGCACTGTGCACACAACCAAGTCATCTGCAGCTTTGAACCTGCTCTGGTCCGCTGGATTCAACTTGGTTTGGCGGCCGGCAAGCGGGACATATGGTCACGTTTTGTATTTGTATACCTGTGGGCCGATTATGGCGATTGGTATTAACTTACTCCTGGGGTTAAAACTGTATGCAAACAAATTTTGAATAGCATTTTCCATTGTAAAGTTATCTTGTTTACATTTTCAATACCAGGGTATTATATTAACACCGGTATTATAATCGCCATGATCGGGCCGCTGAAGAGGTTGATTAAGTGTTGAAAAGTTCGGTTTTTACGTTGTTTTTGAAAAGCAAGCTTCGTTGGTTCGCATCCTGTTTTATGAAATGAAATGAAAACTACTTTATTGAAAAAGAAACAAAAGGCGAACAATAAGACTATAAAGTCTTGTTTTCATGCTAACCCGAAACAACAAAAATATTGCATTATTGATGAATTCAAAATTAAATAGAGAAGAAACAAGAGAGGAAGAGTGAAAAACAGATTGATAAAATATATGTATATGGGGGGGGGGGGGGGATCCATTGTCATCACCATTACAGTTTTAGTCAATTTGTCTAAATGTGAGAGGAATGCGTAAAAATAGGGAAATTTTAAATGATTTTATGATGTTTTCTACTCGTTTCAGGGGCTGGAAGAACTAAAGAGTGATCTCTCTGATCCCAGTGACAATTTAATAGAGCATACGTTCGGATACGGAAGTCAGAGTTTGATCAATCTTATGTTGACTGGCAGAGCTGTTAGCCATGTGTGGGACCATGATCAGGATGTTGCTGGCCTAAGTAAGTGTATCCGATTGACCCCTTGAGTCGCCTCTGTAGGTTAGTACCCGTGTTGAGTTACGACACGTCTCCGATTGCATGGCGTGTAGAGATTCGCTCAAGTTCAAGCACGCTACCACCTTGCCATCAAAGTCGATACTCCTGTTTGGTTTAGATTCAGACCGGACTGGGCCGAATACTCATTTATTGACAACAATAGAAATTAATCAGCGGATCTCCGGATCGTCCAAAACAACTCCTGTTAAATGTCAAATGTCAGAGGCCGGCCATTTTGATTTAAAATATTTTTGGTGGGAAGCGAATGTCCCATCTCTGGATCTCTCGTATATAGGACTCTAGTGGTAAACTAATGAAGCTGCTCTATCGTCTGTTACAGAATTAAAAGGCCTGGAAAAACAAAGCTCCATCGGGTTTTTGACAATTTTAGAGCATCACCAGCTTTGTGAGGTAGGCAGCTTTTTCAAAAACCCAGAGTTTCCAATTTGGGTTTTGGGATCCGAGACGCATCTAACTGGTAAGCAGTAGATTAAGTTGAATTTGTTAAGAAGGAAAAGCCTTACAGGTGTAAAAATTAAATATCAGTCGTAGAGTTGTCAAAAATATTAGGACAAACAGAAGATATTTTTCTACTCGAATGAGCATTTTAATACATTGGTTGTACCTCTTTCTAACAGAGACTGGCCATAATTATTGAATTTGATTGGCAAAAAAAGCTATTGGTGTGGTAGTCCCGTGAAAGGAGTTCAACAATTGTGGCCAATTTGTGTCAGTGAAGGTCACAAGTTATGTATATTTCGAACTGTAGACGAGCATTTCTGCTAATTATTTTTCACGGTCGTCTTCTAACGTTCATAAAGAAATACCTTGCGATTGTTAACCCCTCCAAATAGTGAGGGATCAACCAATAATTTTGTTGTTTAGAGCGTGCAGCGAGGGTGCATCCTGTGACCGCTAAATACTTGAGCGGACTATACTATTTTTTATAGTACGATCTTGTCGGAAATTGATATCATATTTCTCTAATAGCATTCGGAGTCTAAGAGTACAGCCTTTAAACTATTATTAGTTTACTCATGAAAGGTAAAAAAGCATCTACGAAGCAAGACAACCGTCAACCAGTCCCAGGTACGATACGATGTAACCAGTTCGATACGTATAACAGTACAAAAAAGCTTGCTGTATTTTGATTTTAATAAGGCGACATTTCCACCGGCGAATTTACTTCATTTGTGATTTGAGATTTTTTGTTTGTTTTGTTTTAAGGAGACTATTAAATAAATAAATATTGACTTTTTTTGTTCTATTACTTAACCAACCTAGCGGAGTTAGGGCTATAAAGCCCTCTCTTACACTCAACTAGGAAGGCCCGGGTCCGTCTGGTTTACATGCCCTCCGAAGCATGGCCAGAAAGTGTAGGAAGTGTAGGACTCGAACCAACAACCTTTCGGGTGTCCGTACCACCACTCTACATGTCTTGACTATTACGTAGATACTTAACTTATCTGTTATAAATTAAGTTATAATATGGTAGAGACTTATTAATGATGTCTGATACCATATTATAACTCAATGTATAATGAAAGGTCCTTAGGTTGAAATCGAAGGGCCAAAACAAACTAAAATACCTCGACGAAGAGCTGAGAGTGGCTTTTTCGAAAAATATTCGTCCCAACATCAAACATTTGTCCATGAAATGCAGCCACATATTATGTAGGCTAATTGTCGCATTAAAAAAGGAGCCATGTATTTTGATATTGCATTTTTTTCCTTGTAAACTGGGGAGGGGACCACGGACGATTGGCTTTTATACATGTGGGCCACAACCGTAAAAGTTTGAGAACCACTGATCTACATAATAGTCTCCTTAAAGAAAAACAAACAAAAAATTTCAAATCACAAATGAAGTAAATTCGTCGGTGGAATTGCCGCCTTAGGCTGTGGTTAGTTATTATTACTTGGTTTTGTTACAGTTTTATTTTCATTCAACAAAAATCTTGTCCAAAAGGAAACCCCGTGGGATGAGGCTAGACGAGTCTTCAAGAATTTTGATAAGGAAGGCAACAATTTTATTCAAGACAAGGATCTTGGTCCTTTACTTCAAGCTCTTGGCTTGGTCTGTGAAGAAGAATAGTAAGTAAAACATGTCTATTTCTATACCATCTCCTGAGATCAGTAAGGAATGCTGGACTGCTAATATTTCAATTGTTATGTTCTATTTGACCATATAGGAGGCTGTACCCAATAGCATAACTATAAACTTAGCCCAATCTCATCGTTGCTCTCGCTCTTCTAAATCTTCTCCTTGGGAATTGCCTGGTAAGTGCCCTCTAAGTCGTCGGTATAAGTCTACCCATCAGTAGTCTAATAGACATGTAGCTAGCGCTCTGATTGGCTAATAATGACGCACAATTATGACCGCTGGCCATAGGTACAAACGTGTATTACCTTTAGACATAGTTGGCAAGAGTGAATTATTATTATGCAATTGAGAACCATTTCCCCCCGTAAGTGTGGAGGGGAGGGGGGGAGTAAATCTGTTTATGAACTTGACTCACTCTAGGGGCAGACTTGTTCACCTCAGGGAGAAGGGGAGTTGACTGACAGGGTGGACCTACTGTGTATGGTTGATTCCGAACCACTTGGTGAACACAGTAAAGTCACACGATGAATTCGGAGGTGTCCAAGGCTCGACACGCACTGAAGCGGCCCCTACACGGTCAGTAATAATGACATAACCTTATCAAGATGACAGTAATAATGATCGTGTAAGGTGGACAAAGTTGGAATGACGAAAGATAATGATAGGGATCCAGATTTTCTGATCACAGCTGCATCATTACTGATAATGTCATTATATTGACCGTGTAAGGGCCGCTATAGGCTGCCTAAGTGCGTTATCATGCCCCACCATGTTCCCCTGCCAACGCTGTGCACACTACGTGCACTCTATCAAGTTTGCCGCAGTTTAGAGCAGGCTCTCTTCTGTTGGATTCCACTTGGTATGACCTTTGGCAAAAAAAGTGTGAGAATGATTTTAGGATTTTAGCCGATGCCCATAATTATTTCGTATTTTTGTTTACAGCGTAGACCTAATGAAGAAACGCCTCGATAGCGAAGGTCTCGGTATAATTCTACTAAAGGATTTTATGGATGAATTTTTTCCCGATGAAACCAATAGCACGCCTGATACTTTCACTTTATGGCACTGCAATGGTCTGAGTAAAAATTCACCTAATGGTGAGGTAAGCATTTGAATTTCAATACCATGCTATTTGCTGTCGACCATTTATTACCTTTTTTTAGAATTCAAGAAAGAGATGGTGTGACCATTCATTCATTCATTTAAGCCTCCGAAGATGTAAGGTTAGCGGGACAACAGAACATGTACAGTAGTGGTAGTGACTCTTTGTAGGCTGGCCGTGTCACACACATTTAATGCACATGACCAGTTGCTGACATCTCTGTTATAAGAAACAAACTGGTAAAGCCGATAGAAAATCATTTCCAAAGCGGTTCCTTATTCATTTATTTAAGAGGGTATGCTACTTAGAAAATTGGCACTCCAAAATTAACTACTTTTCATTTTTTATTTCATTAACTCAGCAAGTTATTAAAAATTTGGCTCTGTTAAGTTCTAGAAGACTACTTCGTGCATGATATAATCGGGTATTTTTACTTTTCGGTTTTGTAGTTTTTTCAAAAATTCCCAGATTACGCGATATTTTAATCCCCACTGGTTTTTATGAAAGAACTAAGGTACCAAAAATTTAATACGAGTATTTCCTATTATATGATGCACGAAGTATTCTTCTACAACTTACTTGAGCCAAATCTTTAATTACTTGCTTTGTTAAATAATTAAAAAATAGAAAGTCAATAAAAACACCAAATTATGGGGTGCTTTTTTCTACGTAGCATGTCCTCTTAACAAAGAGTTAGTTGAACTTCTATTGCCTCTTTTGTTGTAAGTTCCATAGTTAAACTCGTGCCCAAGTAAAAATCGTGCGAACGACTATGATAGTGTTATGTATGAATTGAGAGTCCCTTGACACCCTGAAGGGGGTACTAACAAGGTAAATAAAGATGAAGAAGTCTGTTGTTCGTCTCTGTTTTAAATTGTGAGGTTTTAATTTCAGGTACAATACCATAGAGGCCAAGCTGTTCTTCTCGAGTGCACTATTAAAGGCGTTATGGAAAATAACTCCATGTTGACCGTTCTACAAACAAAATGGCCGTCGATCGATGTCCAGTGGGATGACAACAGAACACCTAGCCTCAACTGAAATATTGAAGGGAAACCTACAAAATCACTTAATGTATTGTAAAAGTCGCCCCACTTTTTGCCTGCTACACTTGTAAAGTAGCAACCCGACGCTTTCCCTAAATTGGCCTTTCATGTACACCATCGAATTTTGCATAATATTTTAAACTCTTAAAGTCTTACTTTGCAGTTAATTAAGTGATTGTTGTCCCACTAATATGTTCCACTTATATTTCTTTTCTCACTTAATACACTGTTTGTTATGTCTCTGAAAACTTACATAATATATATATTATTATTAATAACAATTCCATTTTTAAACAGGCTTCTTATTCTTTATTGATAAACCAAACTAAAATCCATGTACGTTCCAGATAAAACAAATTATTCTTCATGTGTTGTCTGTTGTTTGAATCAATTTGATTTTTCGTGAGCGTGCTTCGTCGCGTTTTGCCGATAAAGGCTGAATACAATCTTACAATATTTGGTATAAGCTTAGTTTTGTTATTTGATGACTTTAATACGTTTCACCCTATGCAACTGGATTTATTCGTCAACTAGTAAGTTATAGACACATCTGTTAAATGCATTATCATCAATAAATAAAATAAATAAATAAGGACTTTTATTGTTTCTATTACTAAGCCAACCTAGCGGAGTTAGGGCTATAAAGCCTTCTCTTACACTAAACTAGGAAGGCCTGGGACCGCCTGCTTTACATGCCCTTCAAAGCATGGCCAGAAAATGTAGCCAGTGTGGGACTCGAACCAACAACCTTTCGGGTGAAAGTCAGAGTCCGTACCACTACGGTACCTGTCATGACATGTTATCTTCAACATAATCAGCTCCAGTTATCCCGGGTGTAATACTGAAGCTCCTCCCCTCCAATATTGCTTCCCCTCACTCACTCCTTCCTCTACTCTATCCTCCCCTTCCCTCCACTCTCCTCTCCCTCCCACGTCTGACGATTTGTTTAAAAAGTTGCACCCTATGCAACTGGATTTTTTTCGTCTACTAGTAACTTATTGACAATCATAATTATCTTACATTCGTTAAATGCATCATCATCATTAACATTATTAGCTCCAGTTACCCGGGTGTAATATGTAAGCTCCTCTCCCTCCAATTTCTCACCCCCTCCCTCCACTATCTCCTCCCACTACACTTCAAAGCATTCAACGCTTCTTCTGGCACCAATCGCACTCTTCTGAAATCGTCCGCAATCCATTTTCTGTATCTTTGCATTGGTCTTCCTTCTCCGTGTTCCCGCTATTTCTTCCTCCAGCCATCGGAAATGAACAAAAGCGACATTGGCAGATAACTCTGCATTCTCCATACTGGAATTACTATTACTATCCCTGGGTCATTCTAAAAAAAGTGTCAGTTTTCTGTTACTAGTATTTTTTTTTTAAATTAATGTCATTTTAATTATAATGTTATGGTTATCATCAAGAAGGAAATGAAAACTTCATAATATCACAAAAATTTCGTGTTAATTTTTGTTTTATTTTCTACAGATTGTTCAAAACGGCTTCAAAATGTCCCCTCCGTGCGCGTTACTCACTCCATCCCGGTCCAATTGACTAAACATCAGTTCTTTTAATAAATGTCTAAAACATTTATTTTATTATAAACAGTGAAGAAACATGCTAAGAAATGCATTGTTTGGCCCTTATACTGAAGAAAAAAATTGTGACATTTCAAAAACATCTGTGGAATTCATGTTACACAAGTTTCGTCCCCTCCGTGCAAGCCATTTTCCGCGCCAATTTTAATTTTTATTTTGGCCGGAAATTGATCTTTTGCCACGTTGGACGTGGCAGTAGACAGGTTTATTTCTGTTTTGTTGGCAGCCATTGTGTTTTCATTGTGTGAGTATTTTAGAAGCCGATTTTTAATCAGGTAAATATTTTATAATTATTTCGTTTCACATGATTCGTCCCCTTTGTGCATGTTTAAAATAATTTATATTATTAAAAATGTATACATTTTTGTTTTTTAAACTAGTCAAGGTTAGTAGTTAATCTCAATTCTTGCGGCTGAGTATTCTAACCTAAAAGCTATTGCCATGAAAAAATTAACAAATAAGATTTGTCCCCTCCGTTCTAAATGTAGTTGCACGGAGGGGACAGTAAAGGCACCGTGGAGGGGTTGAAGACTAGAATAATGCTCCGTGAGCACGTCGCAATTAACGATTCTATGTTTTATTATTTCAGATACTGTACTGATATGAAAGTAAAAAGAACTGCAGAAGATTTAAGAAAGCTGAGGGAGAAAAATCGAGTAAGAATGAAAAAGAAAAGGGAAGAAATTAAGCTAAATCCACAGCTTCATGCAGAAATGAAGAAAGCTGAAAGACTTAGATATCATAAACGCGTGAACGAGGGCAAAATTAAACTTGCCAAGGACTTGTCTGAAAGAGAAATAAGAAAAGTGAGGAAGACATGGAAGAAGAAAGCTCAAAGACTTCGCAAACAGAGAAAGGAACCTCTCAGGTTAGGTGAACAAATAATGGCATATTCACCCCCTCGAACTCCACCATTGGCTTCTCCAAATCCTGAGAGTCATCAAAAAAGAAGCGGCAAAAAAAGAAGTCGAACATGCAGAGAGATTAAAGACATGAAAATTAAAGAGTTGGAACTAAAGTTAGAGAAGATGAAAGCCAGTCGAGACAAATACAAAATGAGGTGCCATCGAATTGACAAAAAAGGACATGGTGAACCGTCGCCACGAAAAGTTGTGGACCAAATGCTTCCTCTTGCTGATAGGAATAAAAAGGCAAAGCGAGAGCTACTGTTCAATGAAGCCTTAAAAGCGCAAATCGCAACCAACTACACAAAGACCCTGTCTTATAAAAAGAAAAAATCATTTCTGGAGCTCCTTAGTGGTAAAATTATTGAGAAGTATCACTTCAGGTCATTTTTGGGACGAATAGCGCCTTCTGTATTGCGAAAGAAAAAACTGCAAGAAGATCAAATGGCTAAAACCAAATCAAAGAATTTGAGAGAAAAGATAAGAATGTTTTTGGAGAGAGATGAGTTTAGCACGCAATGTGCTGGAAAAAAAGAATTTAAATCTCTGAAGGGTGAAAAGAAACAAAGACGTGTATTGAATGATACACTTCTAACTTTGTTTAAAAAATTCAAGTTGTTGCATCCGAATGTCAAAGTTTGCTATGCGACTTTCTGCAAGCTGAAACCATTCTGGATTGTCCCCCATGACTTCGGCAAAAAAACATGTCTTTGTATAACACATGAGAATATGAACTTAGTGATAAGCAAATTGCATCAGCATAAGGTGATTGCGCAACGTTCTACCTACGATGTGATTAATGCCATAATTTGCAGTGAACAAAATAAGTCGTCCCCTTGCCTAGCACGAACTTGCAGCAATTGCAAACATAAATCAATTGATATTGAAGAGTTTAATGGTAGTAGTGAGATTGTGTACCACTACTGGGGGACGAAAACAGTTCCTATTGTTTCAAAAGGGAAGGAAAAGCTGTGCAAAAAAACAGTAAAAGAAGAAAAAGTATGCACACTGTTAGAGCTTGTGAATATCTTTTTTGCCTTGTGGCCAACCTTTGTAGGACATGTAAGAAAAATGGAGCACCAGAGAGCTGCGATCGACAGAATTAAAGCAGAACTGACGAGTGATTCGGCAATAGTCCACATGGACTTTTCCGAAAATTATACATCTGCCTACACAAGGGAAGTGCAAAGTGCCCACTTTGGTGGTTCAAAGGAACAAATATCGTTGCACACTGTAGTTATTTATTATCGAACTGACAGCAATGGCTCACTACTGCATAAATCATTTGCCACTATTAGTGACAATGTTCGCCACGACCCAGCAGCCATATGCGCGCACCTCAGGCCAATTATTGACTTCCTGCTTGGTTTGTCTAGTATATCATGTGTACACTTCGTCAGCGACGGGCCAACGACACAGTACAGGAACCGCAAGATGTTTTCTCTGGTTGGCAAATACCTGGGACCTTCACTAAAAGCCCACAAAATTCAGTGGCACTACACGGAGGCTGGCCACGGAAAAGGCGCTCCAGATGGCATTGGGGGTACCATAAAAAGAACGGCTGACCGCATGGTTGCACTAGGAAAGGGTGAGATCATTAACGCGGACAGTCTACTTCAAGTAGTCCAAGACAACACAGAGGCTGTGCGCATGCACAAGATTGAAGCGAATATGATTGAAGATATGGACAAGCTTTTTATTGACATCAAACCATTTACAGGCACACTAAAGGTTCATAACTTGTCGTGGGACAAAAAACAGCCAGATGTTCTTAGGGCCCGAGCCCTTTCCTGCACACAGTGTGAAAATCCTGTTCAATGCAAACACTTTTTCCTTGGGCAAATAAGTTTGATGGTTAAACCTCTAAAAGTTCAAGATGTATACACTGATTCCGAAAATGAAGATGGCCATAGAGGCATTCTTGAACCCCATCTGATCGAAGAAGTTGGGGTTGGAGATTGGATCATAGTTTCATACAATAAAAGCTATTATGCAGGAAAAGTTTTGGAAAAGGACAGTGAAGGCGTTCAAGTTACCTGCCTGGAGAAAGGCCGAAAGTTTTTGAAGTGGCCTATAAAAAAAGATACTTCTTTTTACTATTGGTCAGAAATAGTGAAAAAAATTAAGGAGCCCGAGCAATTGAAAAGAGGGTTTCTAAGTGTTCCTGAGTTGTCAGGATTCATTGAATAAAAAATACATGAATCGCAATTCGCAAACGCTTACAATTATTTCATCGTTGCCCTTGCAGTGAAAAGTTTACTTCTGTGGTTTCCTTCCATTCATTAGTTTGTCCCTAGGTGCATTACTGCATATGATTCTAATGGGTCAATTAAATAAAAAACAATTTACCGAGGAAAATTTTAGGGTTGAAATTGTTCTTACTGAATTCACCTCAAGGGGCGAACTTGTGTGGAAGGTTACCTAAAGATTCTCTTCCGTTCATTCAATTAAGTCTCCTCCGTGCACGAAATTTAAAAATATGTCATATTTGGATCGTAGTAATTACGGCACAGGAAAAAAAACTCCCACAAATAATATCTATTCATATTGCAGCATTAAAATTCCGTTTTACTAAATTTATCTGCGCAGGCTTATTGAAAATAATCCAAAATATCATCAATAATGTCCCCTCCATTCACTAGATTGTCCCCTCCGTGCACAAACGTTTCAAAAAATTTGTTATTTCGGGCTAAATAGCTACTTTTCTGTGAAGCGAATGTCAGCAATCCATTGTTTCCATGCTGTAGCGCGGCAATTGATTCCTTAAACGTTCATTTGGAAAGATTTCAGTTTTAAAAAAAAATACCTTTAAACCTGACACTTTTTTCAGAATGACCCCCCTGCGACATCCTGTATATATATACATCCAAATAAGCCTGCCATACCTCCCGGTTTACCCGGGAGGCTCCTGGTTTTGGAAAAATTTTCAGAAAATCTCCCTGTTTTTCTAAGACATGAGATTGAGTGATGTAATTTTACGAGTATAAATTTTAATCGAATTCTGTGCAATTGCATTTTACGCCTTTAAAAAATAAAATCTAAATGTTACTGCTATCAATAGGGTATGCGTAAAACACCATTAATTTAAGCCAAGTTTTTCTACCGGGGGAGACCCCCGGGCCCCCCTTGTGTGCAATTGTATTCGTCGCCTGTCAAATCTAAATGCATAAAAGCTGCGTACGTCCTTGACAACGGGTTTCCCCGTGGAGGCCCCCTATAGGCTATATTCTTGATTCTAACTTATTGCAGTTGGCCCTAGATGTCGAGAAAAATAAGGAAAATGGGTATAGTGTATACTATGTATAAGTCAAAGTGAAACCTCCCGGTTTTTTGAAAAATAAATCTGGCAGGCTTAATCACAAACCAAAGTATAAAGCCACAAAATTGATTACAATCATCTTTGTTAGTAGAAACGCCTTAAGCCGGTTTTATTTATCAGGTAGGTACCTATCTTTAAAATAAGAATGTACTGTATAGAATGTACATAAGTTAGCTGCATCTGAATATGTTATGTTCGTTACCTACCTACGGTATCTAATTGTTTTTATATAGACCGGCGACTGGCCATAGAGGGAAGAGCAGAATCATGGCCGTGGCCAGGGGGGGGGGGGTCCGGACTCCCCCTCCCCCGAAATACATTTTTGTATGTAAACCTGTATATGGTTGTGGTGTCTGTGGTTTTCTAGAACCACGTATTCCGGAAAAACCATTAGTTGGAGTTGTATGGTCGTAAACAATAAATAAAGATGGATGAACGATTTACCGAATTATTAATTTATTACTATATTATTTAATCCTGTACAATAATTAATGGATATAACAGAATAATATAATGGGTAAACTACAGAACAGTGGCGCAGTCGGTAATTAGCCTACTATATTTACTATTTTGCGATTGTTTTTGCTTATTGCTTACTTACTAGTGCACGTGGTACTTTTACTTTGCCACAATGACAGATCTAAAAGACGTTTTGCAAGCCAATTTGAATATGCAGAAGACGATGTCGGATATTTTGAAGGCTTTAACTAGACCCCAAGGGCAAGGTTCACCTGCTCAACCTGCTACAGGTGGGGGAAAGAGTTTTCCAAAACTTGATAAATTTATTGCAAGTGACGACATTGCGTTACACATTGAAAAATGTAGTGCAGCTTTTAAACTTTACAGCATTACTGATGATAGCACGATGCTGCAATTGTTTATGCATAGTTTGCCTACTGATTTATATGGACTTACTAAGGATTTGCTACATCCGAAAACGCTTGCAAACTCACAGTATGATGATGTGACTAAACTTTTGCAAGGTCATTTGCGACCAACACCTTTAGTCATACCTTCTCGGCATACACTATATAAACGCCGACAGCAAGAGGGAGAATCATTGGCAGCTTATTCGGCATCTTTACGCCACTTAGCTGTTCCTTGCAAGTATGCTTCCAGCGTGTTATCAGAGGTCCTCAGGGATGTTTTTGTGGCAGGTTTACGAGATCGTCACATTTTAGATCGTGTTCTTGAGGAAGATAACGCTGATTTCGATAAGATTTATGCTCTGGCGGTGTCTCTTGAATCTGCGTCGTCAGGGACACGGGAATTGCTAGTGCAACCTTCTAGTTCCGTTAATAAAATAAAAAACAAGTCTTTTCAGAAGAATAAAGTTACTCAGGGCAAGAAGGAATCTACTTCAAAGCAGTCTACCTCTACTACGAAGGGGAAACAGATTGTGTGCTACAGGTGCGGTATGGTTGACTCGCACAAGGCTCCTGATTGCAAGAAAAAGAACTTAAAATGTACAAATTGCGGACGCGGCTCTCATGTGGCAGCCGTCTGCCTTTCAAAGAAAACGGTTCACGCGGTGGAAGATTCATTACCCATTTATACATTGTATTCCGTGACATCCGTGAGTAATGACTTTTATAAACCTTACATGGTTCCACTGCAAGTAGGGAATAAAACAGTATCGTTAGAATTGGATACTGGAAGTGCTCATACTATTTTAAATGAACATTTATACAAAGACTTACAGTTGAATGCTCCGTTGCAACCTACAAAGACTCAGTTCCGGGGTTATGGTGGTACGATAATCACACCTAAAGGAGTTGTTACAGTGCCTGTGACTTACAAAGCCTCGACGGCTAACTTGCGACTTTTTGTAGTGCCAGGTAACCTGCCTCCACTCATGGGACGTGAGTGGTGTCAAAGTCTGCAAATTTCACCTGTTTTTCATGCAACCGCTACAATTACGCCGTCTGCCGAAGCGAAGCTACAGAAATTGTTAGCGGAGAACAAGGAAATTTTTAGCAGTGGCACAGGTATCGCAAAGAATTTTTGTGCTGAATTACAGTTAAAAACTGGCGCTAGTCCTAAGTACTTAAAGGCGCGACCAGTACCATTTGCTTTGAAGCCAAAAATTTCGGCCGAGATTGACCGTTTAGTTGCAGAAGGAATTTTACGCCCTGTCGAAAGGTCGGACTTTGCGACTCCAGTGGTTCCTGTACTTAAGGGAGACGGGTCCATACGTCTTTGTGCTGACTACAGCGTTACATGCAATCAGCTCATTGAGGTTCCTCAACATCCAATGCCAGATATTGAAGATTTGATGTCTACTTTGGGGCATGGTAAATATTTTGCCAAACTGGACTGTCGTACTGCTTACTTGTCGCTACCTGTTACACCAGACACCGGTAAGATTCTAACCTTAAATACACACAAGGGACTTTATCAACCGACACGTCTGATGTTTGGGGTCAATGCGGCGCCAGCCATTTGGCAACGTTATATTGAAGGTGTTCTACGAGACATCGAAGGAATTTACGTATTTTATGACGATATGTTGGTTCAAGGAGATACAGCTGAACAGCTACTTAGTCGCCTTGCATTAGTGTTTTCTAGATTGAAAGAAAATGGACAGCGACTAAATTACAGTAAATGTGAATTCCTGAAATCTTCCGTCCAATACCTGGGTTACAAAATGTCAAAGGACGGCCTGCATAAGACTGATGAAAAAATACAGGCTATACTTAATGCTCCAAAACCTCAAAATGCCAAAGAGGTAAAATCATTCATGGGAATGGTAACTTTTTATGCACGTTTTATACCAAATTTAGCTACGATAGCCAAGCCTTTATACGAGTTAACAAAGCACGATACAAAATTCACATGGACTAAACAGTGCGACCAAAGCTTGAAAGCTTTACAAAAGGAGATAGTTTCAGAGAAGGTTCTTGTGCACTACAGGCCGGACCTTCCAGTAATTTTGTCTGTGGATGCTAGCCCGGTCGGAATTGGGGCGGTGATCGCTCATCGTTTCAGTGATGGCTCAGAGAGGCCTATAGCGTTTGCTTCTCGCATACTTTCACCCAGCGAACGCAACTACGCCCAACTCTGTAAGGAAGCACTGGCGATTAAATGGGGCGTTTCCAAGTTTTACCGTTACCTGTTGGGACGTCGATTCTGTCTAGTTTCAGATCACAAGCCTTTGTGTCATATTTTTGGGCCTAAGGCGAAGTTACCAGTTATTACTGCTACACGACTTCTACACTACGCGCTGTACTTGCAACAATTTCAGTTCGACGTGAAATACAGAAAGAGTGATGATAACGGCAATGCAGATATGCTTTCACGCCTACCTGTTACATCGGAGACCTTGTTTGACCTGGATGATGTTGAAGAATTCCAAACCCATCATTTACAGGTTGTGCCAATCAAGCCTGTGGATCTGGCGAAGGCCACCAGAGAAGATCCAGACTTGATGCCTATTCTTGAAAAACTACGTGCTGGTGAGTCATTTCACGATGGCAAATATTCATTGCATGCAGGATGCATATTGCTAGGCATTCGTGCGGTTATACCAGCAAAATTACAACGCACAATACTCCATGAACTGCATTTGGGTCATATGGGAGTAGTTAAAATGAAAGCGTTAGCACGTTCATACGTGTATTGGAAAAATATTGACCAAGACATAGAGAATTTGTGTCGCAATTGTGTCAACTGCGCTGAATACAAAACGCAGCAAAAAAACCCCAAGGTGCACTACTGGGAGTACCCCGCAAAACCGTGGGAGAGAATACATATAGATTTTGCTTCGTATGCAGGCAAAATTTTTTTAATAGTGGTTGATTCTTATTCTAAATGGCCTGAGATTTTTCCGATGTCTTCAATGACAGCTAATACTACTACTACTGTTTTAAGAACATTGTTTGCTCGATATGGTCACCCGATTTGCTTAGTTTCGGACAATCAGTCGACGTTTGTGGGAACGGAGTTCCAAGCATTTTTACGTAAACTTGGTATTCGGCATCTTACGTCGCCCCCACACTATCCAGCAAGCAATGGACAGGCTGAACGTTATGTTGGAAGTATGAAACAAGCTTTACGCTGTCTCCAGAATCAGAACAATTTATACGACAACTTACAAGAATTTTTATTTGCATATCGCAGGGCTCCTCACGTGCTTACAGGGCACAGTCCTGCAAGTTTATTTTTGGGGCGAGAGATATCGTCACCTCTTACTATCTTACGCCCGAATATTGGTCGGGCCATCTCAGAGCAGAGAGACACCCTTTTCCAAGATCCTGTTTTCCAGCCTGGAGAAAAAGTGGCGGTACGTAACTACACTACGCCGTTACGGCGTTGGGTCTTTGGGACCATCATCAGCAAGGATGGGGCATTACAATACACGGTGCAGGTGGGAAACGAGCTGTGGCGTCGACACGGAGGTCAAATACGTCCGGTGGGACAGGACATCCCTCTCCGTGAAGAAAGAGCATACAAGCAGCCTATCGCGAATCCTGGTCCTACTCCAATTCAAGCACCGCCCACTCCTCAGCGAGATTCAAGTATTATGGATACTACTTCGGGCGAGCAGCTGACTACAGTAATTCAAGCACCGCTCACTCCTCAGAGAGATTCCATTATTATAAGCTCTACTTCTGGCGAGCAGCAGAGTACATCTAGGCAATCGCTCACTCCAAGGCGAACTTCGATGGCTAATATGCAGATGGAGGCACCTTCGCCTGCTGCAGAAACAGTGGCGGCTCGTCGTCCTGTCAGAAATCGCCGAGCTCCACAGCGCTTGAATATATGAAAGTGCGCGTTACGAGTGCATGGCCTGTCGAGTGCAGTGATTTTTTTTTTCTTCTCTTATGGTATGTTGCTAGTGTACTGTGGCACCCGCAGAGCTCCCCTGTCCTTTGTCTATTACTATGCCTAGGAGGTTTGCAATTATTTTTTTTTCTACAAGGGGGAGGACTGTGGTGTCTGTGGTTTTCTAGAACCACGTATTCCGGAAAAACCATTAGTTGGAGTTGTATGGTCGTAAACAATAAATAAAGATGGATGAACGATTTACCGAATTATTAATTTATTACTATATTATTTAATCCTGTACAATAATTAATGGATATAACAGAATAATATAATGGGTAACTACAGAACAATGGTTTAAAGAATTTCTCCATTAATTCTTTAATAAAATACATTAAAAAAAATTGACCCCCCCGAAATCAAAACCTGAGCACGACCTAGAGCAGAATGGGTACCTACGCTCGGAAAGTGGAGGGTCATCATAGGTCGCTTGCCCCTGGAAACCTTGCTATCTCGTTGCTTTAAGTACCTTCTGTCATGTTGTTGGCATTATAGAGTAACAAAACAGAACAAGGGGCTGTCCCATGCTAAGTTTTGGTATACAATAAATAAATTATTTATTTTGGGATCATGCTATTTACAAAGATTTAAAAATGAGCGGGAAAGTGGTATCAGACGTTTTATATGTGGAAGAAGATATTTTGCTGTTCTGCTACCACGAGGTAGGTAACGTTGTTACGTTGTTAGGTTGTTATGGCCGAAGAAAGTACTTCTATGAATATTGAAAATAAATCGTCTACGGTTCATAAAAAACGCACTGTGAACAAGAAAGATAATTTTTTGCAAAGAAAAGGGCAGCCGCAAAAGCTGCCGCCAGGGGAAAATGACATCTACGTGACTTCACGGTCGGATTTCAAGGTGCGTTTTCAAGCATAACCTCAACTTTACAAAATGCTTCAATATTGTATATTATATTAGAAGTTCTCTGGTTTCAACATTTTCTTTATAACACTTCACAAATTTAAAGCTGTCTTTCTCTTTATAATAGATGTAATTTTTTGCTAGAATTTCCAAGTTGGCCTCTGCCTGTTCCACTTGTAATACTGTATTTTGCCGAATTTTAAAAGTGTTAGGTAGACCTATTGCCTCCAGCTGCTTCCCCTAAAAACTTGCGTGAGAGGATGCCACTTCAATGGGATTGTTATTTGTAATGCTGGTTAGAAAATGAAACAGCAATATATTAGTTAAACTGCCAGACTGGCGATGCTCTATGCCTGACTTTCCGCCTAGTCTCAAAACTGATACGTAATGTCAACAGTCGATTAATTATTATTGCAGTCATTTACATGGTATAGCAACATGCCCTTGCACCGTCATAAACAACAAAAACTAAAATCCGACTATCCTGGAACAGCGAAATTAACTCATCCATGACCAATACCTTCACCCCTTTTCTGAAATTTGATTCCGTGTTATTTATATAGGAATAGTCTTATTTTCTGCGATTATGTATAGGAGTGTTCACAAGTCTTACTTACCCCAATTGGATGTTGTCTCTACATCTTGTATGATGATCATCTTTTTCTGGCTCTACAGCCCTTGGTGGGTTTTGGCCTGCTCAGTAACACTCCTCCATTCATCTCGGTTTTGAACAGCGCTCCACCACCTACGGACCCCCAAGGTCAGTTTCCAACTCATCCTTTCAACGTTTTCGAGGACGTCCGACCAGTCGTCTTCCTGTCATGCTTGCTTTGTACATCTTGTTCGGCATAAGGTCGTCTGGCATTCTTACGACGGGTCCTGGCCATCACATGCGTTGCGCTTTTATGAACCGGACTATGTCTTCTCAGTTGAGTATTGCGTCTATTTCGACGTTGTTTCTTATACACGACTCTCAGTTTTCGCATAGGGGTCCATAGATCCTCCCAATTGTTTTTCTTTCCAATACTATCAGTTTGTTAGCGTCATTGACAGTTAGATTCCTGGGTTCCGAGCCGTTTGTTGCAATAGTTCTTATAAGGGTTTTGTATGATGTTCATGTAACATCATATTTATATATATCATATTTAGGATGGCACCATTTGATGATCGGTTTCTAGTACTATATCATGTAATATTAAAGAAGAAATTAGTGCAATTTTAAAATTCATTCCAGAGTCAATTAAAAAAGGCATTGAAAGCATTTGATGACGGGGGTAATGAAGTCAATATTCACGGCCTAGGCGCCGCTGTCACCAAAGCTGCAAATTTGTCTCTACAGCTACAGGAGGTTCTTTCCCACTCGGTTGAACTATCCACAACTACAGACACCGTCAATGTCCAAGACTACTGGGAACCAGAATTAGACGACGATTTCCCATATTCGACACAGCGTTCCGTTTCAGCGTTACATATCCGAATAACAAGACACCCAGATTTCTTTAAACCGTAAGTATTTTATAGCTGAATTGAAATATATAGTTTTTTTAGGTTCCCCCTAGCACACCAGCTTTCCCATGCTTCCTCAGCGAAAGAAAGGAGAGGGGATATACAGTATATTCCTGTAAATTTTGTATGTCACATAGGCTGGTACCTCCTTCCAGGACGTAGGGAAATGATGATGGGTTTCACCACAAGAGGCAAAAACGAATCTTTTCACTAGGCAGGACCCAGCTGCGACTGCAAAGAGTGCGACGGCGATTTTGGACAATTAATACCACATTAGATCATGGCCTGTCCGTACGCTGACAGAGTGTGCTTCAGTAAGCTGAATACGCTAATATATATATATATTATTTTTATTTATTTTTTATGACTTTTAGTAACAGTCAGTGCTAGAGTTTGTGCTGTCAACCAATCATAGTTTTAGCCCTGTATCCTCCAGGAACCGAACAAGTATCAGATAGATCAGATAGTGAGGAGACACAAACCAAAAACCTGTCCAAACCATCATTGGTCAGGACATGTAGAGTAGTGGTACAGACTCTGACTTTCACCCGAAAGGTTGTTGGCTCGATTCCCACACTTGCTACATTTTCTAGCCATGCTTCGGAGGGCATGTAGGGCAGGTTGAGTGTAAGAGAGGGCTTTATAGCCCTAACTCCGCTAGGTTGGCATAGTAGTAGAACAAACACTCAATATTTATTTATTTATTTTTTGTTGGCGACATCTTCCTATTGCAATACTACCTGAAGCAATTCTCTGATTATTTATATCATCTGTTTGAAATATTATAAAGGACTTAACTTGACTTAGGTTGGAGCGTCCAGCCCGAAGCACTCTTCTGTAACATCACATTTCAAACGCTTCAAGCCTCTTCAGTTCCTTATCTGGTATACTACATGCCTCTATTGTTTACTCTTTTCAGACAAAATGGCGGACAAAAGAGCTGAAAGGAAGCGGAGGGCTGCGAGTGAAAGTTCTAGCTCAGGCAGCGAGGAGTATGTTCCCTACGTTCCAGTGCGTGAGAGGAAACGGAAGGAGTTAGAACGGCTTGGTCGGGTGACGCAGCTTAGGGAGGAGGAAAAAAAGAAGTTTTCACAGTCTTCCAGTGAAAATGAGGCTGACAAGGCCGATGAGGAGGGACAGGTAACCTTTATTGTTATTAAGTAAGGTAGGCGTGTTTGACGAATACGATCAGCAGCTCTATTATGGCGATTGGGGATGGACGTAACACTGGGGTTCATTAAATTGTTTTAAACAAACGATTGCAAAATGCGCGGGAAATTGAAATTGATAAATTAATCCTCGGCTAAATTTTTGGTGAGTTTTCAATTTTTTCTTAGGCACATTAATTAAAATTATTATTATATTTGAAAATTCTAGATTTTAATATTTATTCGTATTTCCTTCAATTAAAATATGAATTATGGTTTTGATTGGAACAAAATGACGAATCTACTATAGCTGGTATTCGAACTCGATCAAGACATTTATAATTTCAATTTTTATGCCAAGTTTCATCGAAATCTGCTAATATCTACGGAAGTTACAGTGTTGCCAAACATCCACATATTACATATATTGTATATATATGCCTGTATGTAACATTTTGAATGGGGGGGGGGGGGAGGGGTGGATTTAGGCTCAGGGGATCATGAAATGATAAGTTGTGAAGAAATTTTCTGGAAATCGAACATTGGTCGCCGTCTCAATATCTCGATGAATCTCCCTAATACACTCTTCAAAACACAATTCGTGTACAATTAATTTTATTTGTAGGTATGGGGACGGAAATGGAACATATCTTTATTAGATCAGCATACAGAGCTGAAGAAAATGGCGGAGATGAAAAAGGAAAGCGCTATGGAGAAGCAGTTGAAGGAGGAAGAGAAGATTCTGGAGAGCGTTGCTGAGAAAAAGGCCTTAATGGGGGTGGCTGAGTTAGCTAAGGGAATTCAGTATGAGGAGCCTATTAAGACGAGGTAAGTTCGACTTCTAGAAATACAATAGTTTAACCTAATACTTCTAATTAATAATATTGGTATTAAATAAGTATCTTAATATTTATATTTCGACTGTCCGTGTGTATGAATCCAAACTCCTCTCAAACGACTGGACCGATTATGATGAATATTTTTGTGTGTGTTCAAGGAGATTCGAGGATGGTTTAGATTAACACTTTCGTCCACTGGAGAATGTATTTATAATTTGATTTTGGAATTTTTTACATTGGATCCGGCAGACTGCCGACATCTAGCGGCAGACTGCGCTACGATTAATTTTCGTTTATCCCGACAGTTGGTGCTGCGTGTGTGTTGTGTGGCGACACCCATGACGACACCCACCACAATTAATTTATATGAGCAGTGACTGCGAGGCCGTAGGCCGAACTGCCGCCCTATTTAAATGAGCAGTGACCGCGAGGCCGAAGTGGAACCGCTCGTAATTAAAAAAATATTAATTAAATTACTTCTTTGATTGTAAACATTGCAGCTGCAAATCTAAAATACAGTCACTCACACCGTAAACTGAACACCCATATTTCGATTTAGTTTTTATTATTTAAAGGGAAATTATAATGTGCGGGGCTTTGATATTTTTATTCTATAATAGTCTATCATTCCTCTACTATATTCTACTTATGTATAAAAGTATATAGTATAAAAGCTAGGAAAATTATTGACTGTTTTTTTTTTTTAAGATAAACGATGGGAAGGTGTCAAGGTGGACAGGTCTGGCAAGCCTATGACCATAAATCTTCATTGTAATCCTTCAAGGCCTGAGAATAACTCCGACTTCTTTAGTTTTACTTCTTCTTCAAATGCCTCTTCTGCCGAAGACTGACGATCATCATGGAAATTGTAGTCATGATGACTATACTATAGAATTGTAATGCCATAGTTTCCCGTTGCCTTCTGCATCCTGCTGCTATTCACTCATCATTGAGTTCCTGCGCCTACGGGGCCAGTTTCCCAACCCCATGAAAAGAGTGCCCTGCACAGAAAATACTGTGTTTTTCGGTTATCCCGGCTCAAACTCAGTCTGATCAGTCGCCGTTATGCGCTTCTATCTATAGGTACATATGAGGGATTTTCGGCATTACTCAGATGTTTAGCTACTTCAGTTTTACTAAAAAGTCGTAAAAAATCTTTACTAACTGAATTACACTCTGTGTTACAGTTGGACTGCTCCTCGATGTGTTATTGCCATGGGGGAATCTCGTCACGACAGAGTCAGACAGAAACTGCACATTCTGGTGGAAGGCGAAAACATTCCGCCGCCGCTCAAGTCCTTCACAGACATGAAGTTCCCGCCTGCGCTGATCAAAATACTTGATGAGAAGGGAATTAAGAAACCAACCCCTATTCAAATTCAAGGAATACCGACTGTCCTGGCCGGAAGAGATATGATCGGCATAGCTTTCACTGGCAGTGGAAAGACACTGGTTTTTGTTCTTCCACTAGTTATGTTCTGTTTGGAGCAAGAAACCAGGCTTCCATTTGAGAAAAATGAGGGACCCTTTGGTAAGAAACAGTTAAGAGGATGTGGAACGTACATACATAATAAATACTTGCATCGACTTCGATGGCAAGATGGTAGCGTGCTTGCATTTGGTCGAGTCTCTACACGCCATGCGATCGGAGACTTGTCGTAACTCAACACGGGTACTAACCTAATGAGGCGACTGAAGAGGTCAATCGGATTCGGATACATTCATTAAATTGTTTGTATGCCATTAATCTTGTTTTAAAACAAACTAAAAATGTCATAGGGTATTTTAATTATAAGTGTTGTAATTATTTAATGAACTTAACGGAAGACTAAAATTTCACGCATTGTAAAGTTCATGGAGATGTGATATTGTGTATGACATAGTTCTCTACATAGCATAGACCAAATCTTTATGGCTTACGTAGAACTTGTTCGAGTGAACCCGTTCATGCTTTCCTATTTATCAATTTGTATAGGTACCGAGATAGATAATATGAGTAGTTCAATGGCAAATAATTGCCCTAGGGTTTAATTTCGGTTGCATTGACAT
This sequence comes from Psococerastis gibbosa, assembly GCA_963971405.1. Lineage (NCBI taxonomy): Eukaryota > Metazoa > Arthropoda > Insecta > Psocodea > Psocidae > Psococerastis > Psococerastis gibbosa. The sequence continues at coordinate 9,118,023 of OZ020489.1, forward strand.
TCCCTGTCCCAAAGCACTGTATTGATGAATGGGGCGATTACGTATAGTCTCGAACGGGCAGACCCAAATATTACAACACAGTAATAATGGCATGGTATGCAATGAATTGGGGCATGAATTATCCATAATTTCTTAAAAAATTAATGGTTTATTCACAACCAAAACTTTGCTTTGGAAAGCAACCTGTTTACTTTTGTTGTTCTATTTAGCACCAAAAACATACCTGATGTTTACACCATATACCATGTGATAAGAAAAATGTCTTAACTCAACACAGGTATTACCTATAGTAGCTACTGCGGCCCGATCATGGCGATTATAATACCAGGGTTAATATAATACCCTGGTATTAAAAATGTAAGCAAGATAATTTTACAATGGAATGTGTTATTCAAAATTTGTTTGTTTACATTTTTAACCCCAGGAGCAAGTTAATACCAATCGCCATAATCGGCCCAATGAAGATGTCACTCAAATACATGAATTAACTTGCTTGTAGGCAATTAACCTTAAAATAAAAAAATATTTTGTGAGTTTATACATTGCTGGTTCTTTTGCAGGCCTGATTATCTGCCCGTCACGTGAGTTGGCAACGCAGACGCACATAATTATCCAGCATTACTGCGCTCGTCTTCACGCGGCCGGGTTCCCCGAAATTCGGAGTTGTTTGAGCATAGGCGGTGTGCCGGTAGCGGAGAGTTTAGAGCGGATTGGCAAGGGGATCCATATTATGGTGGCTACGCCTGGACGACTTATGGACATGCTGGACAAGAAGATGCTTCGGCTAGATGTTTGCAGGTGAGGTTTGATATAATTAATATTTTTATTATCCGCTTTATTTATTGTTGATTTTTATATTTTTAAAAGATGATTATTCGCATGCAAACAATTCAATGAATGTATCCGAATAACCTCTTCAGTCGCCTCTGTAGATAATACCTGTGTTGACATGCGACAGGTCACCTATCGCATACTGTATAGAGACTCGCGTAAGTACGAAGAAGCTACCACTATGCCAACAGAGGCCGATTTATATATTACGGTACTGACCCTAAATATATCAAATCCAGGTACCTTTGCATGGATGAAGCAGACAGAATGGTGGACATGGGGTTTGAGGAAGACGTGAGAACAATTTTTTCGTATTTCACGGCACAACGACAAACTCTACTCTTTTCCGCGACGATGCCAAAGAAAATTCAAAATTTTGCCAAATCTGCTTTGGTTCAGCCCGTTACTATCAATGTTGGCCGGGCGGGCGCTGCGTCTCTTAAAGTTGTCCAGGTGAGTAGCTTAGATAATTGAACTGAATAATCGGGGATGATGGGCCGTGGTTGGTGTGATCCCGTGTTGTATAACTCCCAGCGATAATAAAATAGTAGCTGCTGTCAGGATATAGACACTATAATCAGGAGGTCCACCCTGTCAGTCAACTCCCCTTTCCCCCGAGGTGAAGGAGTCTGCCCTTAGGGTGCTTCAAGTTAACAAATAGACTCACTCTCCCCGCCAGACTGACAGGGTTGCTTAAAGCAAAAATGCTGAAAGCAGGCGTTGGAATCAACAGCAACAACAGGATATATACAACATTGTTTAAATAAACAGAATATACATTACTTCATTTTTGTTTCGCAGGAAGTGGAATATGTAAAACAAGAAGCCAAAATTGTCTACTTATTGGAATGCCTTCAGAAGACCCCTCCCCCTGTGCTTGTTTTTGCTGAAAAGAAACAAGATGTTGATGCCATTCACGAGTATCTTCTGCTGAAAGGTGTTGAAGCCGTAGCTATTCACGCAGGAAAAGGTAATATTATAAAAAAAGGCAGCCTTGTCAATGTTAATTAATATTTTGGTCAATCCTAAGAAGATTGGATGTAATGTTGAATGTTTACCACGTTGTGGGTCAGGCTTAGAGAGACGAAAATGTAAATGTCAGCATTTTCAACTTTTATTTCGTTAACTTGTCTCAGGGACGGGGCCCGTACAGACGCGCCCTTTTCGCATGAACCCACCTCAAACAAATTATATCAATCTCTTAGCTACTAATCTTACTCTACCACTAGATAAGACCTGTGCATCTTGGATCAGCTAAAAAAGAAAGACGAAAATATCACCAGAACTAATTGTCAAGACCTTCTCCCAAACGTCTGCAAACTCAATAAATAGGAAAGCAAAACGCTGAATATGAAGTGTATCATTATAATAATCATTTTGATTGAACTTCAACAATGGACAACCCTAAGCTTCGGTTGCAAGGTGGTAGCGCTAAGCTTCGGTTGCAAGGTGGTAGCGCCCCCGTACTTGTGCGAATTTCCACCCACCTTGCAATCGGAGACGTGTCGTAACTCAATTTAAGTAGCCTACCCATTAGGTTACTTAGTGAGGCGGCTGAAGAGGTCATTCATCCTTTTTGAATGTCAAATGTGAAGGAGGAAAGCCTTACGGGTGTAAAAAATCAAGTTTTAGAAATATAGATCACAGAGCCTTAAATGAGATATCAATTAAAAATATAAATGTAAAAATATCATCCCCTACATTTTGAAGTATGCAGAATATCGGCCACATTTATTGAACTGAACATTGAGCACTGAGGATGTCAGTTCGAAGGAGTGCCAAAATTATGTCCAATGGGTGTCAATGGCGGCCAATGGCGGCCAATATATCAAAATGCAGAAAGGCTCCGCTGCTACACACTATGGTGGAGATTTTTCTGGAGGTAGTCATGACCCGTATTTAACCTAAATTCCGCAACTGACTGGTATCCATGTAGGTTTTTTGGCGGCCTGTCTTTCTTCTGCACTAGTTTTTCCCATGTTTTTCCAGCGGCGTCGGTCCTGTGAGTTGTCCCGCACTTAACCTGAAAGAATTCTTTGGTATGCCTCAGTGCCTCTAAGGCGCCCATTCCACCGACCGGCTAGGGCTATTTACAAAAACGGTGACGTGGTAGCAGACATTCAAGACTTAGGTGGCGTTTCCACCGACCTCGCATTACAGAATGCAAATGACATTGACGGAAATTATAATTTTTCTTTTTTAAAGAAATCTAATAAAATGTTTGTGATTTTACTGTATGATAATTGATCAATTTTAACTATGGCATAGAGGAAAATAAACATTTCCGTCAGTGTCATTTGCATTCTGCAATGCGAGATCGGTGGAAACCCCGCCTAAGTCTTGAATGTCTGTTACCACGTCACCGTATTTGTATTTAGCCCTAGCCGGTCGGTGGAAGCCGCGCCTAACTAGGTGGAAAACTTAACTTAATATTATTAGGAAACTCACCCTCTTCTCTGAAACCGACGAACACAGTACGTCTGCGTAAAATCAGAAAGTGTTTTTTTACTGACATTATATCCTTTATTGTTGCAGATCAGGAGGAGCGATCGCGGTCTGTGGAAGCATTTAGAAGCGGGAAAAAAGACGTTTTAGTGGCTACAGATGTGGCAAGCAAGGGTCTCGACTTTCCAGATATACAACACGTTATTAATTACGATATGCCAGATGATGTGGAAAATTATGGTAAGTATTAAAATTTCCATTGGAGATTTTAGATTTATTAATCTACGAACAAAAGAAATCTTCGTAAGAAATATTTTATTTTTAAATATTGATATAAGTTGGTAGTACTAACAAATATTCAATTTGTCAACATGTTGGTACAACCGATATATCCTGTTCACTTTTGCCGATAGAAAAATATGGCTGAAATATATTTTGAAGGAAAATAAATTAAATTAATTAAAACATCATTGAGTGTATTTTTATTACGATATGCCAAATCCTGGTTAAAATCCAACAGGAGATTTCTCGTTAGGAATTATTTGAAGAGACAAGATAGACGAAAGGGTCCCGACTTTCCAGATACACAACCTGTTATTAATTACGATATGCGAAATGATGTCGAAAGTTATGGTAAGTAAAAAAATTTCTATTTGAGAGTTGCGAATTTCTACACACCTTGCGATCGCACACGTCGATACCGGTATCTTTTCGTTACTTAGTGAGGCGACGGAAGAGGTCAATCGGATGCATTCATTAAATTGTTTGTATGCCAAACCCTTTAAAAAAAATTGACGATATCAGGAGAGTGGAAGTGGAACTGGGGGAAGCGCCGAACGTGCAAGAGTGCAGTGACCGGAAGGAGTGGAGGAGGCTCAAATATCACGACTGAATATTACTGTTGATGATGTATATAGGCTAATAGAGATTTCTTTTAATTACAGTGCATAGGATTGGACGAACAGGTCGGTCGGGGAATACTGGAATCGCTACGACATTTGTAAATAAGGCCAACGACGAGTCCGTACTGCTGGATTTGAAACATTTGCTTATTGAAGCCAGACAGAAAGTACCACTTTTCCTTACCAATCTCCAGTCAGAGCAAGAGAAATACCTGGATCTTGGAGGTATGTTTCGTGATTGTTATAGTAAATAATCATAATGCAATGCTTACAGTATGTTCAGCAACGTAGACAATTGGGATCCCTCAACAGGTGTAATGTTTTTAGCACGTGGAAGCGAGGTGCAGGCGATAATTACAAAGTAAAAACAGTCAAAACCTTACATTAGTGCAAATAGTTTTACTGAGCTGTGAAAACTGTCTTTAGCTTATAGTCAATAGGTGTCTTCGTGGTGGCTTTACAATCAGACACATACCTATCAGTTTTTAAGGCTGTATTTATTTAATATATATAAATAGGTGCTTTACCAAAGTTGTCAACCCCAAGATCATCAGTGCTCCCGAGAGGGGAGGTTGACTTGTGGCCATTCAGGTCATTTCCAAACAGAAAATGCAGTGTGTGCGGAAGAGGCACGACGGCTTTGAAGAACAATGTTGTTTCTGTGCCCCAACTAAACACTATCGTATATTGACAAATTGACAAAGGAATATTGACCGGAAGTTTGAACTCTTTTTTTTAGACGAACGTGGATGCAGCTACTGCGGTGGTTTGGGACATCGCATCACCAACTGTCCGAAATTGGAGGCTGTTCAAAACAAAGTTGCAAGCAATATCGGAAGGAGGGATTACCTTGCTAGCAATGCTGCCGATTATTAGACGAATCGTGGTAGACTCAGGCTGATTTTACTTATATATATATATTGTATATTTACTTATAAAATACAATCAACGGCATTCAGAAGAATCTACTTACACGGGGACTTCAGCAGCAGCAATTCTTCATCAATACGGACGCAGACTTGAAGTGTTTGATATGAGAATAAATAAAGTTAGGCCAATTGTATGATTTTTGATAGAATTTACCATGGATGATCTTAGATAACCTAGGACCTAGGTAATTGGTAAAGGTCGGTTCTATATTGGTATTTTTTATGGCACGTGTTTGTTCTAGTGTACCTATTTAGAAAATATCTAAAGCTAGGAGTGGAGTATCTGTATTATCTTGGTCTCTATAACACTTATGAATGTTAAAATTGTATTGTAATGGTTATAATTACCTCGAAAATGAAGAAGGCAATACCTTTTTATTGCCTCCTTAAGTCAATTTAGCAAATGTGAAAAACTTCCAATTTGTACAATAGAATACGTTTTAAAAAGGATCTACAAGTGACTTAGTGTACATCCCTAGTCTATAAGTGTCCTCATCGATAATCACCAAGAACTGTCTTATTATTATCAATACATTTCCCATCCATGCCTTGGCACTGGGGTTTGCTATTTAAAACTAATCAATATGATATCTCGGTAAATCCTTGTGAGAGTTTCCTTGGTGACTTCGTGGAACTTGGAGAACATCATGAGTAGAGGAAGAACGCAATGTAATTTTGAAGATTTTAAAATTCTAAATTGTAATAAAGGTAGACTATTAGAAAGGCTATTAGGAATAACGGAGTTCTCACGAACGATATAATGTTTCAAACTGTATCCCCACTACTCGATTTATGTACTCAACCCCCGCCTCCACCTCCCACTCCCATCCGGTAGTATATAAGCTGGCGTTTTTTCATGTGTTGTTAGTCTGATGATGGATTTTATCCGAAACCGGTCACTATTAAAGTATTTTACTGTGGATCATTGCGTTCTTCTTCCTCTACTCATGATATCTCAGTACATCAGGAACGCTTGAAAAAGAACTGTTCTCGCCCTACATGATTTCCTATTGAAAAATTAATATAGGTACCGTCGTAGTCGTAGCGAAGTAGATAATATGATTAGTTCCGCGGTTAATAATTGTCCTAGGGCTATATTTCGGTTCACTCGATTTTCCACATCGATTGCATAGTCTACTACTGGCAGAGCAATATATCGCAATACCATACTACACAGTAATTAGTAATAAAGGCACGGTACACAAGAACAATTCTCGTAGTTGTCGAAGTTTTTTTCCATTGTAGGGTACGGTAGTGCAAACTCAGTCTACTTCAAAAGATTTCTCCTAACTACTGCGTTTAGGGGGGAGCCGTGCACTTTTATGCGGTAGGTTTCACGCCAGCTTCCGTATTCGACTACAAATCTGCTAGTCCTATGGCTACAATGAAAAAGACGTCGGCAGATCGCGTCTGCTAGAATCGGCCGAAGTCAACGTGCATACGCAATGACTACCGGGCTGTTAGTTTTGCACCCTTGCATCCGCTTAGGTGCCCATTCCACATACGTACAACGTCAACGAAAAATTGAAAAATGACGTAAATTGACGTGGTAGCAGAATTTTTAGTATGTCTTTAATGTCTGCTAAAACGTCATTTTTCAATTTTTCGTTGACGATTGACGTATATGGAATACCCCCCTTAGGCGTAAATTCCACCAACGTCAATAGTGATGTTAAATGTTTTTTGACGTGGTAGCAGACATTTTTAGACAGTCTAAAAATGTCTGCTACCACGTCAAAAAACATTTAACATCACTATTGACGTTGATGGAATCTGCGCCTAAGTTGTTTCAAAACCCAGCGTCTTGTAATTTTAGTTGTTGGCAGATTCTCCACTTCCAATTAACAAAAAAAAGGAAGTATGCAATGCAATATAAAGACCAAAGTCGACTTTTATTTAACGCAATAAATAATTATAAAACGTCGTAGATAAAATTGCCGCCAAAGATTTTAAAATTTTCAATTTTACCGTGGCAGCAGAAATCTCCTAGTGGCAAAACTGGAAACTACATTCGTTAATGCCCGATGGCGGCGTCGCTCAGCTTGGTTGACAGATTGTTGTTGACTTGTGTAAAATCATCGGGCGGTGGTGTGTGTTATAATAATCTAAACTAGTTTTCGTTATTGATTCATTAGCAAATGCAACACTCCGAGTTATTCTTAGTGAAATTTGTGATCTCTGAAAATTATGCATAAAGTGGCCGTTGTCAAACCGTTTACGCCAGGTGTTTCAAAATCCAGGCAGGTTTGTTTGTAAGCAATATGGCCGTAATTTTTTTGATAAAATCGTAGATTGTTCGCCGGTTTTAGTGTATTGAGCCGAGAACAGGAGCGAGTATCTTAGCAAATACAATGTTACAGTGTCATATGTGTTCATTCCAGCAGTTTTAAATCATGAAAGTGACAGTGTGTTTTGGTGCTGTACGAGTGGTCGTTCCCTGTGGTGATGGAGACATCTCAGTGCAGGATCTTATTCGACAAGCTACTCTGCGATATAAGAAGGCTACGGGAAAGGTATGAGGATGACAATTTATTAGTTTATTTATTTAAACAAAAATAACAGGTTTGAAGGTGTTAAATTATCTGGACTGAACAAATTGAGTCTGAGTTTAAAGGCTCGCCTTGTATTTACAGCAAAAAAGGCTAGTTGCATATATATATTGCTTAAAATTATGTTCCATTACTTGCAGTACCTACATTTGCTACAGACTAACGTGAACATTATTTCATGTCGCTGAAGCTTCTAATAAAATAATAGCTACATAGGCGTAGATTGCAATCGCAACAAAATCCCACCTATGTTAATATTCAGCAGAGGTATTATAGTGTCATGTCAACTACAAGGTTCCTTTTCATGCGCGTCATTTCAATATTTTTCAAGGGAGGGTAGGGGGCAAAGAAGACAATTTTTACACATGGTTGTGAGGATTTCCTCGTTAGTCAGGGTTAATGTCTCATTTCTTCTCCTATCCAGCCTCTCCCCTATGCAGCCCCCCCCCCCCCCGAATTGACCTCCCTGGGACCACAAATGACGTCCCCGTTCCTTTTACATTCCGATCCCAAAACAACCCTGTAGCCTCCTTGTTATTAGCGTTCAACGAGGCAGTCCTCGTCTCAGACGGTAAAATCAGTTATTACTTTATATTGGGTGGTAAGGCAGGGCAGAAGCCTTTCTTTTTGCGAAAGACGCCTACTAGAATCCAGAATGCCAAGCCCAAGAATATCAATGAGCCTACTTAATTCAAGGTCTGCGCAGTGGCGCGAAGCTCCTCAAGAGCCATCATCCACCTCCATAAACAGGTCATTCACTGGGCAGTGACTTACTCCATTTAGATGGTCGAAAATGAAACACTCAGAGAGTAGTAATAAATTTGGCAAAGCCCCAGGCCACGGTGAGTGCCCATAAGACACCAAAAACACTGAGATAATTAACGGTAGAAACTTGGTTCCGCTCCATTTTCGCAGCACTAGTTGATAGTCAATGTATATTGGGTCATTATTCACGAACAACCCCCTGCACAAAAATTAAAAACTTTTTACTTATGTACGAAATAGTCGTCTACCATTTGACGACACCAAATGTTAAAATTTAAGTATTAAAATCCTGGCCGTGGTCGTTCATCCCGGACACTACTGCTTCGTCACGTAATTCCGGACGTGAAAGCCTTTGTAATTATATTAAGTATTAAATTTAATAAAAAATGCAAACCAACCTATTTTGGGTTGATGAGGTGGCCAATATTAATAGCCAGCTACATAAAAAACTAAATAAATAAATAAATAATCATTTATTTGCAAACCAAAAAGTTCAATCAAATGCAAATTTCTAACAACCGAACCGGATCTGTTGTATATATATATATTTCTGTTAAATTATAAAATACAAGTAATTGACAAGAAGTATAAATTAAAATCGTCAAAATCAGGTAGTTCTGTCGGTGTCATTGTGCTAGTGCCTCAGTGACAGTTTTCTGAGAGATGATCTCTAAGCAATTTAGGGAAGTTAGTAGTATTTCTCGCCGCTCTCAGTTCAATCGGGAGTTTTTTTATGGCTAGGGTTGTTGCTTTGCATTTCATACGTAGTATAAAGAAAGCTTTGTCATGGTCAAAATTTTGAATTTCGAGATTTCATTGGATTTTCAGGTTTTTAAGTGTTTTTTTTTTTTTACGAAATGTCTGTTTGTCTGTCCATCGATTTCTGGGTAAACTACTCGATGGAGTCTTATGAAATTAAGCATGTAGATGCACCACAAAAACACTCGAGGCTAATTTGAGCTCAATTTTGGTGGATTTTACCCCCCAAAACTCTAACGAGCCGCCCCCACCACCCTTAGAGATCGGTACCGACTACTGAAGGCTCGTTCCTACACTTGGTTAAGTCGAGCTAACACATGTGACAATGCCAATAGTAAGTAAGCATGTCTGAGATTGCTCATTGGCACTTATAGTCGGTGTGGCTTGACATCTAGGAGTGAACCAGTTTTCCAATGGCTAGAGATTCATTCCAGAACAATACCACTAATGTAAATATGTCTGAGCTTGCCCATTGCCACTTATAGTCGGTGTGGCTTGACATCTAGGAGTGAACCAGTTTGCCAATGTCTAGAGATTCATTTCGAAACAATGCCGCTAATGTAAACACATAGGCTTTCACGGTCAGAGTTACGTGATGAAGGAAAAACTACAACGCCGAAAAGTAAAAATACTCGATTATATGATGCACGAAGTGGTCTTCGACAACTTAAATGAGCCAAATTTTTAATAACTTGCTGAAAATGAAAATTATTTAATTTTGAGGTGCCAATTTTCTACGTAGCATTTCCTCTTAACCGTCTATGAATGTCACTGACCGTTCTCTAGGCCATAAGAATTATTTAACCCAAACCGCAGCAGACCAAGTCGTGAATTCGCACAATTTCGTGTAAACTATTAATGATTTAAGTAATGCCTTGACAGCGTAAATGACTTGGTCTCGGATGGATGGCTCTTAAGAGGAACAGGTCGAAATTAAAAGCGTAGGCGAGATGCAAGTGAATGATGGCTCATGCGGAGCTTCGCATCACTGCTCAGACCTTGAGCGGCCAGACCAAGCCACATTGATATTCTCAGTTTTCTGGAGAACGTAGAACGCCGTGGAGGGTTGAGAGCTGGTCTTCTTCTGAGGTCAAAATCTCAACGATTGGTTGGCAGCAACTCTCTGCACATCATCCTCCAGCTCTCTCGTTCCGGCTTCTTCCTCTTCAGCTCTTGGTACGTTTGAGTTCCTGCATCCTCCTTCAGTTGATCTATGAATTCCTTCTTCGGCCACCCTCTTCTATTGGTTCCTTCCACAATGATGGTGTGTACCCGATTTTCGTGTCGCTAGCTAATTGGGTTGTTTTCTCGTAAAACTGAGTTCCACCAATATGTTTGGACGAATATTTGTTTAAAGTTTGGCTTGATTCCAGGTCATACCTGGCTTTGCTTGGGTTTGAGTCCATCACTACCACTGACGGTGATTTTCCTACTTCAGTACTACTGATTTCGGGCCCGCGTTTCTTTAATGTATATCGATACCCACCAATAGGAGAAGGCGTTTCATGAAAATGGTGTCAACTTGTATCTGGCATTGTGTCTGTCCTTGGCCATTCAGTCCCCTATGGTATGTACATTGTCCGCTGTTCTGATACAGACAGTAGCGTGAGTCATGGTGGAGCTAGAGGGGATTCAAGGCCAAAAGGCTTAGAAGTGTCATTGATTGACCTTGAGCTGTGTTAATTCGGAGCACCGACGACCAACTTGAATGGGGGAAATTCGATTTTTCGCCATTCCGATTGCCCCGGAGTTCCTTTTTTTTATATGTACTATGCAATCTCGGAGGCACAGGCTCATACTGTAAACCAGGGGTTCTCAACCTGTGGTCCACAGACATGCATAAAATTTAATACTGTATATCAGGTGGCCCAGGTGGCAGCAAGAAATAATACATTAAAACAGCTGAGTTATTGGAAATTTTAAATAAAATACACTAAGTCGTGGCACTGTACTATAAAATCCGACCGATACCAGTACTAAACATTTAATCAAATATTAGCGCGTAATTTTAGGCTCAAACTACTGGTTCTAGGATTTAACGATTTTCCTGTCCTTTTACTACGTTTACTTTACTCTGGAAGTTGAGTTATTTTTGCTTTCCAATTTATACGTAGTATAAGGAAAGCTTTGTGATGGTCGAAATTTTCGATTCCGAGATTTCAACGGATTTACACGTTTTGAGGTACCAGGAACCCAAAAAAGTGGTTTTTACGAAATGTCTGTCTGTCGCTCTGTCTGTCTGTTCGTCGATTTCCGGGCAAACTACTCGGTCGATTTTGATGAAATTCGGCATGTAGGTTCACAAAAATCATACCTCGAGAACATTTTTTTTATTTTGGGCTAACTCAATTTGGGGGGGGGGGGGTTTATTTTCAAAAAACTTCAAAAAATCGTCTAAAAAAATTATTTCTCAAAAACGGCTCCAACGATTTCTTTTAAATTCACATATATTATAGTGGTTATTAATTTTAACTAAATGCGGGGAGTCACCTGCCCCTTGATAGGTTGCTTCTGGGGGTAAAAAAATAAAAATAACTAAATTTTAATGAAAAATGACTAAAAAATAATTTTTCTGCGAAACCTTTCTATCGATGATTTATACCTTCAGGTATGTTTTAGGTGTTAAATTGAGTAACGAAACCGGACAGGTTGCTTTCCCAGAAAATTATTTGGTTATGTACCAATAAAGTTTTTTTTTTTTTTTAAATGCTTGCGTACCCGCCAGTATTGCAGTGTGGTAACGTGTTGGTCTGACCTATCTAGAATTTACCTCACCTCACCTCCAGTGACGTCAGGTGGACAACCCCCCCCCCCCAGAGATATCAGAAATTTAGCCATAGGAAAATTATTTACCATTAAATTACTCATTTTCTCTTTCTACTAATTTTGATAAATTGGAAAGCATGTTCGAGTAAACTCGGACAAGTTCTTACCATAGCGGAGCAATTCAATAACCGCCTCACAAAATTACCAAAACCCTGAAGGAACCAGTGTGCAAAGTCTGAAGGGTTACTGAATATATCTAACATGCACATGGCCATTGACATCATCAATTATAGGCGCTTATTCCACCTACGTCAATAGTCAATACCACATTTACTATTCACTATTGACGTAGGTGGAATAAGCGCCATAGCAGTATATTGGATGCTCAATGTTTTAACATTGGTCGGACTGCAAGTGGCTGCAAGTTAAGAGACGACATAATAACTCAGGGACAACATGAATGAATGAACGTGTATTGAGCAAACAAACAAAACAAAACAATTTTTACACAATAATTGCAAGGCCGCACTAGTAGACCTATAACAATGTTCCCTGCCCTAAAACTAAAAAAAAGGCAAGGTGACTAACAATGAAGCTAAGAACTAATAATACAAAACACATGGTAATATTAAATAATATTTAAAAATAATGTTTTAAAGTTTGGCGGGAAAAAGTACTGTTTTCAAGGTATTATGAAAAGTTATAACAAATTACATAATAAATTGACTTTTTTTTAAACATTTTGGGCCCTCAGTCAGCTCTGGGCCCTTAGGCAATTTGCCTAGTTGGTGATCCGGCCCTGGGTCTGGGTCTCTGTACCATGTCGCCGCTGATGGAATGAAAAATTCGCAACGTCTTGTATAAAGACTTGGGGGGGGGGGGGCAACTCAGTTGCTTAGGCTTTACCTTAGCTAATATTGGTGTTTGTGTAGTGACCGCAGAACTGAAAGCTGTGTCGTACTTTCAATGGACACGAGCCAAGTTCCCAATTTTGAAGGGCGTGTGCCATATAGATATTGTATTGTAGTATCTCGTTTATCGGTTCATGGGTCGCCTTTCTTACACCTGAATGAAGGGAATTTAGGCCATTGATATGGGAATGAGTCAGTGGCATTATCATGACAATCAGTCGTTTACAATGTTGCACGTGCATCTTATCCATTCATAACCACGTGTAAGGCACAGTCTAGTTCACATATGGTGATGAGCGGAAAATAATAAGATGCGAAATGGTTATGGGAGGCTGATGGAACAGGAGTAAAGCAGAGAAAGTGAGATGTGAAAAATGTTAAGAGGCCGGGGTTCGAACACTTGTAGTGAACTGGCGCCTGGCTTTTATGCCTAGATTCTATAGATAGGTAGAACATCCGTGTATTTATCAAAGAACCGGTCCGAGTTTACTCGAACATGCTTTCCAATTTATCAAAATTAGTAGAGTGAAAATGAGTAATTTCATGGTAAATAATTTTCCTATGGTTAAATTTCCGATATCTCGTGGGGGGGGGGGGGGGGGGGTTTCCACCTGACGTCACTGAAGGTGAGGTGAATTCTAGTAGGTCAGACCAACACATTACCACACAGCAATACTGGCAGGGCACGCAAGGACCCCCCCAAATTAAGTTAGCCCCAAATAAAAAAAATGGTTCCGAGGCATGATTTTTGTGAACCTACATGCAAAATTTCATCAAGATCGACCGATTAGTTTGCCCGGAAATCGACGCACAGACAGACAGACAGACAGACATTTCCTAAAAACCACTTTTTTGGGTTCCTGGTACCTCAAAACGTGTAAATCCGTTGGAATCTCGGAATCGAAAATTTCGACCGTCACAAGGCTTTCCTTATACTACGTATAAATTGGAAAGCAAAAATTACTTAATTTATATTTATTTACTACGTGAATTTTGTGAATAGGCTATGATCTGTATTCTATGTATGATTTTGTTGAGATGGCCAATGTTCGGCTTTCGGAAAATTTCTTCACAACTTTTCATTTCATGACCCCCTGAGTCTAAAACCACCCTCCGTTCAAAACGTTATATATATATATATGTATATCGATTTTAGAAAACACTTTAGCTTCCGTAAATATTATCCGATTTTGATGAAACTTTGCACAAAAATTGATCATACAAATGCCTTGATCGAGTTCGTTAACCAGCTAGATCCACTATTTAGTTACAAGATGGCGGCCGATTGAAACTTTGTATAATTCATATCTCAGTTAGTATTGGTCGCAGAGGAATGAATTAAAATTAGACTGAAAGTCTGTATTATTATCTACGATAATGGTAATCACTACTTTTTTCGGCAAATCAACCATTTTAAGATGGCATCCAGTCAAAGTGAAAATAATTTGATAAATAAAAGTTCATAGTCGGCATTGTGGCTCGAAGTTTGGAACACAAGAGTGTTTTGTGTGTTGATGTTATGGTCGGGAAAATAATGAAGTATTTTTTATTTTTTTATTTGTTATTACATAGTACATAGCGTAGGTAGCGTAGCAGGCACGTAGCCAGGGAGGGGGATTTGGGGGCTGAAGCCCCCGAAATGTAAAAAAAATACCCGCCGTTTTATTGGGGGTATTCTATACCCCCCCCCCCCCCCCGGACGCCCTGGTAGTTAGCCCCCGCCCCCCCCCCCCCCCGAAATAAAATCCTGGCTACGTGCTTGTAGTGTGGAGGAAAAGCAAGGTCTGCGGAATCTCCCTACTCCTGATCGGCCAGAGCCGAAAGGGATTTTTTTTTCTTTCGAAAGTCCAGGGGCTGACACATATCTGTACTTGGTTAAGTCATGCCTGTTTCATTGCCTTAATGGTAAGCTTGTCTCAGCTTGTCCATTATCGCTTGGAGCTGGGGTAGGTTGACATCGAGAACGTATACCAGTTTGCCAATGCCCAATAATTCATAGGGAAACAAGAAAATCATCACCGAAATCCATAGGGTCGTTGGCATTGGACAAGGGACCTATGTCGTAGGTAGGCCTGGGTCCATAAAAAGTTCTTTAATAAATAAATGACTAGTCCAGGGGCTGACACAGTCACCTGAGCCGAGGAAAGGTGTAACAAAAGGGACACAATGTGAAACCTCTAGTTACAAAAAGGTGGGGATTAAGGACTACCAATCCCGACCGGTATCGATCTAAAAAACCAATTCATGTGGGTGAGCATATACCGGTTATCGTTGTAGAAGAGAGTGGCAGTGATGTAGTGCAGTTGGTAGTGAACTAGATTATGAACCAGAAGATCAGATTTGACACTGCCCGGCATGTTGCTGACCACAGCACCCAAATAGAATAGTGGTCAAGAAAGAAGGGTCGTCGTTGTTTTCAGCAAAGTTTTCTGATTGTCAGGTGCATGGCTGGAGTACCATTATAAATACGGCGACTTATAGTAACGTACCTAGACTATATATAAAAGCTAAGTGCCTCGTTTCTAATGGAAATTTATCGGCTGGTACAATCAACAATGAAAGATCAATCTTGATTGTGAGCTATGTAGGGAAAGTTGTCATTGACATAGTCTTGGAAAATAGGAGAATGTGCGCAAAGCCGTCTGGCTGTGTGTGCAATGTCTATGTTCTTCAATTGAAGGAGCCGAGAGAGGTATTAGAGCGCGTGTTGCGTGTCAGGGAAAGTAAAAACTCCTTCCCTCCCTTTCGACTGCACTCGTGCAAGTATGTCAGCTAATTTTCATTGGGCTGCCGCGATTTTTCGCAAATCTGGCAGCTAATTGAGGGACAGAAGCTTTGGTATTGGTATATAATCGAATGAAAGAGTGCTAGAGGCTATTGAAGAAGAGAGACAGCTGGTATCTCATATATAAAGTAGGCGAAATGGGTATGGCATTTGTTAAGACACGAAAATCTGGTACGCACCATCATTGAGGGCACTGTGGAAGGTACCAGAGGGTGGCTGAAGAAGGAATTCATATGGATCAACTAAAGGAGGACGCAGGATCGAGAGAGTAGGAGGATGAATCATTAAGGTGCCCATTCCATTGACCGGCTAGGGCTATTTCCAAAAACGGTGACGTGGTAGCAGACATTCAAGACTTAGGTGACGTTTCCACCGACCTCGCATTGCAGAATTGACGGAAATGTTTATTTTCCTCTATGCCATAGTTAAAATTGATCAATGATCATACAGTAGAATCACAAACAAACAAACTAAAATTAAAAAATGGCTTCATGGGATATGTTAATTACAAACATTTTAATAGATTTCTATAAAAAGAAAAACAAACATTTCCATCAATGTCATTTGCAATCTGCAATGCGAGATCGATGGAAAGGGGGCCTAGTCTTGAATGTCTGCTACCACGTCACTGTTTTTGGAAATAGCCCTAGCTGGTCAATGGAATGGGCGCCTAAGGTAGTGAAGATAATATAATCGTGTGACATCTCGGAATGTTACTAGTATAAAAGACCTGCTGATTTTAAAACAGAGTGTCTACAAAATATTGAAATCAAATATGTGTAACAAACTAGAATAAGAAATGTACCGTAGGTTATGTCAGATTTATAATGAAGAAAGAAATTCCAGGCATTTAGAGCTGGAGTTCCAAGTTAGTTAGGCCATTGAATATACACATAACTCCAGTTTCTGGAGTAACTACGGATACTGCAGTAGCTGGAGTTATATATTCAATGGCGTCAGGTGTCAAGGAGGGAAGTGGGCCTTCGCAACCCTCCAGGGAAAGATCTCTCGGGGGTGGTATGTCTCCAGAATGTGTACCATGCTCTGCAGAGTCTACCCGCACTCCCAACCACATCCCACATGTAAAGCAGGCGGTCCCGGGCCTTCCTAGTTGGGTGTAAGAGAGGGCTTTATAGCTAGGTTGGCTTAGTAATAGAACAAAGAAAAGCCAATATTTATTTATTTATTTATCCCATCTGCCGTTTTTGAGTCATAATTTTTTTTTTTGTTTTTTGTTATAAATTGGTTTAGCCCAAAATAGAAAAATGGTCCCGAGATAAGATTTCTGTCAATATACATGTCGAATTTAATCAAAATCCTTCGATGTGTTTGCCGACGAACAGACGTATACATTTCGTAAAATTAATTTTTTTTTGGTTCCTGGGAGCTCAAAACGTGTAAATCCACGGAAATCTCGACCATTATAAAAGCTTCCTTATACTACGCATAAATAGGAAGACAGTAAAAGACGTACAGTGCGGAGTGGATTATATATAACAACGATTCCACCTAAAGACAATGGCCACTGTGGTCAGTGCCCTCTGAAAAAAAAAACTTAATAATATTAATTATCGCACTCGCACGCCTAGGGAAAATTATAAATTCATTTCACATACGGCCATTGTGCACTTGGAAGTTCTCCATACCGAATCACACATTTTAATAGCGTGGCCGGGCATAATGCTATATGTTGAGTTCGGAGCAGGTGCGGGGCTTGGCTATGTTAACACACTCGGTGATGACCACCCTCTATGCCTGATACTGGCATTTCCGGTTCAACCGTTACGGTCTGAAAGTTTTTTTATGGGGTAGGAGTGTAGTCACGGACCTCTGCATTTATTAGGGTTGGGACAAAGCGGCAGGTTCTTTGGGCGCTTTTTCATAGCCTTTTATTTTTTGATATCTTTAGCTAATTCCTTTGAGAGGCATTTTCGGCCAAGTGGGACCTTCTACCTTTGGGGGCAATTATTCTTTTTAAGAGGAAGATACACCCGGAACCAAACTATCAAAGGGGGGTTTCTTTACATTAATAAGTACCTCAATATACTATAAGTGAATTCAAAAAAAATCATCGTCGTTTTAGATTTAAAAAAATGTTTATGACGTTTTTTATAAACACCCCCCCCCCCAAATGTAGTTATCCAAAATATGAAATAAAACACCCCTGGACAATATTTTTGCGAACCTGCATGCCGAATTTCTATTGAGTTGTTTGACCTCAAATCGAGTTAGTTACAGAGACAGGCATTTCGTTAAAACTATGTTTTTGGGTTCCTGGGACCTCTTCAAGTTACAGCATGTGGCATCGATGCCTCCACTCCCCTCGATCCTGGCACGCTCTCTTCAGCTCCACGAATCTTGACCCCTACATCCTCCATCACTTGCTGCAGATCTAAAACGGAAACAATACAAAGAACCGGTCCGAGTTTACTCGAACATGCTTTCCAATTTATAAATTAGCAGATATAGACATGTGTAATTTCATAGGAAATAATTTCCCTATGGTTAAATTTCAGATCCCTCAAGGGGGGGGGGGCACCTCAATATATTAAAACCCCTTAAAACTTAATGGCATATTCTGGAACGAACAGACCAATACATTGTAACAGTAGTAACAATGATACATGGCACGTGATGTATTGGAGCGTGAATTTTCCATAATTTCTCAAAAAATAATTTTTTGCACTGGAGGAAATATTTTTTTGGGAATACAACCTGTCCGTTTTTGTTACCCTATTGAACACCTAAAACATACCTGAAGGTAGAAATTATCGATAGAAAGGTTCCGCAGAAAAATTATTTTTTAGTCATTTTTCATGAAAATTGAGTTTTTTTTTAGTTTTTTACCCCCAGAAGCAAACTATCGAGGGGCAAGCGACCCCCCGCATTTTGTTAAAATTAATAACAACTACAATATATGTGAATTTAAAAGAAATCGTTGCAGCAGTTTTTGAGAAATAATTTTTTTAGACGTTTTTTTGGAGTTTTTTGAGAATGAAACCCCCCAAATTGAGTTAGCCCAATATAAAAAAAAACTGTCTCGAGGTATGATTTTTTTGAACCTACATGCCAAATTTCATCTAAATCAACCGAGTAGTTTGCCCGGAAATCAACGCACAGACAGACAGACAGACAGACATTTCGTAAAAACCACTTTTTTGGGTTCCTGGGACCTCAAAACGTGTAAATCCGTTGAAATCTCGGAATCGAAAATTTCGACCATCACAAAGCTTTCCTTATACTACGTATAAATTGGAAAGCAATAATGTCCGAAACCCATGGGGTCGTTGGCATTGCACAAGGGAGTAGAAGGTGGGCTGGGTCCATAAAGAGTCCTTCAAACAACAACCAAAAAACCTTTCCTTATACTATTGTAATACTAGCATATAACTAACTACAGGAAAACTAAAATACCATTGCCGGGAGTAAACGTCCCATCTATGGAGAACTCTATAAGGAACAACTGTAATAGTAACTCAAAATACCATTTAGGAATTTGCATGGTTGGAAAGTCTTGTGTAATGTGGTGTGATACGTTTCATGGGAAGAATTCAACGAATTATTATCTCCATTGCTATCACAAAGTCAACAAGCTCTCTCAGCTCACCTGTATTCGATTTAAATGCGGAATATTGTTAGTAATAATACGTTTTGATAAAACGCGCAGAGTATTATTTCCTAATTCTTTAGTTAATTACATCAGTTCACTCGTTTGAACATCGTGGTTCAACTAAATTTTTGCAAAACATGTACCATTGTTTGACCAAGTAAATAATCAAGTAGGCTATTAACTATTTTTCAATGTCTTTACTCTTACAACTCTTACTAAGTATGACTATATGAGTTTGGCTAGCATGGGGGAGGGGCTTTTCCACAGCTGCAAAGGATCAAATTGATCAAATGAAATAAATTCAAGCTTTTGTAGGAAATTTAAAGCTTGACAAGCATCACAAACTAACAGAAGATATACACACACCCTATTTACAACGGGCAAAGGTTAACCTCGTTGTCCAGTTCGCTACAGATGGTGGGGTAGTGTAGTGACTAGTGTCTAGTGAGTAGTTTGCCAACATCACCAACACACTGTCTCCCTCCCTCTCCCACTCAAACACACACCCTATTTGAAACGGAGAGAGGCTAACTGTTTTGGACGGTCCCAAGGCAAACTCGTTGTCCAGTGCGCTCCTGATTGCAGTTTGCCACTCCACGCTAGCACACAAAATACACCACAAACAACTCGGTGGGCGTAAAAGCTAGCAAAAGCATTAAGTCAGTGGCGCCAACACCCTGAGTTAGAGCTTAGCTCCTGCAAGAGTATGCGATTTCTGCAAATATACTGAAAACTTATTATCAACAACTCCCTTCTACAATGCTCCCTCCGGGAATCTTCAAGTTTGGCTTCAGCTTCCAGTCTAATTGTCGGCTTGTCCGGGTAAGCTGCATTTCTAGTCGGCCCTTAATAGACGTAATGCTCAACGTAGAAGACATAATTCGGTTCATAAAAGCGCATAAGATGGCTGGGAAAGGTCGTAAGAATGTCAGACGACCGCATGCCGAAAAAGGTATATACAAAGCAAGCGTGACGGAAAGACGACTGGCTGGACGTTCTGCTGTAACGCTGGAAAGATGAGTTGGAAACTGACCTTCGCGAGTTGGGAGTCCGTAGGTGGTGGAGCGTTGTACAAAACCGAGATGACTGGAGGAATGTTGTTGAGCAGGCCAATGCTCATCAAGGGCTGAAGAGCCTGAAGGTGAAGAAGATCAAGTTGCCATTAAATTAAATTTAAAAAAGGTTGATTTCTTGCCATTTGAAAAATTGGCTGAATGCGGTATTTTCCAATTTACTCTCTTTATTAATATTTTCATAGAGTGTAGTAAGAATTTATTCTGTCTACTCGGAAGAGTGGATGGATCTAATAATTATGCATAATTTTCTCTGTAAGAAAAACCAGTCTCCCTGGTAATAAGCAGGTACTTGATCTATTACGCTGCATACCATCATAATACGCCTATATGCTCCCAGTATTTGCTTTAAAACCAATCACCCATATTCTGTGTTATTATGTATACTTGGCCTGTTACTGATGGCTGTGTAGAAAATATTAAAATTTTATGTTTGTTTAAAATGTTATTTTTTAAAAAAATTTTTTTACTAATATCGTAGAAGCTGTTAATGTAGCATGTACTGCTGGCTGTGCAAACACCACAATGAATATTCCATGCAAATATCCTATACAGCATTTTTAAATCAGATGGAACTGTCTTGCATGTGTTTGTATACCCAAAACTTCTGATTTGAAAATGCAGCATAGTAATTTTTCATGGAGAGGTGAGGCATAACAGGAATATCCATTGTGTGTTTGCATAGCCCCTTGCAGATTCTCGAAGGAGACTGCTAATTGCAAATATTATCTTTCGTACAATACAATTAAGAGAAAAATGAACATTTCACGTATAAATTCGTATTTCGCTTAAAATATTGATTATAGAGACACAAATGATGTGACCCAAAGTAGACGAAATACTTTTTGAAAGCGTTAAAAAAATGCAAGGTTACGTTAGGTTCTTCACGTTTTCTGGGCCACAGACTAAATCGAACAGAATAACTACTGTAGAGTATCATGAACTAAATCGCGCTACTGATAATTTAAAAACTTAAAGGATGAACTTTGCCAAAGCAAATGCATTAAGTACCTGGAAACGCCGCTTTTTACCGCCTAGCCCAACATTTCATTTGAGGTAGCATTGAAATAATTTTTATCTTAAATTTTGGTGTAAAATGGCGCTTGAGAAATGAATAGGTTCCAGAAGTGTTCCTGGAAAATGACAAGGCGTGTCTTTGTTGCCAGTTTGCCGCCAACAAGTCATATCCGGCCCTTTGTAGAAACCCCCATGGGAAATGGTTCCTCAAGCATGTTTTTATACCCTCATTATAGCTGCTGGTGGCAGCGGAGCTAGATTGTCGCCACATTTTTAAAACAAAGCGCCTAATTTAAATAAAGATTCGATAGTCGTGTTTCTTGGGAGTGGACCTCTTTGGTATAGGAAAATGCCTGTCAGATTATGGGGTCAACCAATCAAAACATTGGGATTTGTCGTTATTTCTCTGTGGCTACAAAGCCAGCATTTAAGATATATATACAAATGAGATTTGTTGCTTACTTAAGGACCTTTCTAATTGAGTGTAAAGCTATGTTACCACGGCTAGTGGCTCGCCAAGCCTCGTTCCGAACCTGTATCCTGTAATAATGTGTTATAATGCCGGATTATGTTTTAATATTTTAATTTTGTTTCAGGTAAGCGAATAATTGTACAAGAGTTTTACTAGAGTAAAGAGTTGTTTTTGGAGTAAAAGGTCGACTTTGGTAAGTATATGTTAGTATAAGGAAAGATTTTAATGGTACATTGGTTTAGACGTCCCAGTACACCAATGTTCGACTGTTTATAGCGAATTGAGGCTGAATCGCTCGTTGAAATTTGATGGCATTTCAAATTTCGCTGTTAGGTTAGCAGAGGTTCCAAACTGTCCTCAATTAAACCCATAGCCACATGCCCCTCCCCGGGGCTATAAAAGTGCATGTAAATTCCCTAAAAAAAATCGCATCTGTATTGGGGGGGGGGGGGGCAAGGTAATTCCTTAACAAAGGGTTCTGCTTGCGAGCCTCAGTGACAGAATACCTGTATCTACCCCTACCAACCTAACCAAAACAGTTGAAGTACTTTTTTTGGCTTAATGTTATACAGCCATGTCCAACTGCCAACTTCATCAACCTACCTACCTACCACCACTTATGACTGATGCCGTCCAGGAATCGGACCACCGCAGTCAACACCTCTCCGCCCAAGTCCAGGAACACATCCATATATGTGTAAGGCGGCAAAGTACTTACTTACTTAACTTTTCCGGGCATAGGAACGTTGTTCCAAAACATTGCGGCCTGGATGGTCTTGTCATTGGCATCTGAAAGATCTGTCACAGCTTCTTCTGGTCTCGGGCATACCAGAAGGTAGCTGTCGTCTTCCGCCAGTCCCCACCTACACAGGTTCGCGCGGCATCTTGTCAGCCCCGTTCTTAGCCTATTGAGGCTCAGCCAGGCAGGGTGCGGTAGTTGAGCTCCGGTCGCTATTTTTTCCTGGTTGTTTGGAGTTAAGTTCTTCCACCTGCAGATGCGATTTGAGCTGGCTGTTACCTCCAGCGTTAAGTTAAGAGTTAAGTTCTTCCACCTGCAGATGTGATTTGAGCTGGCTGCTCCCTCCAGCGGGGGTTGAAGTAAAACTAGATATTGCAAAGTCGATTTCGACCACTCCAATAAAGCATTTATGGCTTCAATTCCCTGTTCTTTCGTTTTCTCCTGTCCATGTTCCGGAACCTCCACCTATAGCACCTATATTAGGAAATATTTTCTCATCTTATTATCGTTGGGCAGTGACGCAATGCGAGATGGGCAGTGGAACCACTGGACTGTGATCCATCTAATTCATCTCCAGTGGACTCCAGCACTGGACCGTTGCGACTTTCTCGTACGTAGTTAATTAATATCCAGCTGAGTTATTGGAAAGGTATTGATTTGCAGCCCATAGTGACGTCATGAATGGTCTGCGGGTCTTTTATTGGGCGCTCCACTTGGATGATTTTGGCTTGTCGTTTCCCACCCGGTTTCCACTCTGGTAGTTTCATGTGGCCTTCTTGACATTAAAGAGTCCATTACCGTATGAATTTGATATATTCTGCTGGTTTTTGCTTTCCAATTTATACGTAGTATAAGGAAAGCTTTGTGATGGTCGAAATTTTCGATTCCGAGATTTCAACGGATTTACACGTTTTGAGGTCCCAAGAACCCAAAAAAGTGGTTTTTATGAAATGTCTGTCTGTCGGTCTGTCTGTTCGTCGATCATGTTGGTTCATAAAAATCATACCTCGGGACCATTTTTATTTTTATTTTGGGCTAACTCAATTTGAGGGGGTTTTATTTTCAAAAAACTCCAAAAAAACGTATAAAAAAATTATTTCTCCAAAACGGCTCGAACGATTTCTTTTAGATTCCCACATATTGTAGTCGTTATTAATGTTAACAAAATGCAGGGAGTCGCTTGCCCCTCGATGGTTTGCTTCGGGGGGTAAAAAAATAAAAATAACTAAATTTTAATGAAAAATGACTAAAAAATAATTTTTCTGTGAAACCTTTCTATCGAAGATTTCTACCTTCAGGCATGTTTTAGGTGTTAAAAAAAGTAACGAAACCGGCCAGGTTGCTTTCCCAAAAAAGTATTTGGTTTTAGGCAAAAAAAGTTTTGTTGAAAAATTATAGAAAATTCACGCTCAAATGCATGCATGCAAATGCCCTGCCATTATTACTGCGTGGTAATGTGTTGGTCTGACCGGTCTAGAATATGCAATGCCATCGAATAATTCAGTGCTTTGGGATTGGTGATATCCTAGGCGATTGCCAGAGGGGGTCCTTGGGTTCCCGACCCCCCCCCCCCTTCCCAAATGGTTACAGCGTACACTATATAGAATGGAGTTTTAAAGGTTTTTAAATTTATTGAGGTTACCTCACCTCCAGTGACGTCAGGTGGCCACCTCCCCCCCCCCCCCCCCCCATTTAATCAAGCCGTGCCTGCATTTTTTTTTTACAAAATATTTGGAAATATGTTCCATATGTACAGTACTATAGCTCAACTTTATTACCCTCTGGACTTTTAGGGTGTTTCCCATCATCGATTGAAAAGCGTCGGTAAGGCAAACTACACTGCTCAGCACTACTATTGGCGTAGCTAGCCCAAATTTCTGCGGGCTTGGAAAGCCGAAAGCCCCCCTCCCCCTAAAGTAGCGAGCAAATACGAAGTTGCACGGGATGTCCATAAGGTCCCGAAAAAAGATGTAATAATGTGAAAATGAATATTACTAATTAATGTACGATTATCGTATTTGTACGATAGTAAATAGTGTATATTTTATTTTATTAGTTGTAATCCTTTCCATTTTTTTTTTTTTTGATCGGCTTCAACTAAGATACCAAAATTTGAGGGGGGGGGGGTTAGAGGGTCGAGCCCCCTACCCCAGCCCCTAGGTAGCTACGCCCAAGAGCACCACCAGTCTAGTATTTCTTAGAGACTTTTCAAATTTTTCACCTTTAAAAGCGGGTTCCACCATCTCATACGACGGTTCCAGAGGAACAGAATCACATAAAATATGTTTAATATACCAGAATTAATTATTATGAGCAAGACATCCAACTAAACCGTTAATGTAATCAATATAGGTTCAGGCCACACTAATACCTGAAAGACAACCTAAAAGATATTAAATTCCACGGGTAATATACTCCTCTTTGGTCGTCTCCAGCCACTGGAGTGGAAATATGGTGGGAAATAACATTAAAGGGGCAAATCATTCCAGTGTGATATTCAATAAAATTATAGAATCCTTCCTTCTATCTACAAAGAACCGAAGAAAATGAGACCTATGCGGCCACTTCCACTGGTTTGAATTATTGCGCAAAGACTTCCTTCTTGATCCGTTCAATCCTTTCCTCGAGGGTTGTCCTATACTAGTACAAGACGACAAACCAAATTCAAAGAACCGGTATGAGTGAACCTTCTCTCCTATTTATCAATTAGTATAGGTACCGAAATAGATTGTTCTATGGTTAAAATTAGGTAGCCATGATTTCCTTTATCCTGAATAGAACTGAATTGATCAATGGGACTATTGCGACTATTGCATAGTCACCAGCTATGCAGAACAATTCAATACAATAGTGATAATAATGACAGGGCATAATTCATTTTAATTTATATAAAAACAAATCCTTCAGACACAAAACCTTGCTCCAACGTATTTCGGCTTGTTACTCTTCTTCTTCTTCTTCTTCAAGTCACAGTCGGATGGCTGGTTAGCAGCAACATGTGACTTCGATGCCTCGAATTATACATGGTTGCTGGTTCTTGGGATGCCACTTGGGCCTATAATGCGGTGGTTTCCCCTTGCCTTCCGCACCCTATGCCGTTGACCGTCACTTGTTGCCAGGATCCAGTTCGTCCGCCTTTAGGGAGCTTTTCGTCTCCCATGGACAAGAGGGTGCCCATTTGACCGAACCCCACTCGGTACCTGCCTGTGTTAGCCGTCATTGAATGTTGACGTTGCCCGCCCCTCACCGCGAGGAGGTATAGGTCAGGAGTTTGCTGAGGGGCTTACTCTATTTACCACCTAAAACATACATGAAGTTAGAAAGCATCAATAGAAAGGTTACCCTGAAAAAATATTATTTCATTTTTCATGAAATGTGAGTCATTTATTTTTTACACCCTGAACGAAACCATAAAGGGGAATGCGACCTAGTGGGGTTTGTTTACATTAATAAGTACTACAATATAATAAGTGAATTTAAGAGAATTGTTGAAGCCGGTTTTGAGAAAATATTATTTTCGTCGTTTTTTGCGGTTATCCAAAAATTTTACAACTTCTATTAAATCTGTTTTATGAACTTTATCCTTTTTTTTTTTTGTAGAAATAATAGTTCAGGTGCGAAAATGCTAATTTACTGAGAAAGTATGTATTTTGTATGCATTTTTCTTAATACCATTTTATTATCGTTGCGGCTGTAGTTGTGGCTTTAAAACGAGGAATTAATTAACTTAGTTAAAAATCAGAATTACAAATTGTCAAAAAAACAAACAAATGAAAAGAAACCATGGTAAATCGTACCAAGGCCAAACCGAAATACTACAGGCCTTAAGATTTGTTTACAATATTTTTTGAGATCCCGGTTTGTTGTTTTTTGTTGACTCGCCATGTCTGGCCTATTTACGTCCTGGCTAATTCTGCTTCCACGTTTTAATTGCCAGACTTGGTAATGACCTTGTTTACTGTGTGAATCACGCTCAGCTTCTGCGCTCGTTACACGTTTTACTGATTGCCGGAAACGACCTGTTGTTGATAAATGTAAAAATCTACAGTACCTAATCATGAGCAAAACATTTCAGCTTAATCTACGCAAATCTTCATTTTTTTTTTTTTTTGTCATTTGAGAGAATCGGTGGAAAAACCTCTTGTAGGGCACTGTCACAAGCATTTCTGCTTTAAGCAACCCTGTCAGCCAGGGGGAAGGAGTCTGTTTATTAACTTGAGGCACCCTAAGGGCAGACTCCTTCACCTCGGGGAGAAGAGGAGTTGACTGACAGGGTGGATCTTCTGTTGGTAGTGGATTCGAAACCACTTGGGGGACATAGTAAACACGATTAATTCGGAGGTGACCAGGGCTCGACACGCATTTAGACTGACTGGTAGTCTCAGCGCGTTATCATGTCCCACCATGTTCCCTTGCCAACGCTGTGCACACTACCAAGTTTACAGTAGTTTGGAACGGGCTCTGTTTTGGTAGATTCAACTTGGTATAGCCGCTGGCTCGAACTTAAATTGTAAAAATTAATAGTCAATAGTCGCATACTATGTATCAAAATGAAGCGGTAAATTTATTTTACTTTAATACATAAAAATTTATGACTCTATTATTGAAATTTCATGGGAATTTGAATATGTGCAGAAAAACGGAAAAAGTTATTACTTTTTAGGTGGCTATTCCACTTGTCAATATTCCGTCGTGTATGCATCAATAATAAGTCTCTACCATATTTTAACTTAATTTATAATAGATAAGTTAAGTATCTACATAGTCTCATTAAAAAAAAAATCTCATCTATTACTGATGCGCAAATGACGGAATATTGGCTAGTGGAAGAATTGCCGCCTTACCAAGTTGTTGATCATATTATTGACCGGATTAAATGAAATGACAAACCGAAAGAGGAATAATTATAGTTTACGAATGCTGGTTAAATCTCTTGGGGCCCTTAAATCAACACAATCAACTGTGAAACGCGGTAATTATCTGATTAATAATTTCGGGGTCTATTAGATTAACGGCTCAATTTGTGGTCTATTGGATAGCGAGCGTCTCTTTTATTGTGTGTCCGTTCAATGACAGCAGGAATTGATAAAGCAGTAGAATCTGGGATGAGAGTGAATTTCCTAACGTTTTGCCAACATCTGAAGCCGACATCTTCAGTGGCACAGGCGTAGACTTCTAAGATTGTTTCTCGAAACGTTTGGAAGAACGCTTTTGGTCTATCAGCCCGGATTCTACTTCAATTTTATTTGCTCACTTTTAAGGGGTTTCTCTCAGATTGCCTCATCATTGTCCGAGCTGTTATTAAAGCCGTAATTCAGTAATAAACTGATGAACAGCTTACATTACACAAGAGGCAGATCCTGAAGGGAAAATTAGATGGGCCACCCTAGCGGAGTTAAAGATGATGGAGCGTCCGAGATAATACAAAACGTATTAGTGGTTTATATAACCAAATACAGAGTGGTTGATGTCGAAACAGTTTGATGAACCCGAAAGAAACGCGGAGAGCAACAAATTGGGCTGCAATTATTATTACTTGAGTGAAACTACTTCAACAGAAAGACAGAGAGAGATAATGAAAAAGATTAGTTCCCTGGACACATAAAACCACAAGAAAGACGATCTTCCTGAACAAGGAAGGAGATGATGTCAAAGACATGGCGTAGTAGTGGTATGGTCAACTTTCTTCGGATAGTTCTTCTGGTACAGGTGAAATCTGCCCTCTGGCCACCAAGGCCAACGCACTTGCCATTCATCTCGCGGGTCTTTTCTCATTGCGCCAATTTGCCCCCTTCTATGCGGTTGGAACTCCTGTTTTATGGGAGATGCGACAGTTTTCTGGATTTTTGTTGTTGCTGTTTTATTTCCTGGTGTCTTGTCTTTTTGGACATTGAGCCAAAAAGGCCAACGCACTTGCCATTCATCTCAGGAATTTTTCCATAGCGCCAATTCGCCCCCTTCTATGCGGTTGGAACTCCTGTTTTATGGGAGATGCGACAGTTATCTGGATTTTTGTTGTTGCTGTTTTATTTCCTGGTGTCTTGTCTTTTTGGACATTGAGCCAAAAAGGCCAACGCACTTGCCATTAATCTCAGGTATTTTCCCATAGCGCCCATTCGCCCCCTTCTATGCGGTTTGAACTCCTGCTTTATGGGAGATGCGACAGTTTTCTGGATTTTTGTTGTTGCTGTTTTATTTCCTGGTGTCTTGTCTTTTTGGACATTGAGCCAAAAAGGCCAACGCACTTGCCATTCATCTCAGGTATTTTCCCATAGCGCCAATTCGCCCCCTTCTATGCGGTTTGAACTCTTGTTTTATGGGAGATGCGACAGTTTTCTGGATTTTTGTTGTTGCTGTTTTATTTCCTGGTGTCTTGTCTTTTTGGACATTGAGCCAACGCAGTTGCCATTATTCTCACTCACACTTCTCAGATCTTCTCTCCCAGCGGCAATTGGCTCCCTTCTTCGCGGTTAGGACTCCTATTTTATGGGAGATGCGAGTTTTCTGGATTGTTTTTGCTGTTATATTTTCTGATTTTCTTACTCCAACGCCAACACATTGGTCATTGATTTCAGATTGTTTCTAATGTAATGTTTTAAGGGAGATACAACAGTTTTCTGTGAAGGAACTGGCGATTTTAATCCCGGGGTTAATAAAGTGTGATGTTAGCAATACTGAAGAACTGAACTGACGCGACGCTGCAGTAACAAATATAAATAGCAAATATAATCACATAGTGCCCTAGAAATAAACCAGTTTTAATTTTGAATTAATATATTAAGGATTATAAATAATTTGTCTCAATCTAAGGCAGAAAAAATGAAGAAACTCACCAAAAATATAGCTGAAAATCATTTCATTGTTTAAATAGGCACAATTTGAATGTTGATTTTTTTTAACAATTGAATTAATACCATCACGTGACATGGTATTATATTAATCCCGGTATTAAAATCGCCATGATCAGGATGCAGTTTTTGGGAAACAATAGGGTTTTTGAGAATCTAATGCATTTGTTTAGCCCCACGGATCCACTACTGGCAGCGGGGTACTCATTGTTCAGATTGCTGACTTGACAAGCCAAGAGTTCAACAGGATGTACTTTCCCCCTTAGGCCCGGTCCCACTGTCGCTTAAAAAGTATCCGCCATCCGTAAGGAATATTGGAAGGCACTGCCATATTTAGATGCGTGACGGTGCCGTGCGGTATTCCTTAGTGAGACTTTTCAACCGATCATGGTGTGGTAACTGCCCTGATAATGCTAATGCTAATGCCTAAACCAGGGGTCGGAAACCATTTTTAACAGCTGAGCCAAATTTCGAAATAACCCGATTTAGATCTGTTTACCCTCTCTTACACACCTAACTGTACACATCAACGATAGGTTAATTTATATACTGTATATGTAAATAGTAAACTACATTCATACCGAACATCAGTCATACCTTCTATTCAAGATAACAGTCACAATAATTCAAATTCACTACCAGCCAAGGCCGTAGCCAAGGGGGGTGGGGAGATTCATGGGGGTTCAAACCCCCCCCCCCCCCGAAATGAAATGGCTTGATAGTAGATAGAATCGGATTTTGAGAGGAAAAATAGAAACTAATGTAATATCAGGACATGTAGAGCAGCGGTACGGACTCTGACTTTCACTCGAAAGGTTGTTGGTTCGAGTCCTACACTTCCTACATTTTCTGGCCATGCTTCGGAGGGCATGTAAAGCAGGTGGTCCCGGGTCTTCCTAATTGAGTGTAAGAGAGGGCTTTATAGCCCTAACTCCGCTAGGTTGGCTTAGTAATAGAACAAAAAAAAGTCAATATTTATTTATTTAATATCCAATGAAATTTCTGACCGACGGACCGAAACAGTCACTAGTCACTGGACTTTTGAGACTAGATTATGGCCCTACAATAAAATGTACTTGGGCTCAGGTCGTATCTGGTTCCTAAATATGATCTATCTTTGTTTGAAATCCCTGAATTTTCAACAGTTTCACGCGAAACTCCTGATGATAAATTTCTTTCTATAGATATGACTCGCCGATACCTTAGAAGTACGTGCTTGCATAGTCATACAGGTTGGAAAGGCATAGGCAAGCCGCAAATGTACTGTTGTGAATGACAAGAAGCACGTATGGGAACGTAAACAATGTGTAGTATAGTATTATATGGAGCTTAGCACCAGTGTTGCTTACAGTGTGTTGATATGACCATTCTGAGACATTGTGATTCATGGAATACAACACAATACATACGATAATGGAAGACACAGCTGATAGGGTATCCTTTATATGTTAAGGAAATCAGGAAACTCATTACACAGTTATGATATGTATGTCTGTAACGCATTTTGTGTATTATGTGCAGTTTTAGAATGATGGCGGGGCAAAACTAAGCAGTCCTTATGACGCCAACAGGCAGGATAAGGAAAAATTGAAAATATAAGAGCAAAATAGTAGGGTTTTACGAATTTTAATATTAGTAAAGTTTAGCTGTAGATTTTATAAAGCTAACGAAGGAATGCTTATATTCATATTGCTGCAAAGGGGCCCGGGGGTCTCCATGAACCACGTCTTACAATACTCGAGGCTGGGGGGGGGGGGGCAAGATGGACCGTGCCCCCCCCCCCCCCAACTTTGCTTGCTTTGGCAACGGACGTAATTAATGTGACATTTAGGGGAATTAGTGCAAATAAGTAAAACCGTTTAGTTATTAAATTTTAGAAAGAATGAAAATTATCTTTATTTTCAATATGGGCGAATCTTACTATTTTAAGATGACATGCTACGTAGAAAATGAGCACCCCCAAATTTGTTGTTTTTATTGACTTTTTATTTATTTTTTGTTTAATTATATCAAAGCAAGTCATTAAAGATTTGGCTCATGGAAGTTGTAGAAGACTACTTCATGCATCATATAATAGAAAAATATGAAATTTTTGGTACCTTAGTTCATTCATAAACACCAGGCAGGACTAAAATTTCGCGTATTCTGGGATTTTTTGAAGACTTACACAACCGAAAAGCAAAAATAGCCGATTATATGATGCACAAAGTAGTCTTCTGCAACTTAGATCAGCCAAATTTTTAATTACTTGCTGAGTTAATTAAATAAAAAATGAAAAGTATTTAATTTTGATGTGCCAATTTTCTACGTAGCATATCCTCTTAAAGCAAATGCTCTGGGAGAAGGTTCTGAATTTCTGAATTGAGGAGTAAAAGGTGACTTTGAACAGGTACTTAATATAATATGTAATTATATAATACCTTCACAGTATATGGTTCCTTTTATGGAGATTTCATCTACCTATTGACACGGCGACCAATGTTGGACTTGCGGAAAATTTCTTCATAACTTTTCATTTTATGACGCACTGAGCCTGAATCCAGTCCGTTTCAAAATATTATATACAGTATGTGTGTATGTATGTATATAGATTTCAGGAAACACGGTAACTTCCGTAGATATTATTCGATTTTGATGAATCTTAACAAAATCATTTCTCAGTTAACACTGGTCGCAGAGTGATGGAATAAGATGTGACGAAAAGTCTGTATTTTTCTCTTCAATAATAGTAATTGCAACTTTTTACGACAAATCAACGATTTCAAGATGGCGGCCAGTCAAAGTGAAAATAATACTTGCACTAAAGTTCATGGTCGACTACGCAAACGTCAGCGCTTGTGTGAAATATGTTCCCGTGCACTTGAATAATGAAATATGTTATAATTTATAAGGGAAGGAGAAACCTGATTGGCCAGAGCCGATAGGGATTTTATCTATTTTTTTACTTATAAATTTTTATGAAGTATATATGATTATTTTATAAAACCATTTTCATATCGTTGTGGCTGTGCCAAAATGGCTTTAGTTGAAAAAAAGGGACGAGAATGTTTCCTCAAAGAAAACAAAATGCACAAATTGTGATCATACTAGTATGTCATGACATGTAGAGTAGTGGTACGGACTCTGACTTTCACCCGAAACGTTGTTGGTTTGAGTCTTACCCTTCCTACATTTTCGGAGCATGCTTCGGAGGGCATGTAAAACAAGCGATCCCGGACTTTCCTAGTTGAGTGTAAGAGGGGGCTTTGTAGCCCTAACTCCGCTAGGTTGGCTTAGTAATAGAACAAAAAGTCCTTATTCATTTATTTATTTATGGCTTATAGGCCGTGGTTGATCTGAAAGCGTACTTCCATACGTTTCGTCAGCATCTGGGGTTGACATCTTTAGTGGAAATCTGTAGACTCCTTAGATTGTATCTGAGTTGCTGCTGAGCCTCCGAGGTACAATCTTAGATGTTAGCACAGTTCCACTGAAGATGCCGACCGGAGAAGTTGCTTTCAGATTGACCACGGCCTACCATCCCCGATTCTACTGCTTTATAAATTGCTGTTGTTTCGGCGGCCCTAGGGCATTCATTACCTATGTAAGTAGTTAGTAGGCATAGTTGGAGGCATTGAGATCACTGAGGAATGCTACAAGGTTTTGAGGTGTAGAGTGTGTAACCGGGTGAATCATCATTCAGGTACAGGAAACCTGGGAACAATCATATTCTTGGTACTCATGACGTCACTGCGACTCATTCAGACCCAACTACGTCACGAATTGCAACTGATGTGGGTGGATGGTGCAGGCCAGCCACCCGACTCCGAGGAGTTGGCGGAGTTGATACATAATAAGCCAGTATCCAGGATTTATTTGTTGATTTCCCACTACGATTTTTTTTTTCGTACGAAGTCGAATGTTCCTTTTTGTTACTGTAATGGACACGGTAACAAAACATATCCAAGGTGAAGCCCCAGCGAGCCTTCTTTTCGCGGATAACGTAATTAGTGCAGAAAGCCGGCAGGAAGCTGAGCTAGCCAGATGGAAGAAAACGCTGGAGGAAAATTCTGGACGCCGAGCACGTGGACGCCCAAAGCTCACCCTGGAGAGAAAATTATAAGCGGCCTGCATGAAACCGGGCTCACAAGGGAGGACGCGCAAGACAGAAACGTCTGGAAACGCCGCAGCTCTGCCGCCGACCCTCCATGAGGAAATGGCGCGGAAAAAGTAAAGTAAGAAAGTCGAATGTCTCATGATATGTTTCAGGACACGAAGACTAGTGGTGCGGACTCTAGCTTTCACCCGCAAGGTTGTTGGTTCGAGTCCCAAATATGCTATATTTTCTGGTCATGCTTTGAATAAATTAAAAATGTTTCCGAGATATGAATTTTGTGATCTTGCATGCCAAATTTCACCGAAATCCACCGAGTAGTTTGCCCACAAATCGACGGACAGACAGACATCTCGTAGAAACCACGTTTTTGGGTTGCTTGGTCTTCAAAAACGTGTAAATCCACTGAGATGTCGAAATCGATCATTTTGACCATCGCAAAGCTTTCCTTCTTCTGTGTATTAATAGGAAAGCAATAAGAAAGCAGAAGTAGAATCAGGACATGTAGAGACTCCGACTATCACCCGAAAAGTTGTTGGTTCGAGTCCCACACTTTTCTGGACCTTCCTAGTTGAGTGTAAGAGAGGGCTTTATAGCCCTAAGTTCGCTTGGTTCCCTTAGTAATAGAACAAAATGTCAATATTTATTTGTAGCAAATATAAACCAACAGATTTTGGAGTGATGGAGGTTGCCAATGTGTACTGGCAGCTCCCTCCTAGTAGGCAATTATCGTTGGTTGATTGCGTTGGAACTAATGAGCCAATATCTGGAGCGGAATTTATTACGCACAATATTGGGGCAATAGTGAGTCTGTTTAGGTCCCATGCCCATTGTTAGGTATAGTTGATGCAACTGCGTTTTGTATAGAAGGGGGGGGGGGTTTAAGCTTGCCCCTCTCCAATGCTATGGTATGCTTCGTGTTTGATCCCCTTAATAAAAACATTAACAAACAAAAACAAAAATCTACTTCACTACGACAGGAAATATTGTATTGTATTGTATCCAGTTTTTTTTTTTTTGTCCACATGGCTATGCCAAAAGATAGGTCGGGGATTTACCTCATCACACTTTAGCCTACAGCGTAATGAGCGAGTCCAACTCCTTGACTATGCATTTCAGGGCCGATTCCGCCCCCATTTCAAGGGCCATTTTTATTTTATTAATAAATAGGCCCTTGCCGCTCTGGATGTCTGCACTCATGTTGTTATCAACGCCAGGCTTCCCTCAGGGGGTTCTGCAGTGAGGGGTCGACTTTAGACCCGGAACACTTGGACGATTCATGCAGTCATGCGTTGCCGACATCTTTTCCTTAGAAGGGGAGTTAACTGACAACTGATTTTAGCGGATTCCGAACCAGTTGGGGTACATAGTGAAGTTACACGTTTAATTCGAAGGTGACCAGGACTCGACATGCAGCAATTAGGCTGACAGGTAGTGTCAGCGCGTTATTATGTCCCACCATGTTCCCCCGCCAACGCTGTGCCCACTACCAAGTTTGCTGAACAAGCTCTGTTCTGGTGGATACAACTTGGTATAGCCGTTGACAACACAATACTATATATCAAATTGCACAGGAGCATTTCTTCTACTTTATGGAATCTCAATTATGACTCCATGATCGAAAATTCATAAAAAGTCCTCTTTGTAAAAAAAAGAAGGGGATTTGCACTTAAGAGACCCCTTAAAATTGTGTTGGGAAGAAGGCAGACTCGGAGTTGCTGGCAGTACCTAATGTGTAGGTATCGTAGGACATACTGGAGGCAGCTCCAGTAGGTGTACGTGACGTCATTCAAGGTTATTCTCCAGTCTAACTTTACCAATGACCTTGAAATCGGCTATGTAGACAGTATACCCATTGGGCATTAAATGTAAACTCTTCATCTCCCATTCTGATTGGCTATTCTTTTGTTGTTTACTGTGTACTTCGCAAGAGGTTTTACTTCTTAATAACTATTGATAATTCGGAATGGGTATTATATTGTCTTTTCGTGTAGGGTAAGAAAATTTCTTTTACTGTATGACATCATATTTCCGGCTTTGGGGCCGTCCATTAATCACGTGAGGTTCGAAGGGGGGGGGGGGGTTCGGCAAAAATAACGAAATATCACAATGGGGGATGGGGTATAGTAAGATATCACTTGTATTTATTTTTTCGTCAAATGCATGACCGCATGATTACACGCATGATTGCACCTTCCTTCAATATTGTTTTTTATGTCAGTCAAAAACAACCTGCAACCTTTCTGTCTAGACATTTTTATCATGGTCCTTATTTTTTTATAACAGAATAAAATTAGATTTTACTTTATACCTGTATTTAAAAATAATACATAAATTTTAAGATTCTTTGTAGGTACTAAAGAGTACACGTGATTTTGGGTGGGGGGTAGTCTTAAACCTCACCACGTTTCACCATGGGGGAGGGGGGGTTAAAAAATGTTTAAAAAAACATCACGTGATTAATGGACGGCCCCTTTACGATTAATATTTCCTGCGAAATTTGGTATTTTACACTCCAAAAGGGTTTTCACCCTCCCCTTGTCCCTTAAGTGACTAAGTACTTGCCTAGCTGCCATGTTTGAGTCATGTAGGCAAGATATTCACTGAAAGTAATCATATATGCACAGCTGCAATATATTGATTATTGATGCCGCGATTGAGTTTTCAATTTTGAGACATCCGTGCGCGGGTTATTAAAAATGGCCGCCGGTTATTACCCTCCATTACTCCTTCTATGTACTAAAATTGTTGGTGGGTGCTGCAATGTAAAATTATACACAGCCATGGACGAGATGTGGCTGTAATGAACTTCTTCTGGTTTACCGCAATACCCAAAATTAAGTCAGGTGTTGCAAGGATATGCGGGTACTCTGAGTCACGCTTGAAGTTCTATATGAGAGGGATGGGACATCAAGGTTGGCTTAATAATAGAAGAAGAAAAATTCAATATTTATTTATTTATTCATTAAAAGATAAATTTCGTTACGTTTTGTTATAAATAAATAAGGACTTTTTTGTTCTATTACTAAGCCAACCTAGCGGAGTTAGGGCTATAAAGCCCTCTCTTACACTCCACTAGGAAGGCCCGGGACCGCCTGCTTTACATGCCCTCCGAAGCATGGCCAGAAAATGTAGGAAGTGTAGGACTCGAACTAACAACCTTTCAGGTGAAAGTCAGAGTCCTTACCACTACTCTATGTCCTGACTTTGTTTGTAGCCATCAGCAGCCTGATCGAGGCGATTATAATACCGGGGTTAAATAAATACCCTAGGATTATAATTGTAAACAAACAAATTTTGAATAGCACTTTCCATTATAAAATTATCTTGTTTACATTTTTGTTACCAGGGGATTAAGTAAATACCGGTATTATAATCGCCTCCATCAGGCTGCAGGTATCATGTATGTGTAAACCCGTAACATCTTCTTTATTATTATTTATTTTTATTCTTTCATTATCTTTGAAAAAACCGGTCCGAATTTACTCGAACATGCTTTCCAATTTATCAATTAGTAGTTACTATGTACTATCTATCTGATAGAGAAAATGAGTAATTTCATGGAAAATAATTTTTCTAAGGTTAAATGTCGGATATCTCGGGGGAGGGGGGGGGGGTTCCACCTGACGTCACTGGAGGCGAGGTAAATTCTAGATAGGTCAGACCAACACATTACCACGCAGTAATAATGGCAGGGCACGCAATGCATTTGACCGTGAATTTTCTATAATTTAAAAAAAAAAACTTTTTTTTCCACAAAACCGAATAGTTTTTTAGGAAAGCAACCTGTCCAGTTTCGTTACTCAATTTAACACCTAAAACATGCCAGAAGGTAGAAATCATCGATCGAAAGGTTTCGCAGAAAAATTATTTTTTAGTCATTGTTCATTAAAATGTAGTTATTTTTATTTTTTTACCCCCAGAAGGAAACTATCAAGGGGCAAGCGGCCCCCGCATTTTATTAACATTAATAACGACTACAATATATGTGAATTTAAAAGAAATCGTTGGAGCCGTTTTTGAGAAATAATTTTTTTAGACGTTTTTTTTAGTTTTTGGAGAATAAACCCCCCCCCCCCAATTGAGTTAGCTCAAAATAAAAAAATAAACTGTCTCGAGGTATGACTTTTGTGAACCTTCATGCCAAATTTCATATGTATCGACCGAGTAGTTTGCCCAGAAATCGATGAACAGACAGAGCGACGAACAGACATTTCGTAATAACCACTTTTTTGGGCTCCTGGGACCTCAAAACGTGTAAACCCGTT
This sequence comes from Psococerastis gibbosa, assembly GCA_963971405.1. NCBI lineage: Eukaryota > Metazoa > Arthropoda > Insecta > Psocodea > Psocidae > Psococerastis > Psococerastis gibbosa. The sequence continues at coordinate 9,155,785 of OZ020489.1, forward strand.
GAAATCTCGGAATCAAAAATTTCGACCATCACAAAGCTTTCCTTATACTACTTATAAATTGGAAAGCAATAACAGCATCGCATGTATCCAGAACGCGCCCTAAGGGGAAGATATAAGTATGGTATATAAATGTATACGTATAATATATATATTATATTACATACAGTATATAAGTAATGTATAACAATTGAAATCCTTTTGGAATTTTGTCAGTCATTGATTTACTGTACGTTTGATGGTAAATTTTTTAATGGTAAATTATGATTTATTAATTTATAATAATTACGTTTTCTTTGAAATCCAGTTTGGATATATTATCCCAGTGGACGCAACTTTTTTGGAAGTATTGTTATATGCCGCTAAGCTTGGTCTTTGTATAAATCTTGCCTACTATCAAAGTCATACTAAAGATTATGAATGGTAGACGTTACTTATTTTATTTCGTCCTTAGTATTGTTGCCTAATGTTAAAAAAATTATAGAATTTTATTGTTAACATTGTCGTATTGTCGTTGTTTGGCAATGTGTTCGTGTCATGGTGAATTGTTAGGACTTCGTTGCTTCTACGCACCATTGCCTAAGGACGTCAGTCCACCATTCACCATTGTAGTTTTAGCCATCTTGAGTCGTGTGATGTAGCGTTAAGAGGAAGTTTACCTATTTTACAAAGGGTTAGTTGGACTTACATTGCCATTTGCCAACGGCCTTACCATGTTGAATCCATGAGAGCAGAGCATGTTTCAAACTGCGGCAAACTTGGTAGTGTGCACAGAGTTCGCTGGGGAACATTTTTTTTTTTTTTGGCGTCGGCGATGGGGAGCCATTCAGCCACTAATGTGCGACATTAATCCGGTTCATTCTTAAATAGTTTTTTTTACTGTTTTTTAAAAAGGTAAACATGTAAAGCAAAGATATTGTTGGGCTGCATGTTTCTAGAATTGAAAGTAGATTGAAAGGTTTGACTATGGAATTTGGGAGGCAATTTAGGAGGACTGTTCGCTGTGCTGAGTATGATGGGCATTCCAATATGATATGCTGTTACAGTTGATCCCGGACAAGTGTCGCACATGCCACTGGGGTCCCTACCTATCTTCCACAAGTACCTCTTCGTGACCCCGTGGCCACTTCTCAGTCTTGTAATGGTCGTATAAAATTTTTTAGTGAGTGGTGACGGGTAACTTTTAAACCATGGAGACAACGATACTTTTGGGAATATCGCCTTATACTGGACCCCAGCTGAGTAGGTGGAGAATAGTCCCTGCCACTTCGCCAACAGTGTCTGTCTTATGTGTAAACCCAAGTCGGACGGGGGACATACAGGGTCCTGTCAATGCACCTATGACGGGTAGCTTCCTTGGCCAAAGCGCCTTCCATCTCGTTTCCTACGATCCCAATATGTGCCTTAATCCAAATAAATTGGTGTTCCCATCCTTTACTGGCTAGCTGTTCGAGAAGGGTTTACATGGGGAACATGGTGGGACATAATAACGCGCTGAGACTGTACCACTCAGTCTACGTGCGTCACCTCCGATTTAATCGTGTGACTTTGCCATATTCCCCAAGTGATTCGGAATCCACTATAATCAGGAGGTCCCCTGTCCTATGGGCCCACACCGTGGCCTGGGACTGTGTCCAACCATACTATACTACTACATTCTGAAACTTTCTTGTGCGTGAAAAAACTTTTATCCTTTATATTTTGTTTCAGGTAAGGTTTTATCAATCAATCAATGGATCACTTTATTAGCTTCTTCGCCCTCAATTTGAATTTGGTTTCTAATTATCCTATAAACGCAGCTTCAAGGTAAGTGTCAATACAGTTTGGTTACAAACATATTCACTAGTTCGTTAGAATGAGGAAAATTGACCTGATTTTTCCTGGCCGCCTTGTATACTTATCGCGGCGTTGTTGGTAAGTTCCCCATAAAAGTAGACTTTTATGGCGTAGAGAGACATAAAAGCCGAGTTGCGTTTGTTTTATTTGTCGTTGTTCACGAACGTGATGCATCTGCTGTTAATGTATGTCATGTGTAAGCCGTTTAGAGGCTATGAAAAATGCTGTAAAACTGTTCCAGTAGGAACCCCTCTGAGCACCATTTAGGACCTCCAGAGGTCGGCAACTTTTTTTTAGCAGCAGGGCCAAGTGTAGAAATAAACTGATTTAGATCTGTTATAAGGGCCATTGCTGCTGACAGAAAAGAAACGGAAACTAACATACCTTGGCCATGTGATGAGGAACGAATCCCGGCTGAAATACCTGAGGCATTGGTTTGGCAAGAGCACAGATTCTCTTTTTGAGAACAGCAGTCTCAAAGGTCTAAATTGTTATGATGATCGCTAATCTTCGATGGAAAGGCATTTAAAGAAGAAGAGCTGCAAGTTCTTCTACCAACTGTCGATGGTTCTGAAGCCCCGACATAGACGTTCCTCTCTTTTAGACTATTCTATTTGTTCCTCCATAGTTGTTCTGGGCCTATTGGTAGGTCTTCTCCCTTCTCTTGCCTGCTTGTGTAGATCTCCTTTTACATTCGAACCATTTCAGCTGATCTACCAATCCATAAGCGTAAATTCTCAATCGTTCCGAAGCCTCTCCGGCCTTCTAGACTATTCAAACTTATCCTCTGCGGGTTTTTCTCTGTCACTTGATAGTTCTTCTCCCCTGTTGCCTGCTTCTGTATGCCTCTGAGTGATCCTTCATTGCTCTTACATTCGAGCCTTTTCTGCTTCAGGTTCCTATATCAATCTTTAAGTTTAAACTCTCGATGGTTACAACTACTGTTACAGTGTATTTGTAGGGCCCCCATTCCTGGGCGGACGGTCCTCAAACCGCGAGAAGAATGCGACCTAGACGTGCGTGCGGTGCGTGACAGCAGGGAGTGTCCGCAGGCCCGAAGCCAAGTTCCCGCTCGGCAGCCATCCGCGGAAATCAGGCCTCCGTGTGTACCTATGAATGGTCGCTGCATTTCTATAATTGTAGGCCCTGCTGTCATATGTGCCATTGCAATAGTATAATTATTGTGGTTTGACTGGATAATTTTCCCTTTATTGCATCCTTATCGCTTTCCTATTTATACGCCAGTAGGCTGTAAGGAAAGCTTTGTGATGGTCGAAATTTTCGATTTTGAGATTTCAACTAATTTTAAACACGTTTTGAGGCCCCATGACTACAAAAGTGGTTTTTATATATCTGTCTGCCGATGTCTTTGTGGACTCGATGGAATCGATGGATTTTTATTGAAATTCGGCATGTAGGTGAACAAAAATCATAATTTATCTCGGGGCATTATTTTCTATATTGCACTGACTCAATATTGTGGGTTTATCCCCTTAATTCCTTATTAATGTAAACAAAAGCCACTTGATACGATCGTAGTTTGCTTCAGGTACGTTTACGACGCTCCACCATCTGCGGACTCCCAACTCGTGGAGGTCGGTTTCTAGTTTGTGCAGTCTTTTTCCCGCCATGCTTGCTTTGTACATTTTGCTCCCGGACATTAGCATCACGAAATCTCTTGAGTATGATTCAGCGCCATCTTACCTCCTGTTTCTGAGTCATATTGGCCGTTTTTGTGAAGAGGCCGGCACTTAAGTGGGCCGCGGACTGCTATAGTGCTCTCGAACCATGTACGAGTAGACCTCGACAACAAAAAAATAAGTCGCTAATCATTGCGAATCTTGACCTCAGATGGCACAGCCTCCTCTATGTGTTCGTATTTATGTTTGAACAGGTTGTGTGTGCCTGCCTTGCCATGCGGTTTCGTTGGGTGTACTTTATGAGTCAATTGGAGGAGGAAATGTAATGTATAATGTATATGTGTAAACATCAAAATCTCATGAAATATAGTAGAGTCGTAGAGTACAGAGGACATTTTTCTGAGGATTTAGTTTGATGAACTTTTTTTCTAAAACAGATTGGCCACAATTATTGAATTTGATTTGTACAAAAAACTTTTTTTTTTTTAAAGGTTAATCCCATACAAACAATTCAATGAATGTATCCGATTGACCTCTTCAGTCGCCTCACTAAGTTACCTAATAGGTACCGTGGAAGGAGTTCAAAAACTGTGGCCAATTTGTGTTACAACTCAATTCTAGTGCCACGAGTGTTAAATTAGCTTGATATAACACACTTAACTAGGAATATCATCGATATTGTGAGTACCCCTATTATGCTGTACTTCTAGAAACTAGCCTTGACGGCCCTGAAAGGTCGCAATTTCATCCCACATTTAGCAAGTTTTCTTGTGTTACCATGTTAAGGGGGCGGAAGGTCATTTGTGTAACTCTTGATGCCATCGGAAGATATAATGATATAGTTGACGATGCTATGGTGAGATTGACGCCGCAGCTTTTTACATTCCATCAGTTGTTAGTTATAATTTCCCCACATGCTAAATTTTCTGTTTAAAATTGGCGTTAAACCAGGGATCGGCCGATTTGAGCCAGTTGCAAGTGCAAGTGAATTGTTGCATAACATACCCGTAGATTTTAAGTGAAAATAAGAGTGTTGGGGGTCTTGTGTCAATAAAAGTTGGGTTCCCCTCTTTTATAGGGGTAGGGCTTCATGTGCTGCATAAACGTAATCTTGTTAAGTCGCAGACAGGAGGGGACGGAGGGGGGGGGGTGGGGGTAAGGTTCAATGTATCTATTTCGGCT